>LPNX010247280.1:406735-421697 GCA_001517045.1 Pseudotsuga menziesii
CCAATGGCCATATCAATTAATGTAAAACCCAATGGCTAACAATATTTTTATGGTCAACACCTCACAACCTCTATTACTTGTTATTAACTCCAATATATCAAGTTTTGCAGTATCTGAAAGTATTATGATATGTATCATCGTCATGGACATCGACATTGTCATCATCATCATCACCATCATCATCAATGCCATTTGGTACATCAACATCATCTTGATCATCATCCTCATTATCATCATCATCGTCAGCATTAAGTACATCATCAACAAAATCATTGTCATCATTGTCATTATGGTCACAAATATGCCATTAGTGTTCTTAATCACTCATCGACATTAGGATTAATGTCATGTAATTGTTAAGGTCATTTATATGTCGTTACAACCATTTCAATGATAGTAGGGTTGTTTAGATGTCGTTACAGACATTTAGGTGCCATTAGAATCAATTAGGATCCAAAAGTGATACCACATGCATAATCATCGTTGACATCCACATCCACATAGTCATCATCATCATATAATAAATCAACATCATTGTCATCGCCGTGGTCATCATCAATGTCATCATAAATATAATTGTGGTAATAACGAGCGAGTAGCTATACTTCCTCAGAATAATGGATGATATAGTCTTATACTGATCAAATCATATCCATGCGCTCCATCATAATTATCGTAATGCAACATCGTCATGTTGTTAGGGCCAATCATATGCCATCAGGGTATATCAAATGTTGTTGGGGACACTCAAATGCCATTAGAGTAATTTAGGTGACATTAAGCTAATTTAACCCTCATTAGGATTAATCAAGATCCAAAAGTGCCATGATTACGATAATTTAGGCGCCAATACGATAAATCAAGATCCAAAAGTACTATCACATGAATCATGATCATTGATATATCTGACGTTATGTCGGACGTTTTTCGAACACAATTCCTAGCTCTAAACCTAGTGCAATTCCTAGTGAGGTTCCTTTCAAAATTTCTGGCATTATTCTAGGCGTTATACCTAGATCTATACCTGGTGCTATGTTGGATGTTTTCTAGGCACAATTCTTGGCTCTAAATTTGACGCTATGTTGAATTTTTTTCCTGTCGAAATTCATGGCGCAATTTCTGTCGCTAACCCTGGATTAATATATGGTGCTATGCTATTCAAGACGTTGCTTTGGAGGCTATTATTGGAGTTATATGGGATGCTTTCTTGGACGCTAATTGGGATGTTAATTGGGATTCTAATTGGGATGCTAATTGGGATGCTAATTGGGGCATTAATTGGGATGCTAATTATCATCCAAAATAGCACCAACTTTTAAAAAGGGACGATAATTGGGATGCTAATTGGGATGCTAATTGGGGTGTTAATTGGGATGCTAATTAGCATCCAAAATAGTGCCAAATTTTAAAAAGGGACTCTAATTGGGATGCCAATTGGAACGCTAATTGGGATGCTAATTAGCGTCCAAAATAGCGTCAACTTTTAAAAAGGGATGCTAATTGGGATGCTAATTAGCATCCAAAATAGCACCAACTTTTAAAAAGAGATGCAAATAACGCAATTAAAAGCGCCATCCCGTGGAAGAGCGTCCACTTTGTCTAAAAAATGATGAAAAATACACTAAAAGTGATAATGGATGCCATAAAGGAAGCTAAAAGAGACGCTAATCACAGGGTTTTGTTGTAGTGATATTTGAAGATATTCCCAAAGGTATTCCACCTATTTGATACTTTGATCATGCTATCCACTTAATTCCAAGCAATGTTCCTCTAACATTAGGCCTTACCGATACCCCTATATCTATAAGAGTGAAACTGATCGAATTGTTGCTGGTATGTTAGAGCTCGACATAATTAGGCCTATCCAAAGTTCTTACTCTACACCAGTGGTAACCGAAGCCAGATGGTTCATGGCGTATGTGTCATGATTATAGAGAGATCAACAAGATCATCATTAAAGATAAGTTTTCCATTCATGTCATTGATGATTTTTTACACAAATTACATGGAGCAGTTGTATTCACAAAGTTGGATCTTCATTCCGGGTATCACCATATTCAAATGAACGATGAAGACATCCCCAAAACAACATTCAGAAATCATGGAGGTCACTATGAAATTTAGTCATGCCATTTGGTCTCACAAATGCGCCTTCCACATTTCAAGGTTTGATGAATTCTATTTTCAATCCTTTTCTTCCTTTACTTGGAGAATTTATGTTGGTATTCTTTGATGATATACCAATCTATATAAATTCTTGGGAAGAACATCTTCAACATGTTGACAAGGCACTATAACTACTAAAGGAAAAAGAACTATATGCAAAAACCTCAAAATTTTTCTTTGGGATAAAGGAGGTAGAGTATTTGGGTCATATTGTATCTCATGAAGGTGTCAAGGTAGACCCTAACAAAATCAAAACCATGATGGACTGGCTGATTTCAAAAACACTAAAGAATATTCAAGGATTCTTAGGTCTGACAGGGTACTACCGCAAGTTTGTTCGAACCTACGAAATAATATCATCTCCTCTAACAACATTTCTAAAGAAATATGTATTTTATTGGACTCTAGAGGAAACGTAAGATTTTCAACAACTCAAATAGGCAATGTGTAAAGCTATTGTTTTGGTGACAATAGACTTCACAAAAACCTTTATTGTGGAATGTGATGCTTCAAGAAATGGAATTGGAGTTGCACTAATGCAAGAAGGACACCTCTTTCCTTCACAAGTCATCCAATCAAGGGAAAGAACTTAAAAAATCCCATTTATGAGAAGGAAATGTTGGAAATACTACATGCCTTGAAGTAATGGTTCCCCTACATTATGGGAGACATTTCAAGGTCATAACCGATCATGATATCCTTAAATACTTCTTGGAACAAAGGCTATCTTCAGAACAATAAAAATGGGTGACAAAGATGTTGGGATATGACTTTGAAATCATCTACACAAAGCGGAAGCAAAATGTTGTCGCAGATGCACTCTCCAAGAAAGATGAGGATGTTGAAGCATTACTCTATGCTATCTTGATCATCCAACTAGATTGGATATCTGAAGCAACATATGAATGTAAAAATGACAAAGAAATATGGACATTCATTCAAAAGCTACAGCAAGATCCTGGTGCCTCTAATACATTTACGTGGAAAGATGACTTGCTATGGTACAAGGATCACCTATATATTGGTAAGAGTTCCCAACTCAAGCAAAATGTACTCTTTGAATTCCAGTCCTCACTGATAGGAGGGCACTCAGGTTTCTTTAAAACCTACCACAGGGTAAATAAATAATTTTTTGGGATGGTCTTAAAACTGATGTTAAAAAATTTGTGACATAATGTTTGGTTTTCCAACGAAATAAAGTGGAAATAATTAAGACCCCAGGTCTCCTACAAACACCTTCCATTCCAAGCCAAAGGTGGACAGATTTCTCAATGGATTTTATTACTATCTCATCACGGTGGTTGTTGATAGACTTACTAAATATGCACACTTCTGTGCACTATCTCACCCCTTCAAAGGAAGCGCGATTATTGATTCTTTGATGGATATAGTCCAAAAACTACATGGTACTCCAAATATTATAGTTAGTGACAGGGATCCCATTTTCACTAGAAACTTTTGGACCGAATTATTTTCTTGTTTGGGTACTCAACTAGCTCATATCTCATCTTATCATCCTCAATCTGATGGACAAACAAAGATCGTAAATAAATGTTTGAAAGGGTATCTTCAATGTTTTGCAGTTGATAAACAAGCACAGTCGGTCATGTGGTTACCCTTAGCAGGATGAGGGTATAACACTTCCTTCCATACATCATAAAAAATGACCCCATTTATGGCAATTTATGGCTGTCATCCACCATCCATCACATATTCAATAAGAGACTCCTCTAAGGTTCAAGCAGTGGAAGAACACATGAAACATCAACAACACGTTCTTCAACTCTTAAAGGACAACCTGAATCTAGCACAAAATCGAATGAAACAACAAGCATATCAACACCGCAATGAATAGAGATTTAATGTGGGGGATTGGTTGTTTTTAAGACTACAACTATACAAGCAGATGTCCCTGAAGAACACCAAGAAGGATACTAAATTATCACCTAAATACTACGGTCCCTACAAGGTGCTACAAAATATTGGTAGTATGGACTACAAATTGGAACTACCTGCATCTTCATGAGTCCATCCAGTTTTCCATGTTTCTTGTTTGAAGAAGGTATTCGATGACAAGATACCAGTTCATATGATATTACTAGAACTTGACGAGGAAGGAAAAATCATCTTGGATCCCGAAGAAAACAATGAAATAAAAACTAGACAACTTTGAAATCGATCAATTCCATAGTATCTAATTAAATGGAAGAACTTACCCGTGGGAGAATCAACATGGGAAGATGAGTACTTTATACAACAACATCCAGAACTACTTCAACGTCAAGGACAACACTTTTTGAAGGGGAGGGGCATGTTGAGCCCTTAATGATGGAACATTACCCCATATAGTGTAGCACATTACCCCCTATATTGTGGTACATTGCTTATTATTTATGTCAGCTTGGGTCTATTAGTGGGTCTATTAGTTATTATTGTACATCTTTGTCTCCTATATATATGAAGGAGATATTCTCATTGTAGTCATCATTATATATTGTCTTATCTTGGGTACATAAGTACATTGTGTAAGGAGTTTCCTCCCTCAAAGAGGATTGTTATTTATCTCTACTAATCATTATTAAGGCGTGGATTACTCTCTTTTGGTCTATTTATGCTACTTTTATGTTATTTCTATGACTTGGTTGCATAATTGATCCTGCATATGAGGATTGGATAACAAGTGCTCATGAATTGATTAACAAAGATTGTGAGCTTGGAAGAAGAGGTTTTGGGACTTTGTACAAAGAAATCCTAGGGGATGGGAGGATAGTTGCTATAAATAATTTAATGGTTTTAAGTTTGGTTAAATCACAAAAAGAATTTGAGAAGGAGATACAACTTTTGTGTATAATCAAGCATTCGAATATAGTGAACTTGCTTCGATTTATGGCACTTTTTTTCAGTGTTTGCAAAACAATTATGGACTTCAACTATAAGGATATTGGATTCTCAATAAAAAAATCATGGGCTTCTCTTGAGATTTATGGGCTTATTTTATCTCATTGGAAATACTTTTATTTTATTTTATTTGTATGTTCTAAATCTATTGCAACCATGATATTATTGTACAAAGTTTTATTCTTTTGATGAGATTTAAGCTAATTTTAATTGTTTGAATTTGTTAATCTTCTACTCTAAGAACTTGTAAACTTGTTAATTTATGCCTCCATCTAGTTAGTGCACATAACATAATAAAAGTGTTGACAATTTAAGGCTCACATTTATTTTCACTTTAGTGAAAGAATATAGTAAAATGGTGCCAAAACGGTTTTTAATAATTGATATGGATGTTACACCAAAATGATTATCTTGGATCGATCAGATGTACCAGTTTGATGCCATGTGCATGGAGGCGAATCAAAATTCCTCTATGAGAATCTTAGACTTCACTCTTTAACATTTACATACCATTTTGGACATTTTGTTTTTGTAAGTATGATATGCATATTATGATTCTTAGTCAATTATTTTTGAAAAAATAAACGAGATATAATATATATTTACTACCACAAGGATTTTTCATTTTTGTGACTGTTTTTCTGTTGATTATGGTGTCTCTTTTCCAATCCATAGATCTAAGTAGGAGTTTGCTCGTATTGCAGTTTTCTTTAGTTATAGGTTTACTATTGGCATGCCAATATTTAAATTATCTGCCTCATTCTTGAGAGGTTGGCAGAGGTATTGAACACATAATTGACCGTCTAAGATGCCTTAATACAACAAATCAAGTTGTTTTTTGGTAAGAAATTTGTGTTTTCTTGTGTGATTTTCTCAGCATTATCCAGGTTTTGACGGTTTTGTTTATTTCACTGCATTCAGTGGTTGTAAATGCAAATTCATACCAACAGTTCATTTATGTGATATGGTGTCTTCAATTTAAAAAAATAATGAACTATGCTTTAACATTGAGAGTTATTAGGTTGTCTTTTTAGCAGCAGGAAGCTTGGCCTGGAAACTTATTTACTTGGAAACTTCTTCACGTGGAAGGGATGATACTCACGGTCTAATGCAGGGTTTTGTTTTCTAATATCGCACAAGCATAAGATAGAAATTGGAAATAAATATAGAAGTAAAAAACTGGTTCAGACATTTCGAATGCAGTTAACTCAGAATCTTGAAGTGTTGCCTAAGACTATTAAAGGTTCTGTGAGCTGACAAAAACTATAAACTATGGAAGAACAAATATAGTCTGTTGTGTCTACAAAAACTGAGGTAGGTAACTGTATCATTGAGCTAAAGGCTTCTAAAGTTTGGTAACTGTTTCACCTCTTTGAAATTAGTCAATTCTGATGTACAACTACAATTAGGTTTCCTTATTTGCATGCTACAAACATTTTTTGATACCAGAAAGGATTGTCATGTGCTCAGGGCGCTAACCTTGGAACAATTTTTAACAGCTTAATTAGCATCAAGATTCCTCGTATTGTTGTAAAAATTCAAACTTTTGTATGTCAAGTTGTGCATTTGTGATGAGTTTTGTCAGTTTTCACAATTAACTAAAGGAGTAGCAAGAATGGAGAGAATGGGTTAGGCTCCTCTTTCCTTGCGCTTTTGAAAATTTTTCTCCCTTGAACTAGAGTGCAAGGTATTTTTCATGATGCACATATGGAATCAATAACATTAATGGTTTGTCAAGCCTTTCTTATTATTTACTTCACCTGTGTTGGATGTGTCTTTTCCTAAAACTGTGTAGAAAACACTATGCATCTTGTATCAATGTCCTTTTGCACCTTTCGTGTATAGTTGGGATTTTCCATTCAATGGAATTCTTGTTTTTGGTTACATTGTTTTTTCATTGCTCCATCGTTATAAGTGAAGGGTCTTTCCTCAACTGTATCTTTCTAGTTCTCTGAGTAATTCGTCATGCGTGGAATCGGCCTATCTTTGTATTTTAATGTATTCTACTACTTTGATACCATGTTAACAATCAAAGCAAAGAGAAAGAGAAATTTCACATCAAACACAGTACTCTTTCATTGCGTCATAAAATGATTTAAATACATAGAAGAATACTTCTTTAAAATGATCTAGCTACCAAAAAACTATCTAAATGCAATGTAATTATTTTGTCTCTGTCAATTTCAGGAGTCACAAATCACTTACTACTATTTGACTGTGTCAACAACTAAAGCAAAGCAGGAGAAGTACGAAATTTGTTTGATTATGAATTCATGTTTGGAAGCTCAACAAGATAAAGTTCACTCCTATAGATTCTCTTTGATATTGTATGAAAGTTTGTGTGTCTTCAAGTTACTAAGTTTTAGGTTAATACTTGGTCAATGAGGACTCAATGTCCATAGTGTACTACTAAAGGATGAAATTTTATGTGTCTTATCAAATATTACTCATTATGTTTTATTATTATGTTTTATTGAAGGTTTTCATTTAAAAAAAAAGAAATATTATAATGTAAATCCAAAAATATGTGTTGGAAGTTCTTATAATCAGTGTTCTTATATTAAAATTTAAAATTTTAAACATAAAAAACAAAATATTAGAAATTAAAAACTAAATCTAATTTCTAATGTAATCCTAAGCTATCGAGATCAACTCTTTAATATTTATTTTTTATTTCATTTGGAACTACAAAGTTACAAAACTGTGAAAGTTTATTCAACATCCATGTCATGTCCCCATTCCAATACGTCTACTAGTTGACAATGTTCACCTACCTACCAGTTCCCTAGGTTGGGGGAGGAGGCATTAAATATTGCAATAAGGGAGATATGGGACCCAAGAGAACCTTAGTTTATCGTTTACACATTAATTTGGGTCATAAAAATAATAAATATGGAGAAACTAAAGTGGCATTGCTTCATAAGGACATTTGGAGGTCCATGGGGGCCTTGGGTGGCTACATTCCTCACACATGTCATGAATTAATCCCAAATTCGAAATTATGGGTGATGGAAGGTTATTGAAAGGTGAAGAGTCATCAAATTACATATCATGAGCCCAAGTATTCAAATGGGTGAGTAGGAGTAACTCCCCATAGAAGAGGAAGAGTCTAGGAAGGAACTAGGTTCCATGTGGAGCTAGATTCCCTGCGCTTTATGACAACAATGATGGAAGATTCTATGACAAGTCAGCCCTGATTGCAGACCGGATTGTTGACATATGACAAATATGACATGATAGGGATAAAAATATCCACCAAGAGGTTGAATTTGGGAGTTATAGGAAACCATTCGAATTTGGTGGAAGATGAAGGGTTGAGGAGAAGGCCAAGTGTCATGGAGGTTACTAAACATCAAGGATGAGGTGGATGAATCCTATGGGAATGAATTCTATCTTGGAGTACCTTTTTAGGGTTATAAAAATATGTCATGAGTAACGGAAATGGATTTTGATCATTTGTGAATTTTCCTTTGGCATTTGGAGAGCGATTGCTTGTCCTTTGTACGGTGAGTGCACACTTACCCTGCGAGTGAGCCAACTTCGAGAGAGTGAGATACTCATCCAAGTTGGCCATTGAGGAGGCCATTAAGACCTCTCATTTGGAGCTTCACAGAGTGTTTTATTGCATATAGGATGTTGTTGATGTTTGTGATCCATCTTTCCTCCCATTCTCTCAATTTCCACTTCCATATTTCCATGTTTTCCTATGAAGGTGCACTAGGGTGAATGGTGGTTGCACCTCGTTGAGTTCAGTTGATGCCAAAGATATGATATATGATGTATGTCTATGTAATATCCATTTCATATGCTCTGTAAGTTGAATTCAGAAGAAATACATATGCAGATGTCCACATTTCCAAGCTTTCTTGTGACTAGTTTCCATGTGATGATTTTTCCTTTCAATGGAGATTGTGTATCTGATGTGTATGGCGACTTGGGTCAATGTTATATGTTGTTAGTAAGCTATTTAAATTCTGTGAGTATTACATATTCATATTGCTTTGTTCTCAACCATTATATGCACCATTTATGAGTCGAAGTTGAGCTTTATTGTGTCATTTCCCTTAAGAAAATATCACTGAAATTGTGCATTCGAATATGAGGCTTCAATTCTATGTTACAGACTCTTAACCACATAATTACAGTCTCCATACTCTGTTCATAAAGTTTGGAGGGTCTAATGGGATTTGGAGAGTCATTTCTGCCCACACCCTAGTGGGAAATTGCATCATAAATTGCTAGTTAATTTACCCTTTTTCCCTTCATGCCCAATTCGAGTTGGAGATGCTAATGACATGTCATAAAACTATCAGAGAGACCATTAAAGAGTTATAAGGTTCCCCACATCAGTTCCTACCAAATTCGAAACCCCCTTGTGCCATTCAAATCCCCAAGAGTCAAGACTAGTTAAGATAAATTTTTGAAAATTCTGCCTTTGTTGGAAGTTTTCAAATTGGGACATTACAAGTGGTATTAGAGCATGTTATTGGCACATGATAGAGCTCCCTATTCATGTTTCCTAATTCAAACCTTCCTCTATTAGAAACTGAAACTAGATATCTTAATAGTGAAAGAGAAGAAAGTGAAGAAAGTAATCCTAGTTACGAAGAGATTAGGAAAGAGCTAGGACTTGGAGATATGGAGGGAAAAGGAGATAATGGAGACCTTAAAACATTCGTTACAAAAAATCTTGACACTATGACAAAACATCTCATGCAAGGGTTCTAATTGATGGCTATCCAATTTGGGAGCAAGTCAGTACCCGGGAGTAGTAGTAGTACACCCCATGTTGAGGGGAAGACCCATAGAGAAACCATTTTTTCGAAGAATTGACCTCATAAAATACCTCATGAGTTCAAAAATAATAATGGACCTGCAATACCCAAGTTTTTAGAGTCCAAATAAGTCCCTTACACCACCTATGATGTTAGAGAAGCAACAAATGAGTGGCAGCGATTAAGTGAGGAGCGTAGGAAAGTCCTACCTTTTGATCAGTTCATTAGAGCTTCTCTTCAGGTCAAGCAAGGAGGAAATGGGAATAGGGAATATCATATTAACCAAGAATTAAAATACACAATGGGAAAATTAACCATTCCTTACTTTGATGGTTCCTCACAAATGTCTGCTAGTGCTTGGTTGCATAAATTAAGTGTATATTTCCAATTAAATCCTACGGTTCAAAAGAAGATGCATTGAAAATGACCATTCTACATTTTGAAGGGGAAACTAGTGATTGGTGGTTCCATGGTCTTATAACCTTGGGACATGATCATATTTTATCTTATGAGGGTTTCGCCAATGCATTAATGGAGAGATTTGAGAGGAAATACCCTGAACTTCCTTTCAAAGAACTAGCGCAATTGAAGCAAGTAGGAACTCCTGAAGCATATATGTTAGAATTTGAAAAGATTTCAGTAATGGTTTCTAATGTATATATGGCTAGGTTGATTTTATTGTTTATTGAAGGATTCACAGAACGTTTGAGAGGGATAGTGAAATCGCACAAGCCAACCACATTGAAGGATGCCATGAATTTGACAAGGGATTTGCAGAATGTGTTGCCAAGAACTAAATATCCTCATAAGCCAAATTTCCCTTCCAAGTTCAAGGAAGGTAAGAAACCATGGAAAAATGACTCCTATACCAAAGAAAATAAAGGAGGACCAAGTAAACAAGAGCTTAGAATAAAGAATCTATTTTTTACATGCCAACAACCTTGGGTCCCAGGACATAAATGTGCCAAGGGGAAGGCACACTACATTGAAGTTTTTTTTTTCTGAAGATGATGAAGAGGAGGAGGAGGAGGAAGAGGAACAACTTGCAGCCCAAGAAGAAGGGTATAAAAAAGAAGAATAAGAACAACCCACTCCTTATACAGGAAAAAATGCAACACTTTCGGGTGTACCTAGATTCGACACCTTAAGGCTCAAGGGAAGCATACAAGGCGAAAAGGTCACAGTTCTAGTGGATGGTGGAGCCACTCACAAATTCATAGATGCAGCCTTGGTGGATAGGAGAAAGTTACAAGATGAAACTTTTGATGGTTGCACAATCATCATTCCAGGTAACAATTCTATGGACTGCACTAAATGGATTCCAAAGCTTCAAGTTACTCTAGGAAATCATACTATCACTAATAATTTTTATGTAGTGAATGTGGCTGATACTAATGTAGTTTTGGGAGTATAATGGTTGTATTATTTAGGGTAACGTACAGTGAATTATCAAGTCCTTGAAATAAGGTTCAAAAATTCAGAAGGGAAACCCATCTTGTTGAGGGGAATGCACACTTACCCAAATCAAGTAGTGTCTTATCACAACATGAGTACTATCTTGAGGCATGGAGATATAGAGTGGGCTGCTAAATCTTTAATTACATCTCCTAAACCCCACTTGAACATTTCCAAGCATCCTAAAGGGATAGAGAAACTATTGAGTAAGTATGAGAAGGTTTTTGGAGACCTTCCCCCAAGAAGACCCCCAGATAGAGGTCTTGAGCATAACATTGAGTTAGAGATAGGAACACAACCTATCAAAATTCAGCCTTATATGCATCCCAAAAGGATTCGAGATGAGATTGAAGAGGCCATTAAAGAACTCTTGGAGTTGGGTCTCATAAGGCCTAGTTCTAGCCCATTTGCTTCTTCAGTTGTTATGGTGAAAAAGAAAGATGCATTAGAGGAAATTTCAACTCAAAATGGGCCTCCTAAGAAAAATAATAAAATAATATTTATTAATTTTGGAGGAAGAAAAGAAAAAAACTAATTTTTTTGTTCATATTTTCGACATATCTCCCTGTGATTTTACTCAAATTTCGATCGGGAGAGCTCATTGGATGTAGAGGGGTCCATCCAAAGTATGTTGAGTGGGTACTCGTTGGATGCAGAGTTTAATTTCGCATCGAGGGAGCTCTCCTGATCTAAATTTGAGTAAAAAGACAAGGAGATATATCGAAAATACGAACAAAAAAAGTAGTTTTTTTATGATACCTATCCCCAAATTTATATTAAAAAATTGTTTAAGACCTATATGGTATTTCAAATTTAAAATGCATTGGCTAACACATGAGGACATGGAATTTGAATTATGGTTAAAAGGTCCATTTTGAGTTGAAATTTCCTCTAATGGAACCTTGAGAATGTGCATTGATTTCAGAGTATTAAACAAGAAGACAATAAAGAATAGATACCCCATCCCAAGGATTGATGAGCTCATGGATGAGCTCCAGGGGTTCAAGTTCTTCTCAAATATTGACCTTAGATGAGGTTATCATCAAATTCAAATGAGGGAAGAGGACATACTAAATACTGCTTTCAGATGCCGCTATGGTCAATTTGAGTTTGTTGCCATGCCCTTTGGCTTGACAAATGTGCCATTTCAATCATGCATGAAAAACATCTTCCACAAGCAACTTCATAATTTTGTACTTTTTTTATTTGATGACATTCTTATTTACAATAAAACTTGGAAGGAACACTTGCATCATCTAGAAGAGGTATTCAAAATTTTGCAAGATCAATCTTTGTTTGCTATGCTATCAAAATGTGAATTTGGTTTGACAAAGCTCTTGTATATTGGACACATCATTGGTCAAGATGGTGTGAAGGTGGATATGGAGAAAATAAGAGCCATTTTAGAGTGGCCTCATCCCAAAAGTCTCATTGAATTAAGAGGATTCATTGGAATTTGCACCTACTATAGAAAGTTTGTGAAGGGGTTCTCCCAACTAACTTCACCTCTTACTGATTTGACAAATAAAGATGCTTTCCAATGGCATGAATGGGATGAAAATATTTCCAAATAATGAAGGAGGTAATAAGAAATTGTCCTATTCTAGCATTGGCTATTTTTTCTAAACCATTTGTCTTGTAATGTGATGCATCAGGAGAAGGCATTGGAGCAGTCCTAAAACAAGGACAACACCCAATAGCTTTTGAGAGTAGGAAGCTACAATCACATGAGAGGATTTACTCCATCTATGATAAAGAAATTCTGGCCATCATGCAAGATTTGATCAAGTTTAGACAATACTTGGTGGGAAACAGATTTGTAGTCAAAACTAACCATAACAACTTAAGGTACTTCCTCACTCAAAAGGATTTAAATGAAAGGAAGAAAAAGTGGGCGAGTAAGATTCAAGCATTTGACTTTGATAATGAATTTGTGAAGGGGAAAAATAATGTGGTAGTTGATGCCTTATCTATAATACCTTCTATTTCTCTCATGGATGTAGTAGAAAATTTGAAAGCCACATTAGAAGTAGAGTATGCCAAAGATAAACTTTCTTATGAACCTTTTGATGGGAATAACAATGATGATAGGTATAAGGTATTGGAAGGAATCATATACTACAAAGGTAGAATATATTTGGTCCCTAATTCAAGTTTGAAGGAGGAAATTTAAAAAAAGGCTCATGATTCTCCTCTAGTAGGTCACCCTGGTTTCTTCAAAACATACCGAATGTTGAGGGAAAGATTTTCATGGAAAGGGTTGAAGGATGATGTTTTGAATTATGTTAATGAATGCCCCACATGTTGGCAAAATAAAGTGGAGCACACTCATCCAGTTGGTCTCTTACATCCCTTTCCAATTCCAACACAAAAATGGGAGAGCATTTCCATGGATTTCATCATTGGTTTTCCCAAAGTATTTGGTAAGGATTTCACATTCATGGTGGTGGATAGAATCACTAAATTTTCTCATTTCTTTGCTATTACTACCACTTTCATTGTTGCACAAGTCACTACAACAAAAACTGGATTTAGCGTTGGATTTTAGTGTAATTTTTTCCCAATTGTGGTGAACAATCCGGCGCTAAACCTGGCGCTATTGTACATTTTCGTAAAACGCCGTCTATTGCATCTTTTTTTCCGTCCTTTTTAACATCCATTTTTGCGCCCAATTTTTTGCATCTAATGTTACACCTTTATTTGCGCCCAATTTTTCAACTTCTATTGCATCTTTTTTTGTGTCCTTTGTTACATCCTTGTTTGCACCCAGTTTCACACTCATTTTTGCATCCAATGTTGCGTCTTATTTTGCTCCTAGTTTTTCATCGAGTATTACACCCAATTTTGCACCATGTTTTACATAAAATTATGTGTCCAATTCTGCATCTAGGTTTGCATCCAATTTTAGGCCCAATATTGCGTCTAGTTTTGCGTCCAAATTTACTTATAATGTTGCATCCCCATTTGCATCTAATTTTGTATCTTGTTTTACGTCTTTTTTTGTATCCATGTTTGTGCCAAATGTTTCATCTCGTTTTACGTCATATTTTGCATCTAGGTTTGCACCTAGTGTTGCATCCCGGTTGATGTCTTTTTTTGCATCTATGTCTGACCCCAATTTTGCACCCAGTGTTGCGCCTAGTGTTGTGCCTAGTTTTGCGCCCATGTTTGTATCTAATATTGCATCTATTTGTGTGTCCAATGTTGCATCCCATCTTGCATTCAATATTACGTCTAGTTTTACATCCAATGTTTTGTCCCATATTGCATCTAAAATTGTGTCTCGTTTTAAGTTTTTGTTTGCGCCAAATGTTGCTTCCAGTTTTGCACCTGGTGTTACGCCTAGTTTTATGTCCATCGATACACCATATTTTGTGCTCAATTTAATGTCCAATTTTATATCTAGTTAGGAATCCACTTTTTCATCTATTGTTGTGTCTAGTTTTGGACATATTATTACATCTAGTTTTGAGTCATTAATTGTGTCTGGTGTTGAGTCTCTTTTTGCATCCAATTTTGCATTTAGTGTGACATCCATTTTTGTGTCCACATTTGCTTCTGAAATAAGGTCGGATTTTGCATCCACTTTTGTGTTTGATGTGACGTCCACTTTTACATCATGTTTTGCATTTAGTATTGCATCTAATATTGCATCCATCTTGCACTAC
>LPNX010247280.1:429766-450779 GCA_001517045.1 Pseudotsuga menziesii
AGCGCAAGAATGGGTGTGAACTGGGATGCGACAAAAGTAGATGCAAAAGTGGATGCAATAGTAGATGCAAAAAAAGACGTAAACATGGATGCAAAATGGGATGCAAAAAGGGATGAAAATGTGGGTGCAAAAGTGGATGAAAAAATGGATGAAAAATTGGATGCAAAAATGGCTGAAACAAAACGAGATGCAAAACTAGACTCAAAAGAGGATGTAAAATTTGATGCAAAACTTGGCACATGAAGGGATGCAAAAAAAGTAGCAGAATTGGATGCAAAAGTGGATGTAAAAAAGGATGCAAAAGTGGATGAAAACAAGGGCGTAAAAGTTGAGGAAAACATGGGCGTAAAAGGGGGCGCAACAAGAGTAGATGTACAAACTAGGCGCAAAATTAGGTGCAAAACTAGGCTCAAAACCTGTCGCAAAACCTGATGCAAAACCTAGCGCATAACCAGGTGCAAAACCCAGTGCAAATTACGCTCAATTTGCACCATATTTAGAAAAAGGACGCAAAAAATGCCTAAAATAGCACCAACCCATGAAATTGCGCCATTTTGTCCAAAAAATGAAGAAAAATACACTAAAAGATGGTCTAGACGCAAAAAAGGATGCAGAAAGAGATGCTAAATCCAGTTTTTGTTGTAGTGAGTGGCTGAACTATTTTTTAAAGAAGTTTCCAGATTGCATGGCCTTCCTAAGAGCATTGTCAGTGACATAGATAGCAGATTTTTGAGTCCATTTTGGCAAGAAATATTCAAAATGGTTGGAAGGATACTTGAGGAACTATGTTAGTGGGAAGCAAAAATAATGGATAAAATGGTTGCATTTGGGTGAGTTTTGTTAGAATACTACTTTCCATATGTCCATTGGCATGTCTCCTTTTAAAGCACTTTATGGTTATGATGCATCAACTTTTATTGACCACATTTTTGGTGATAGTAGAGCTCCCAAGGCTAAGGATTGGATTGAAGAAAGTCAAGAAAATTTGAAGGTTTTGAGAGATAACTTGCAGGTTGCTCAAAATCAACAGAAACAATACGCAGATCAACATAGAATGGAGAGACAATTCAAAGTGAACAACTTGGTGTATTTGAGGTTGTATCCCTACAAACTAACCACCATAAAAGGTAAAGGTTCATAAAATCTCAAACCAACATTTTATGGTCCCTACAAAGTAATTCATAAAGTTAGAGAAGTGGCCTATCAATTGGAGTTCCCATGGGAAGCAAAATTCTTATTGTGTTTCATGTTTCTTGTCTAAAGAAGGTTATAGGGCAGCATATTTCAGTTTCAGATACTTTACCACCTTTGGATGATGAAGGACAACTTGTTCTCATTCCAAAAAAAATCTTGAGAACAAGGGAGAGAAGGCTATGAAGTAGAACAATCAAAGAATATTCCGTACAATGGAAGGATTTACCTAGTGAGGAGGCCACTTGGGAAGATGAGAAAATTTTGTAGCATCCAAAATTGGAATTGCTTGAGGACAAGCAATATTGGGTGGGGAGGACTGTCATGTCCCCATTCCAATAGGTCTATTAGTTGACAATGTTCACCCACCTACTAGTTCCCTAGGTTGGGGGAGGAGGCATTAAATATTGCAATAAAGGAGATATGGGACCCAAGAGAACCTTATTTTATCATTTACACATTAATTTGGGTCATAAAAATAATAAATATGGTGAAAAATAAAGTGGCATTGCTTCATAAGGACATTTGGAGGTCCATGGGGGCCTTGGGTGGCTAGATTCCTCCTTACACATGTCATGAATTAATCCCAAATTTGAAATTATGGGTGATGAAAGGTTATTGTAAGGTGAAGAGTCATCAAATTATATATCATGAGCCCAAGGATTCGAATGCGTGAGTAGGAGTAACTTCCCATAGAAGAGGAAGAGTCTAGGAAGAAACTAGGTGCCATGTGGAGCTAGATTCCCGGTGCTTTATGACAACAATGATAGAAGATTCTATGACAAGTCAGACCTGATTGCTGGCATATGAAAAATATGACATGACAGGGCTAAAAACAACCACCAAGAGATCGAATTTGGGAGTTATAGGAAACCATTCAAATTTGGTGGAAGATGAAGGGTTGAGGGGAAGGCCAAGTGTCATGGAGGTTACTAAACATCAAGGATGAGGTAGAGGAAGCCTATGGGAATGAATTCAACCTTGGAGGACCTTTTGAGGGTTACAAAAATATGTCATGAGGAATGGAAATGGATTTTGATAATTTGTGAATTTTCCTTTGGCATTTGGAGAGAAATTGCTTGCCTTTGCACCGTGAGTGCACACTTACCCTGCTAGTGATCCAATTTCGAGATAGTGAGATTCTCATCCAAGTTGTCCATGGGAGAGGCCATTCAAACCCCTCATTTGGAGCTTCACAGAGTGTTTTATTGCAGATAGGAGGTTGCTGTTGTTCATGATCCATCTTTCCTCCCATTCTCTCAATTTCCACTTCCATATTTCCATGTTTTTCTATGAAAACGCACTAGGGTGAATGGTGGTTGTGCCCCATTGAGTTCAGTTGATGCCCAAGATCTAATATATGATGTATGGCTCTATAATATCCAGTTCATATGCGCTGCAAGTTGAATTCAGAAGAATTACATATGCAAATGTCCACATTTCCAAGCTTTCTTGTGACTAGTTTCCATGTGATGATTTTCCCTTTCAATGGAGATTGTGTATCTGATGTGTATTGCGACTTGGGTCAATCTTATATGTTGTTAGTAGGCTATTGAAATTCTGTCAATGTTCCATATTCATATTTCTCTATTCTGAACCATTATATGCACCATTTATGAGTCGAAGTTGAGCTTTATTGTGTCATTTCCCTTAAGCAAATATCACTGAAATTGTGCATTCAAATATGAAGCTTTAATCCTCTGTTGCAGAACTCTTAACCACATATAATGAAAGTAAATGAAGTCTAATTACAGTCCCCATACTTTGTTCAGAAATCTGGGAGGGTCGAATAGGATTTGGAGAGTCATTTATGCCCACACCCTAGGGAGAAATTGCATCATAAATTGCTAGTTAATTTACCATTTTCCCTCATGCCAAATTCGAGTTGCAGATGATAATGACCTGTCATAAAACTACCAGAGGGCCTATTAAAGAGTTATAAGACTCCCCACATAAGTTCCTACCAAATGAGAGACCCCCTTGTGCCATTCGAATCCCCAAGAGTCAAGACTAGTTAAGACAAATTTTCCAAAATTCTGATTTTGTTGGGAATTTTTAAATTGGGACACTGCAATCCATCGTGAGAGGAGACAGTGACAAATCTGAAATATCATTGATTCATTTTTTCAATCACTTAAAAGACAAATCTAAAATTCAAATATCAAATGACAAAAGCTCAAAACTTAGAAGGGACACACATGAAATATGATGTTCATGTTAATCATAGATTCATATATTTATTTTTAATATTTAATGATAATCTTGATGAATCGTGTAATGTGTTTGAACTTTGCATTTACATTGCATGGTTGCAGAATGATGAATGTAGTATTACTATATTAGTAATTCACTAATTTACATGGGATGGTTTGTTATTGTTAGGATTTATATTTTTCATATTTTAAATATTTTTATGACTATTGCATCCCGTCTTTGTGGGTGGTCTTCCCGCTCCCACGTCCCACCCACGTCCCACCATCCCAAAACCTTGAGGAACATTGCTTATAATAAAACCCATTAAAATTTCCAAATTTTATTAAAAATCAATTTGATAAAATAATATATTTTTATTGATATTAAATGTCTAAGTTGTAGAATTCATACTAAGAAAATAATTTAACTATGAATCATTTCATATACAAGTACGAGCATTACACATGTTAAGATGAACATTTGAGAAGAAAATGTCTATAGTTTTATTTCATAGGGCTTTGAGGAATAGTTTGGTGAAGGCTGTTGTATAGTTTCTGAGGTATAATAATAATCTGCATATTTCAAAACAGCTTGTTGATTCAAAAGAGCTTGTTGATGATGTTAGGGAAGGAACATTATCACTTTTTAAGTTTTGTTATTTTATTATAAAATATTATATAATAAATAATATTATTCAATTTAATTTTTTTTAAGTAATTATATATAATTATAATAGATATAATTCTGGTCTATTGATTCTGGTATATTCTGTATAGATTCAAATCTATCTATGTAACATCTAAGTAATCTCTTTGATAAAAATGTGGATCTTTATAACTTTCATATAAAGAGTATGAATTGAATAACTATCCTCTTTCTTACTTAAAAATCCAAGGTTAAAAAGGAACTTATATATGAACTAACAAACAACTTATTAATTATCAGCTAGATGTAAAACAGTTGGTGGCCGGGTCTGGTTAAGACATCCCCTAAGCTGAAAAGTAGCCAGTAATCCTTTCTAATACCAAAAGATGGTGCCAAAAAAATAAACAACTTATTAATGTATTTATATGTCTGTTATTATGATAATGAGATCTGATTTACTAACAAACGACTTATTAATTTTATTTATATGGCAGGTATTATGATAATGAGATCTGATTTTGAGCATTAATTTATAATATAAAAAGTTTCCGAGAACATGGTTCCTTCACAGGTAATTTAAATGAAACAGACAGCAATTATGCTCAGATGTGTTGGATCACACTACCCCGGAGCATCTTGATAACAACTCATTCTCTTTATTGGCGTTGAGGCTGAGTAAGTTTCTCTTCGTATGCCAACTCAAAACTTAAAAAAAATAGCATTTATTCTCACAGCTCGTAATAATATTCTCACAACTCTATGATACATATATGTGAATTCAATGGAAACGAAGGTTTAATTGGGATGAATGATGAATTTCCATCGCCAAAAATATGCGTCGGAGAACAATATGCAGTACCCACTTCACTAACTTATTCTAACAGCTATTCTCGTCGTCAGACTTCCGGCAAGCAGTTCCACAAATGATAAGCTGGTTCTTCTTCGCTGTCTAACTGTTCAACACTTTGATTTTCCTTCCCACATAAAGGGCATTTTGAATTCCCCTCAATACAAGAAGCACATACGCAGTGTTTGCAACTCTGCAGTAACGCCAATTTAACGTTAGAATATTTAATCAAAGTGGATGAAATGAATATTATAACCAGATTTATCTTAAAAAAAGAAAAATATTATAACCAATATAGATTTATCTTAAAAAATAAAGATATACAACTCAAGAAAAGGATCAATCGTCAGGGTAAAATAAATTGATTGATTTGGATAATTCCAAATAAATTCTTGCTAGGAATTAATGGAGATCTGATTGCATCTATCTATATTACCATCAACGAATTTTAGGGCAAGGGGCGATTACCGTGAAGCGAAGTCTTGCTTGTCGATGAATACATAGAGCACACGTCAACTGTTCTTCAGAGCCCTGGAGCACTGTATCTGTTGGATGTGTCTTGGAATTTATAGCCGAGGCAAATGAAAAAGCTGGGAATCTTCCTCCCAAGAAGTCGTATGAGGAAAAATCAAAACCCCTGGTAGCTGGATCATAAGTTGAAACAGCTTCAGAAGCTGAATCGGATTGAGGCTCTCCAGAGTCTACGGGCACAGCGAGTCCTCCATAACCGAAAAAACTGGCCAAACTGGAACTCATCTGCTCATATCTCTGCTGTACCAAAAGTAACCATGGATCAACAACTTTGTTTTCATTTGGGTTTTGATTTGAACATTCTTCCTGATTATCCACGCCTGTTTGATGCAATTTGTTTGGTTTTAGGTCTGAGAGCTCTACTTCTGAATCTTTGGAGATTATGTCTGATTTCGTGTCCTGGGAAGAAATCAATTGATCTTCTTGATGACAAGTACTTGAGCAAGGCCAATCAAACAATCCACTGGGGACTTTGAAGTTCTTGTTGTCACTCCTTTGATAGGGAGCATTGTTATATGAATTACAACAATGGTGTGCACTGTGAAAATGTGGCATGGCCCAAACACCGTTTGTAGGAAATGCCACAGGATGTGCAATATGCAAACCCATCATATTATGCTTTTGATCACCATGAACACAATGACCTGGGTTTGGATATTTGGGATAATGTCTATTGGAACGAGGAGGAATATTAGAGTTTGCATTAGAAATAGTGTGATGATTATGATCATAATTGATATTGGTATGAAGAATATCAGTGTGATAGCGAAGATTAGGACTTATAGGGAGTTGTGAAGGTTGAATGTCTTCACAGGACTTACTGAGCTTTTGCAGATTCTCATGTTCGAGGGTTTTCTTGGGTGGAGGTTGATAGTAAAACTCCACGCCGTTGATGACGTGCTCTCTTTGCACAAATTCACCTCTCCTCTTGCATTCACATAACTCCCTGTATTTTACCACTGCTTGCTCTATGAGATTGACAGCAGCTTGCACAAGACGTTTCTTGCCTTGTATACGGAATACTCTGTTTGGGTCACCACAGTTAGTTTCTGTCCATGACTGCACCACAGCACCAGTTGCCTGACCGATGGATCTTACAGAACTGCCTTTTGTTCCAATCACAAAACCAGCTGCCAATAACGTAACTCTCATTAAAACTTGCGTTCCTGAAGACTGATACTCTGTGCTAACAACTCTGTGCTCCTCAGAAGAAGCAATAAACATATTTTGCATTATCTCTGATGCAACGGTTGAGCCGCCACTCCTGGGGCCTCTCGCAAGTCTCCTCCTGCTTTCCTGTTGCTGTTTCTCCTTGCCTCCTCCTTCTCCTTTCATTCCACCCAACTTCTTGTGCTTCCTGCGATTTCCGTTGCATTGTTTCTCTACAGCAGCAGCAGTATTAACTGTGGTGTCCTTATTTCCATCATATGCTCCCGCATCACTATGCCCCGCTTGTATGTCAATCTTATTGGCCTGTTCTGACTGGGAGTCATAGATAGAAATGAAATCCTGAATGACACTTGAAGAAAATGTCAGTTAATAACGAAATAAAATCGCTAGTCACAACAACAACAAAAAAATCGCTAATTTCTCATCAAACATAATAAGAACAACGTCTAATCTTGATTTGCGGAAGGAAAAGTTAAAAGGATAAGCTTAAGGAAAACATAATAAACATTAATTTACAAGTCTTGAGCATCAAATATTTGTAGGAAATTTTTCGATATATTCAAAGTTTTGCTTATACTCAAATTTAAGATTTGTCATAGATAGTAAAATCATCAAAGTTATGTTACTTTTTAGATTTGGTATGGATAAAAGTCATAGGTGCAAGATGTTTCTCAAACTTTAATGTTAAGATTAGGTGCAAGATGTTTCTCAAACTTTAATGTTATTAATCAATATTTGAAAATTTTAGTCTATAGTTTTTTTTACAATAAAGTTATTTAAAAAAAATAATAATTAGAGCAATATTTTAAATTAGAGGATCCCTTTGCAGAATAATAATAATACTCAAACTTATTTGGGGTGGATTAAAGCCTATGCTTTTTCATCTATGGAAACAGAATATTTACTTTAGCTAATTAGGTGCATAGATGTTTTTATTTGATATTTGGGATGGACTACTGTTTATGGTTTTTCATTTAGGGAAGTGTACTGTGCAGATTGTTTGTGCAGATTGTTTTTTGGAAGTCGTTGGAAATAAACAATTATATAAAACATAACTTGTAGTTAAGTGATTAATGGATAACCAACCGTTTATGGTAGATAACTAGAAGAATGTGAAATAAAAAGAAAAGGAATAACAGGAAGTTATCCACATGCATTGCTAACAGTTAAGTTATGCATTCAAGTACCTAAAAGTTATTTTTTATTTATTTTTATAATTATTTATTTAGAATTTTGTACTACTATAAAATCAATCTTTACTCTACAGTTTCTTAGATGAAAAACTATAAAATCAATCTTTACTCTACAGTTTCTTAGATGAAAAACTATATAATTCACCCCAAATCTCAAATAAAAACATCTATCCACTTAATTAACTAAATATCTTAATTACTTAATTTATGTGAATATCTTAATTACCACGACCTTAGGTTTTTGGACCTAAGATTTGAATAGAACGATACAGACGATGGATATATTTTAACCATCGTCCCGGTTCTTAACGCTTATTTTTAATTCCAAAGACATGCACAAACTCTACTACTGCTTTGTTTCTACTTATAAAAAGAGCAAACAGTATAATCCATTTGATAGAGAACTGTGAGCAATAATTGTAAGACATGACTTTGTCTGTAACATTTTAAGAAATAAATGGAGAGACATATTACAGTCCAGGAAAACGTCCAACAATTCTGTATTGAAGAAGGAAGATTGGTAATATACGTACTTACCCGTAGCTTCAATGGTTGCTTCTCTGTTTCTCCAACCAACTGTTTGAAGGGTTCAGGTTGTGACTTCTGACGCTGTGCAGCTTCTCGTTTGGGCTTCCTAGCAGAAATTGATGCATCTGAATGCATTTGAGTCTCTGCTTTTCCTGGGCTTTGCTCGCACGTTGATATGATCTCCATTGCCATAATCTGCAGCTACAGAATATATATTATTCAACTAATTCACGTTCTAAACTCTAATCTCCGCTGGGAATTCTGTTGGTGTTGCGATTACAGAAAAATATGGTAATATCTTTCATTTAAGCAATGCATGACGGCGGATGAGATCACTAGACGTTCTGAATGCTGATTGAAAGGAAAACACTACTCTAACTTCAATAAGTTGATCTAAATCTTTCATCTGCAAATGGCCGTGGCAATCCAAAGGGATTTTATGATCGATAGAAGATTGAATGATAAGATTGAGAGTAAAATAAATAGATCTGCATACCGTTTGAAGAGGTGTGCGACTTTTAAAATCTCATCGATATAGTGCTTCGATCGTCAACAGTTTTCTTACACTATTTCTTAATAACACTTCATCAATTCACCTTATTATTCGAATTTAAGTTCGACATCAATATTTTGTTGTAATCGGCCAATAGTTAGCCATTTTCAATTAATAAAATGCATTTCCAAATCACTTTCTATTTTCCTATTTTTCTTGTATTTTCCCAATGTTGGTGCAGTGCACAACATATCATGTCTATTTCTAGAGCACTCATAAAACAATGGTGCTTCTTACTAATATAAGGGGCTTTGCGCTTTCTCCAAACATACTCATTATTAGTGATATATTGAGGTTCTATTATTTTATAATTGTCCATAATTACTATGCATATATTATATAAAAATATGAGATGATGGATAGGTTGTTGCACTTGAGCAACCTGAAGATTGGTAATGTTGTTCATCGAAAAGTTTAAAAAATTCTATCAAACTCATAAATGTTCATATGTTAATAAACATTTTTCTTAAATATGAGTTTTAAGAAGAGATTAACAACTACAATTACGAAGGAGGCATTAGACATTGTGATTAATTATTTAATGTCTTTAGGGCTGGTGCACAATCATGGACTCCTTTAAAGACACTTTAGATGCCACATAATATTGGAAAAACCTGGAAACTTGACTTTAGGTGACAATTAGGGGTACTTCCCTAACTTATTTGAAGATGAAGTAAAAAGACAAAAGATACTTAATTGAATCAAATTTCATAATATATAGCATTTATGAAGACAAAATGTGTGTAAATGATTATAAAATTAGTTTTCCTGAAATTGAGTTTTCAAATGTCAATTTGGGATAAAAACTTGCACACATATAAAGTACATATGGGCCTAGTGCAACACTATTTATTCAGAATTTTTCATGAATTATTTTTTATTATTATTAATTATTGAAGAAAATCTTGAAATGAAAACGTTATGTGCGGGTGCAACACTTTAGGGGCAAAAATTAATGAAATCCTTGATTTGTATATATAAGATCGTAGAGATTGCTCTCGTTTAGTGCACCATATAGTTTTCTTGGGAAATGGTGATGCAAATCAAAAGTTATATAAAAAACAATCGATGTATCTATTTTCAAAAACTGACGTGTGCCATTTAGAAAAATAATAATAAATAAATAAAAAATAGTTTTGAAGGAAAAAATTACATATTCAGAATCGTAATATCGTACTCTACAATATTCTAAATTTTCATAAAAAATATTGTGTCTATCATAGCAAAACACACCATCGAAACTGAGCATATTGATAGAGTTCTAAAAGACAAGCAATGGCCCTGGTTTATTTGTCCTAGCCAATAGGTTCGGTAGTCCGAAGCTATTTTCGAACATAATGCCAAACCTTATTCCCATCGATTTTTTTAGTTTAAAAAAAACGCATATGTGTTATAACACATATGCATTATAGCTTATTAATATTGCATATGTGATTCATATCGCATATGCGATATGAATAAGCTATAACGCATATGCATTTTTTCTTAACTAATTTGGTACGAGAGTAATCCCATTATAATACCATTTAGACTCCCAATATTCCATCTAGACGGCCTATGGGGTGGCTCATGGCCCAACATTACATTGGTTAAGAGGGGCGTGGAGTCAAAGGAGGGAGAGGAAGGTGTAGAGGGAATCGTGGGAGGAAGGGAGGGATGGGTAGGGGACATATATGGGGGGGATGAAGGGAGGAGAAATATAATGGGAAGGGAGGGATGATGATGATCGCCATCATCATCACCATCATCATCATCATCATCCTCATCACCCTCATCACCCTCATCATCATCATAGTCATCCTCCTCCTCCTCCTCCTCATCACCATCATTTTTCATCATCATCGTCATAGTCATCATCATCCTCATCATCATCATCCTCATCCTCACCCTCATCCTCATCATCATCACCACCCTCATCCTCCTTGTCATCATCATGGTCATCATCATCATCGTCATCATCCTCATCCTCCTCCTCCTCATCATAATCATCCTCCTCCTCCTCCTCCTCATCACCATCATTGTTCATCATCATTGTCATCATCATCATCATCGTCATCACCCTCATCCTCATCATCATCATCATGGTCATCCTCCTCCTCCTCCTCCTCATCACCATCATTATTCATCATCATCTTCATCGTCATCATCCTAATCATCATTCTCATCATCATCGTCGTCATCATCCTCCTCCTCCTCATCATCATCATCACCATCATTGTTCATCATCATCATCATCATCATCATCATCCTCCTCCTCATCACCCTCATCCTCGTCATCATCATCATGGTCATCCTCCTCCTCCTCCTCCTCATCACCATCATTGTTCATCATCATCGTCATCGTCATCATCATCATCATCCTCATCCTCATCATCACCCTCATCCTCGTCATCATCATCATGGTCATCATTCTCCTCCTCCTCATCATCACCATCATTGTTCATCATCATCATCATAGTCATCATCCTCCTCCTCCTCATCACCATCATTGTTCATCATCTCACCATCATTGTTCATCATCATCATCATCGTCATCATCATCATCCTCATCCTTCTCCTCCTCCTCCTCATCACCCTCATCCTCATCATCATCATCATGGTCATCATCCTCCTCCTCCTCCTCCTCATCATCATCATCCTCATCATCGTCATCCTCATCATCATCATCATGGTCATCATCATCATCATCATCATCATCATCATCATCATCACCCTCATCCTCCTCGTCATCATCATCATCATAGTCATCCTCCTCCTCCTCCTCATCATCACCATCATTGTTCATCATCATCACCACCATCATTGTTCATCATCTTCATCATCATCATCATCACCATCATCATCCTCATCATCCTCATCCTCATCCTCATCATCCTCATCCTATTCATCATTGTTCCTCATCATCGTCGTCATCATCATCATCACCATCACCATCATTGTTCATCATCATCGTCATCGCCATCATCATCATCATCCTCATCCTCATCATCATCCTCCTCATCATCATAGTCATCCTCCTCCTCCTCCTCATCACCATCATTGTTCATCATCATCATCATCATCATCATCACCATCATTGTTCATCATCATTGTCATCATCATCATCATCATCATCATCATCATCACCCTCATCCTCATCATCCTCATCATAGTCATCATCCTCCTCCTCCTCCTCCTCCTCATCATTCTCATCCTCATTATCATAGTCATCATCCTCATCATCATCATCATCATCATCATCATCACCATCATAGTCATAATCATCCTCATAATCATCATCATAATCATTGTCGTCATAGTCATACTATTCGTGATCATCATCATCATAGACACTACCATGGTCTAAGGATAGGTTTGGAGGTCCTAGCCATTGGTATGGGGTCCATTGTAAAGTTATAGAACTTTAACATATTTCAGTCCAAGTTTGATATGCATTTGATATTTAATATTTTAATATTTGATAAGCATAGATCAGTCAAGTTGCATATTTAGTGAGCACTAAATCGCATATGCACTAAATTGCATATGCAATATATCGCATATGTGTTTTGGAGATCATGTAAAAAAACTGCTTGTTAATTAAAAAGCATTGTATCCATATCGCATATGCGATAAAACAGAGGTGCGCTATATCGCATATGCGATATGTGTTATATAAAAAATGTTGGGTTGCATGCTGTGGGCCAGGCTTACTATAGCAAAAGACATAATTTTTCTGAACCCACACACAGAGAACTGTTCAACATGCAATTTAATCATTACTTACATAATTCCATAATTTTGTACAAGTTTGGGTGGATTTCAATGGGGGAATGTACGTAATAGAGGTCGAAAGTCAGCGAGGAAGGTGCTTAAACCGCAAGAACCTGAAAAGAAAAAAAGAAAAAAAGAGGGAAGATTCAAGAAATCATCAGCATTCATTACATGAGCAAATAGTTTCCATTCCCCCTCAACAAATACCTGACGTAGAGGCTGAGGAAGATAATGCAACATTAAAGGAAGCTGGTTATATGCCGAGTTGATATTATTGATCCATTAGTAAACGTACAATCTTGTGAAGAGTTAAATAATTATGTTACTCCTGATGCAAATGTGACTCAGCAACAACCATGGCCGGTGGTTAAATCTCCTAATCAAAGTTGTCATCCTGTAGTGGATGTAAATGTCACTCCAGCATTTCAAGTGGCAATAAATTTTGCATTAAAACGAAAGAGAACTCCTAAATGCATACAAGTGGATGAGAGCTAATTGACTTCCATGGAAGGTAAGGTGGCTAAATGCACTATCCTTCATCATTGTTCTCAAATAATGAAACAATATTTTGATAACAAATACGAAGCCGATAAATGCCAATTGTTTTTAGCTTTGCTTAAATCTAGAAATATGGCAACTGTTAGAAGAAATTTAGGCATAAGAACAATGAAGAATATCGAATCAAGTAATCACATTGTTAAATATCTTGTTGCTGCATTCACATCGATTGGTAAAAAAACTCATTCACAGGACTGTAATGTGGCTCGTCGTGTATTGGATGAATCAATTGTATGTAGATCCACAAGACAACATCGTTTACTTAAATGCACATCACAAATTGTGCCTTTACATCCAAAGACACTTATAAAATATTTAGTAAGAAGAGACAACTTTGATGTAGAGTGACAAATGGAAACATTATGGGCATTTAGCAGTAGGTTTCCCCTCAAAGACATGAAGTTAATCGAAGCAGTGAAGGGCCTAGTGCACACGTTTTGGCACGATAACACTAGGCCTTCTTCAAACACGAAGGATGTGTTAAAACATTGTAGGGGTTCTACAAACAATGAACCTCATGTTAAACATTATATTGACATGACACACACTCAACTATTCGAGATGTTTAAAGTTTCCCACGTAGAGCTAAGGCTCGGGAAAAGATCTTTTGAAAAATGTAAGCCTTGGTATGTTAGAATCAATACCATCCAAAACACTTGTTGTTGTATATACCACATAGAGTTTGACCTATATTACCATACATTTGCACATATACATCCTTTTTTGCATCCTAACCATGTGTAGGAATGCTCAAGTACAGTTCCGCCTATGTCATCCAGAGATTTCATCCATAGCATAATGTGTCTGAGGCAAGATGGGCAGACACATTACTTAAAACAATGTGTAGACGGTTCTTGCAACAATTGTGGTGGGCTATCATTATGGTCTGATTGCATCCATGAAAGTGAAGATCAAGCATTTGGGAATGCAATTGTCGAGAAGCAGAACTATCGGTATGAGACATATCAGCTACATGATAGGAAAGAAAGCAGAAAGATTAAATTGGTGACTTCATAGGTAAATTGTTGAATATTGACATATTAATATTCATGTACACATTTTTTAATGTGGTTTTATAACACTGTTTATTTTTTTACCAGGTGCAAGTATGTGATTTTATTTCAGAGTTTCGTGGAAAGATCCAACAGTACATTCAACATGTCGATATGGCACGGTGGCAAGATGAGCAATTCAGAATATGCTGGGACACCTTCCCTCTCGGAACAATACTATCAGTGGTTGAATTTGTGGAAAATTACACCCTACAACCACAAAATGAAATACAAAGTTAATACTATCACTTAGAGCAGGTGAGCATAATGGTGCATATCACATATCGACATGGGCCAGATAGCAATGAAGAGAAACATGTGATACTGAAAGAAAGTCACTTCTACATAAGTGACGACCGGACCCATGATATCCATTATGTACAACATTTCTTTAAATTATTCTATGATCATGTGATAGCTATGGATATACCATTTTATCGTCATTTCATTTGGTCAGATGGTTGGGCTGGACAGTTCAAGAATGCATGTGTATTTGAATGGTTGTGTTTGTTGCACATAAAATACAAGGTACCACATGTATGGAACTACTTTGAAACTGGTCATGGCAAAGGAGAGCATGATGGTGCTGGTGCATGCATTAAAGATTCCCTTCGAAGGGAAGAGATGAAGCTTACAGGTGCTCGCCTTCGAGACGCTGTATTTATAGTGAAATGGTGTGCATATGTCATGGGAGAACAAGCAACAAGGAAACACCTAGTGCGAAGAATATTCTGGGAGGTGACAAATGTGGATCGATCCCAAACACATCGGGTGAACACAGTGCATGGAACTCAACAGTTTCATTCAATTAGAAGCTCAGACAACTCGGCCCTACAAATTTGGACAAGATTGAAGGCTTGCTTTTGCAGTTCATGTAGAATCGATGAATGGGATGATTGTGAGTATAAATATACTGTTGATACATGGGATCGAGTGACATTTGGAACCAATTTCAATGGGGTTAATGAAATAGACCACTTGGAAGATGATCAGACACATATTTCTATTCGGAACACATATCGGATCTCATACAAGTAGGTACAATAGTAGTACCTAAATTAGAAAATGCATTTACGTATTGTTTACTTGACCTATGTAGAATTTAATTTATGTAGAAATTAGAAATGCAAGACCTTATTCAAAACATGTATTGTTAACTCGACCTATTTCCTTTCACAGGTCAGATATATGCAGTGGTTGCCCCAAAAAATGAATGGGGTTTTGACTATTGGTTGGCATGTTTCTTAGAGGGGAAACAAACCATTCTCGAACCTGTTACGAATGATGAAAATATTGAATTCCCAACTGGCTCAATGGTTATAAAAGGGGAGTACTTGACACTTGCAGCACAACAGAAAAGGAAGGGTGGGTATGTATATCATGATTATAGACCAGGAGCTATTGTATACCACTTCACCAACCTAGTAGCTGGTATAAACATCAAGCTGCACACACTTGGTCACAAAAATAGGTCACATGTATGATACTTGCTACCTCATATAGAGAACTAAATATTGATGGACACCACCAGCACCAGAGATGATCCAGATGGCCTACTCGTATGAGTGCATTGTCAGGTGTGTTATTTAACCTTTAAAGTGAATGCTGAAGCACAATTTCAATTATTTATCCTTAGTTTATTCCCAATGTAATAAACCTGTGATTGACCGATACCATTCACAGACATTATATTATTTAGAGGATACTGGACACTATAAAAACGATCGTACAACCTCGGGTGAGTTATCTATAAATCATGTTTGCACATTTTCATTGGGTTCTCTTTTTTTTCTTATGATGCTACTAATGTCTATCCTTTCATGTGCCGAGGATACAAACACCATCTATGGCACATTGGAGGTGCTAAGAATGGTGTCTTTAGACACCAACAAATAGAATTCGGAAAATAGCATGCTCTTGAGTTGTTGAAATTTACATTTCTCGATGTTTTTAGTTTAATATACATTTAATTACATTGCCATGTATGAATTGGAAACCAACCAGGGTTTCATGAAAACCAATTTGCATGCTATCACTAGGGTTGACAAATAATGAGATGGAACTAGGGTTTAGTGAGCAATTTACAAGTTATGAGATAGAACTAGAAACACATTCACATGTACAAATTGGAAACCAACTAGGGTTTCATGAACACCAATTTGCATGCTATCACTAGGGTTGACACATAATGAGATGAAACTAGGGTTTAGTGAGCAATTTAAAAGTTATGAGATGGAACTAGAAACACGTGCACATGTACAAATTGGAAAACAAATAGGGTTTCATGAACACCAATTTGCATCCTATCACTAGGGTTGACAAGTTATGAGATGGAACTAGGGTTTAGTGAGAAATTTACAAGTTATGAGATGGAACTAGAAACACATGGACATGTACAAATTGGAAACCAACTAGGGTTTCATGAACACCAATTTGCATGTTGTCACTAGGGTTGACAAGTTATGCCATGGAACTATGGTTTAGTGAGCTCTTTACAAGTTATGAGACAGAACTAGAAACATATGGACATGTACAAATTGGAAACCAACTAGGCTTTCATGAACACCAATTTGTATGCTATCACTAGGGTTGACAAGTTATGACATGGAACTAGGGTTTAGTGAGCAATTTACAAGTTATGAGATGGAACTAGAAACACATGGACATGTACAAATTGGAAACCAATTAGGGTTTCATGAACACCAATTTGCATGCTATCACTAGGGTTGACAAATAATGAGATGGAACTAGGGTTTAGTGAGCAATTTACAAGTTAAGAGATGGAACTAGAAACACATGGACATGTACAAATTGGAAACCAACTAGGGTTTCATGAACACCAATTTGCATGCTAACACTAGGGTTGACAAGTTATGAGATGGAGCTAGGGTTTAGTGAGAAATTTACAAGTTATGAGATGGAATTAGAAACACATGGACATTTACAAATTGGAAACCAACTAGGGTTTCATGAACACCAATTTGCATGCTATCACTAGGGTTGACAAGTTATGACATGGAACTATGGTTTAGTGAGCTCTTTACAAGTTATGAGACGGAACTAGAAACACATGGACATGTACAAATTGAAAACCAACTATGGTTTCATGAACATCAATTTGCATGCTATCACTAGGGTTAACAAGTTATGATGTGGAACTATGGTTTAGTGAGCTCTTTACAAGTTATGAGATGGAACTAGAAACACATGGACATGTACAAATTGGAAACCAACTAGGGTTTCATGAACACCAATTTGCATGCTATCACTAGGGTTGACAAGTTATGACATGGAACTATGGTTTAGTGAGCTCTTTACAAGTTATGAGACGGAACTAGAAACACATGGACATGTACAAATTGAAAACCAACTATGGTTTCATGAACATCAATTTGCATGCTATCACTAGGGTTAACAAGTTATGATGTGGAACTATGGTTTAGTGAGCTCTTTACAAGTTATGAGATGGAACTAGAAACACATGGACATGTACAAATTGGAAACCAACTAGGGTTTCATGAACACCAATTTGCATGCTATCACTAGGGTTGACAAGTTATGACATGGAACTATGGTTTAGTGAGCTCTTTACAAGTTATGAGACGGAACTAGAAACACATGGACATGTACAAATTGAAAACCAACTATGGTTTCATGAACATCAATTTGCATGCTATCACTAGGGTTAACAAGTTATGATGTGGAACTATGGTTTAGTGAGCTCTTTACAAGTTATGAGATGGAACTAGAAACACATGGACATGTACAAATTGGAAACCAACTAGGGTTTCATGAACACCAATTTGCATGCTATCACTAGGGTTGACAAGTTATGACATGGAACTTGGGTTTAGTGAGCAATTTACAAGTTATGAGATGGAACTAGAAACACATGAACATGTACAAATTGGAAACCAACTAGGGTTTCATGAAAACCAATTTGCATGCTATTACTAGGGTTGACAAGTTATGACATGGAACTATGGTTTAGTGAGCTATTTACAAGTTATGAGATGAAACTAGAAACAAATGGACATGTACAAATTGGAAACCAACTAGGGTTTCATGAACACCAATTTGAGTGCTATCACTAGGGTTGACAAGTTATGACATGGAACTACGGTTTAGTGAGCTCTTTACAAGTTATGAGATGGAACTAGAAACACATGGACATGTACAAATTGGAAACCAACTAGGGTTTCATGAACACCAATTTGCATGCTATCACCATGGTTGGCAAGTTATGACATGGAACTAGGGTTTAGTGAGCAATTTACAAGTTATGAGATGGAACTAGAAACACATGGACATGTACAAATTGGAAACCAACTAGGGTTTCATGAACACCAATTTGCATGCTATCACCATGGTTGGCAAGTTATGACATGGAACTAGGGTTTAGTGAGCAATTTACAAGTTATGAGATGGAACTAGAAACACATGGACATGTACAAATTGGAAACCAACTAGGGTTTCATGAACACCAATTTGCATGCTATCACCATGGTTGGCAAGTTATGACATGGAACTAGGGTTTAGTGAGCAATTTACAAGTTATGAGATGGAACTAGAAACACATGGACATGTACAAATTGGAAACCAACTAGGGTTTCATGAACACCAATTTGCATGCTATCACCATGGTTGGCAAGTTATGACATGGAACTAGGGTTTAGTGAGCAATTTACAAGTTATGAGATGGAACTAGAAACACATGGACATGTACAAATTGGAAACCAACTAGGGTTTCATGAACACCAATTTGCATGCTATCACCATGGTTGGCAAGTTATGACATGGAACTAGGGTTTAGTGAGCAATTTACAAGTTATGAGATGGAACTAGAAACACATGGACATGTACAAATTGGAAACCAACTAGGGTTTCATGAACACCAATTTGCATGCTATCACTAGGGTTAACAAGTTATGACATGGAACTAGGGCTTAGTGAGCTCTTTACGAGTTATGAGATGTAACTAGAAACACATGGACATGTACAAATTGGAAACCAACTAGGGTTTCATGAACACCAATTTGCATGCTATCACTAGGGTTGACAAGTTATGACATGGAACTAGGGTTTAGTGAGCAATTTACAAGTTATGAGATGGAACTAGAAACACATGGACATGTACAAATTGGAAACCAACTAGGGTTTCATGAACACCAATTTGCATGCTATCACTAGGGTTGACAAGTTATGGCATGGAAGTAGGGTTTAGTGACCTCTTTACAAGTTATGAGATAGAACTAGAAACACGTGGACATGTACAAATTGGAAACCATCTAGGGTTTCATGAACACCAATTTGCATGCTATCACTAGGGTTGATAAGTTATGACATGGAACTATGGTTTAGTGAGCTCTTTACAAGTTATGAGATGGAACTAGAAACACATGGACATGTACAAATTGGAAACCAACTAGGGTTTCATGAACACCAATTCGCATGCTATCACTAGGGTTGACAAGTTATGACATGGAACTAGGGTTTAGTGAGCAATTTACAAGTTATGATATGGAACTAGAAACGCATGGACATATACAAATTGGAAACCAACTAGGGTTTCATGAACACCAATTTGCATGCTATCACTAAGGTTGACAAGTTATGACATGGAACTAGGGTTTAGTGAGCTATTTACAAGTTATGAGATGGAACTAGAAACACATGGACATGTACAAGTTGGAAACCAACTAGGGTTTCATGAGAACCAATTTGCATGCTATCACTAGGGTTGACAAGTTATGAGATGGAACTAGGGTTTAGTGAGCTCTTTACAAGTTATGAGATGGAACTAGAAACACATGTACATGTATGTTATGATGTGGTACATGTTATTATGGTATGGTATGTAGAACTAGTATGGTATGGTATGTTAGTATGGTATGATGTCAGTATGTTATGGTACATGTTATGTTATTATAGGGTATTGTAGGGTATGATGTTAGTATTGTAGGGTATGGTATGGTATATTACAATGGTATGGTATGTTAGTATGGTATGATCTTAGTATGTTATGTTATGGTATGTTATTGTATGTTAGTATGGTATGATGTTAGTATCATAGGGTATTGTAGGGTATGATATGGTATATTACACATGCATGCATGACTTATTGTTTAGTGAGCTCTTTACAAGTTATGAGATGGAACTAGAAACACATGGACATGTACAAATTGAAAACCAACTAGGGTTTCATGAACACCAATTTGCATGCTATCACTAGGGTTGACAAGTTATGACATGGAACTATGGTTTAGTGACCTATTTACAAGTTATGAGATGGACTAGAAACACATGGATGTATGTACATATTGAAAACCAACTAGGGTTTGTAGGGTATGATGTTAGTATTGAAAGGTATGGTATGGTATGTTAGTATGATATGATGTTAGTATGTTATGTTAGGGTATGTTATTGTATGTTAGTATGGTATGATGTTAGTATCATAGGGTATTGTAGGGTATGATATGGTATCTTACACATGCATGCATGACTTAGTGTTATGATGTTAGTGTATGTAATTTGGGTAGTGTATGGTATGGTTATGATGTTAAAAAGTTGAGGATAGCCATAATGTTAAAAAGTTGATGAGTCATAAATTCTTCCTTTAAGTATTGGAAATTCATAAGTTAGCACACATGTGAACCACACATATCATTATATCACATAGGTGAACCACGCATATCATGCTCCAAGATCAAGTCAACCATATCATGTTCCAAGATCAAGTCAACCATATATGTATAAATTTGAACCTTGCTTTATATTATATATGTATACAAATAATGTT
>LPNX010247280.1:450836-464245 GCA_001517045.1 Pseudotsuga menziesii
TAAAAATCTACATTTGTGTGTATAAAAACAAAAAATTACATCTATGTACCCCCCCTATACATTTATTCTAGTTATCCCCCCTTTTTCTACCACTGCCAATGTCTTCAGAGAAGTCTAGCTTTCCTTTATGACTGCTCACTGGTGATCCCCATTGCTGAACAAGAGGGATAGGCTGCATTAGTGGAGTCTGCAGAAAAAACCAAATTTTGTAAGTTAGTTTACCAACCTATAAAAAATTTATGTACATTTGTTCAAATTCCAAACCAATATAACATTTTTACTTACTGTACGTGAGTAAGTAATGGTGGGTCGTGGTGCCTCACTAGCATCGACCCTGATTGGGTGCTCTTGAAGCACCACTTGCTCACCATCAAGCTGCATAAAAATATATATATGCCAATGTCAACAAATATACATGTACATTGGGGGGGAAGAGGTGGGTCATCGATTTGGGTCTCTTCAAGCACCAAATAAGAGAAAGTGATACACAAACATACAAAGAAAGCGATACATAAACGTAAAAGTTGGCTCGTCAGAGGTGGGTCACCGATTTGGTGCTCTTCAAGCACTGGTGCCTCACTAGAAGCCTGCATAAAGTAACATATATGTCAAATTCAGATAATAAAAAGAATCAGAGACATATATACTACATGGATGTTGAATGATGTTTCCAAAGAAAGCGAAACATACATGTACCTGGTGGGGGGGAAGAGGTGGGTCAACAACAACCTCGCTTTGGTGCTCTTCAAGCACCACTGTCTCAATAGATTCCTGCATAAAGTAACATATGTCAAAGAGATACATAAACATACAAAAACATACAAAGAGAAAGCACCAAATTAGAGAAAGCCATACATAAACGTACAAAGAAAGCGGTACATAAACTTACCTGCTGGCTCGTCAGAGGTAGGTCGACAACAACCTCACTTTGGTGCTCTTCAAGCACCACTATCTCAATAGATTCTTGCATAAAGTAACATATGGCAATGTTAGATAATAAAAAAAAAGAGACATATCAATGGGGGAAACAAGGAAAAAGATACTTGCATGTACAAAAAGAAATATAAGCAAGAGTTGTAATGTATAAATATACCTGGGGGACGTGAGGAGGTGTGTAACCAGTGGATCGATTAACTAGCAACAAGAGAAAAGGACTTCTACTTGTACTAGCGAAGAAGCTCGCTTTTTGGATATATTCATCAAACTCACGTTCCTACATACAAAAGGATAAATATACAATTAGACAATTTCAAAAAATTAAAAAAGTACATGTTGAATCATTAAAATCACAATTAAAAGAAAGCGATACATAAACGTACCTGTTGGCTCGTCATAGGTGGGTCATCAATTTGGTGCTCTTCAAGCACTGATGCCTCACTAGAAGCCTACATAAAATAACATATGTCAAATTCAGATAATAAAAGGAACCATAAACAGATATACTACATGGACGAAAAATGATGTTTTCAAATAAAGCGAAACATACATGTACCTGGCAGTGGGGAAGAGGCGAGTCGAAAACAACCTCGCTTTGGTGCTCTTCAAGCACCAATGGCTCAATGGATTCCTGCATAACGTAACATATGTCAATTTCAGATAATACAAAGAAAACAAGACATATACATGATGGACGAAAATTGATTTTTCCAAAGAAAGAGAAACATTATAATTAAAAGCATATTTAAAAGCATAATTACAAGCATATTTAAAATAATACCTGCATCTCGGAATCTACCTCTACATGAGAGGGACTAGGCTGGGATTCAATGCACTAATCCTGATCACCCAGCATAAAACATATTGTATCAAAATTAGGATGTATTGAATGTTACAACCTCTACTATAAATATGTAAATAACGTTGACAAATTAACAAGTATAGTTCTTACCGCTAATGGTGAAGAACCAAAACCATATGCAATATTGACAACAGCATCAATGTTCTCAACATTAATCAGCGGACTATGTGACTCTGGTGTGCCATGGGACACTAGCTGTATATTTGTTCACATAATTTGTTAGATAATTAAATAGAAATAAATTGCGAAAGGATTGAAAATTGTGATATGAAACCAAATATAATGAAAATAATGAGTTTTACTTACAAATCAAAGTAATCCATCGTCCCGAAAGTCTGAATCAGGTCCATAGCATATGCCTCCACACGATGTGCAAGGGTGTGGAGTAACACGACACTCTGAACGCTCTGCATCTCCTGTGCGATGGGCCAGCCTTAGAAGTGCCAACCCCTTGGCCTACATTTACTTGGACATTAGTCCCATGCTGAAGCAATGTATCTGCCAAGTCAAATAAGGCCTCTTGTGTATCCTTAATCACAGGACCCGCAGGAGGATATAGCCAAGGGGGTTTTGGTGTGCATGGAGGGCGTGGCACATGGTTAGGATCCGTCCTGGCCCCTTCCCTATCTTGGGGCATCCCATGACCAACAGCCTGGAAGCCTGAGATATCGAAATAGTTAACATGTTTCCCTAGGATTAATTCTGCATACAACTTCCTAAGGAAATAAAATGGGATGTCCCTATTCCCATGAGGGTATTCATCGAAGACCATATACCAACGCTCCATCCAATTGGCCTTTATATTTGGTTCCACGCACTAGTCTATGGAAATGTGTGCTCGACTAATGGGTGGAACCAATCCAGTGCTAGGGTCCTCGAATAATGAAAATAATTGGTCTTTTGTAATCTTTAGGTCTTTGATGTTTTTATAACTCAAACCATCGGAGTAGTATTGCCTCCTGGATTCTCTATATGAGCTAATGTTGTACAGATCTCCTTAGGAATTAGCAATTGTGTCCAATGCCTCGACTAAAGATTGTCTCAAATGATTCCCCCCTCTAATAGATGAGCTAAGGTGCCTCAATGAAGCCAAACGCGCCATAATTTGTGAGTTTCGGTCTTCTTCCCCCTCCGAGTTTGGGTTTGGGTTCATGTTTGGGTTAGGTTCTTGGTTATTAGTGGGTTCGTTTTCCACATTATCTTGCTCATTTATATTATCTGTTAAGATTTAAACAACAAAATACAAATTTTGTTAATTTATCATTCTTTGATTTAATTCAATTTTTTTATTAAATTTGTTTTAAACAAATATAAAAACTTTGAAATTAACAAAAACAATAAAGAATTTAAAATAATTTGTAATTGATATGAGTAGTTACTTGCCATTGGAGCCAAGCCACCTCCACAGCCACCTCCAAATTGACCTCCAAATGCTCAAACGCAAATCGCCTGTGTGGTTTATCGCTCTCCCAAAACGGTCACTGTGCAAATGACAAATGAGGCCCGCGGCCTCTATTTTTTTATTTTATTTTTGTTTTCCATATCGCATATGCGATACTTAACCTTTACAGAATGCATATGCGATACTTACTTACTAAACTTAGCCTTGTGTTTGGGCTTGGGTTATTCCAAACGTTTCATCAATAACGCATATGCATTCTTGATTTACACTTCGGAAGTGCGTTTCCGATTTCTTAAGTGGCACTAAAAATTGGAATCAACTTCGTGCGAGTCCCCTTTAATGAATATATATGTCAACAAACATCTTTCTTGAATTGAGTTCTAAGAAGAGGGAAACAACTAAGAAGCATCAACAATTATGAAAGAGGCAATAGACGTTGTGATTGATTAGTTAATGACCTTAATGAAGATGATATGGACATCCTAAATATGAGTTCTAAGAAGAGGTTAACAACTATGAAGTAGGCAATAGACATTGTGATTAATTATTTAATGTCATTAATGGAGAAGATATGGACATAGTAAGGAATATTTAGAAGATGTTTGATTTTTAGGAATTGGTTGTAGCAAACATATACCATAGAATAATATAATATTATCTAAATTAGATGAATCAATGTAGCACCAACTAAAGCTTTGGAAATCATTCTAAGGTGTTAGTGATGAGTAAAGGCATTGTATCAATATGGTGAAAGCAATTTATTTGTTATGTATATTATATGCCAAGTTTAAAACAAAATTAGCTTAGTATTGGAAATTTGTTAACTTCAGAGGCTTCCAAGTGAAAGGTTTGAATTAGGAATTTCTCCATTGAAATGGTTGGGCGTTTGGTTATGGCCTAATTGTCATAGCTTAACTTTTATGAGTTAAATAAAATACAATGAAGAATGCAAATTATGCATAAAATCAACCATCTAAATCCTAGAAAAAACTTGTAAAGAACTAGTTGACATAAAGCAAAGGCTAAACACAAAAATAGGGGGGACAATCCATAAACTATGGCAAGCGTAAAACAAAATGCAAGTCTAAGAAACCAAGAATATTCTAAAAGTTTCTACATTACAAGCATGATATTAGTCTACAGATTGAAATATCTACTCTTTAAAGTTCATCAACAATACCAAGAAGAGAGAGAATAGACTACAACCAATCACATATTTGTAAGAGTATAAACACAGTAGAGAACAATATATTATAATGACACTAAGAGAATCCATTTATTGAATGCACATTTGGTTCTATTATAAATTTGTTTATATGGCCTCTAGTCTTATTCTTTCTATTACTTTTCATCTACCCTTAGTGAAGTTTGAGTTTCTTGGTGGATTTTAGTCTCACTACACTTTTTTTTACTCTCAATTTGTTCAATAGGAATGTGAGACTACTAAATTCATATAGTAAAAAACTTACAATATTCCCACATATGAGAGGCTTTGTCAACATTATCAGCCAACAAGATGACTTTTGTTTCCATAATTTGTTGTTTGTCTTCTCTTTATGTCCATATACTTGTCTTTCGATTCCAATATTGTTTATGGAACTTGGCTAGATGTTGCACCTTTTTCATATGATCATGTTTTGTATGAACTTGTTTAACAACATTCCTAGCATTTCTCTTTCGAATCCTCCTCCTCCCTTTAACACTTTAGTGATGGTTTGATGAGAAACTCCCTCATGAATATTCTATTAGTTGTATGCAATGCAAATTATATCATTTCTCATTTTTTGCAAAAAAGGATCTTCATAAAACATCATGTCATTCAATTGATAAATGAATATTTGACTTATATTTTGTTGAGAATGAAATGAAGATAGCAATAATAGGTAGAATAATACAAATATATTGCAAACAACATAATAATACAATAAAATACAAGCTCTATTAATGAATGAAATAGTGAAACACTGCAATATTCCAAGTAATACAAAATGGCTGGAATGGTGGTAATTTATCTTTTAGAAGAGATGTGTGAGTTTCACTAATTCATGAAAGTATCATCACAATAGGTTGAAACTAAATTTTAACATAAATTAGAAAATGCTAAGAGGAAAAAACGCTAAGATCCAAACCTCGACCTTAAGAGATGAAGTGGCAAAAGGAATATAGGGTTCAAGGAGCCTAATTGGTATCTAAATATCAAGGGGATACAAATTTCACATAAAATATCCAATTGGGGTGTTTCTTGGACTATTAAAAATATTATTCTAAGCTCTATGTATTTTTTAAACCTAGAAATCAAAGGTTACTAGGCCATGTCACTCCCTAAAAACACATGGGAAGTGTCGAAAACTGCAATGAATGTTCAGGGCCTACAAAACTACTATAAAATTAACAAGGCCTGGGATCATTTATGAGTTGGTGGAAGATTTATGTGGCTACTTGTATCCACCTAGATAAATCATCTCTATTTAGAAAGAAATAGTTTCCATTGCATCAATTTCCTCCATCATATGGGGAGATGTCTCTTGAATTTGGTTCTTAGTGAGCCACTTCCTTTGGTAAAGAAGTTGGCCTACTTTGACAACTTAATGAATTTGTATTTTCTATTGGTGGGTGCCATTGATCTTGGTATTGATTCTTTGTTCAATTGTATCCCACTAAATTTACAATTAGGGTTTAGTATAGTAAAAATGAAGAGATATACCACCTTTGAGGCGCCCAACATAGGTGGAAAATATGGTCGAAGTAGCTCCACATTAGATACAAGGTATAATCTAAGGAAAGGTGAAATACTCAATTCAAAATCATTCTCATCCATAAACATGGTGATGGTGTAAGGCACATATCACAATGGTCTGATATTTCTTTGTGGGATTGTGGGTTTCTCTTTATGTAAGTGCAACCATCCTTATCACCAACTTGAAATTTATTTGGAACTTAATGTTAATTATGTCCCTAATTGTCCTTGGAACATCAAGCATACCTTAAAATGTTGACACCAATATAACTATGAAGAGGTCTATTATAGATATGATGAACATAAGGAAGGTTTTCATCCGATGTATGTGGATAGTTGGATTTATACATTCAAAGGATGTGCACAATCATCATGCTGAATACCTCTGTCTATCCATTAGTTTAGGGGTGAAAGACAATTTAATTTGGTCAAATTGGTGTCCATCATTGATTAGGCTTATGATAGGCTAGAAATTATCAAGAGGAATTTTTTTAATACCTATTGAAATAATGGTCCATGGTGTCCCACAATGAACCCATATTTACTTGAGAAGAGATTAGCAATGGCTTCTACCATGATACTTTTATTATAGGTTGCCAAAATGGACATCTTAGAGGGTTGATTAATAAACAAACTGACGCAATCATTACCATGCTTGGGTGAGGGTATTCCTTCCATATAATCCATGAAGGTAAACTCCTAATTCTTATGTAAAATAGTCATAATAATGTATAGCCTCTAGTTTTAATGGTAGGTTTAGTGATGATAAAGGTAGTCCATAATCTGTTATACCTCCTGACATCCTATTAGATCTTTGTCCAATTGAAGTACCTTTTTAGTATTGTGATTAATATCTCCACTTTATAGTCCCTTGGATTCCTATTGTAATTGTGGCTCTCAAATCAACTTCTAGTGGAAACCTAAAGGAACATGGAGATGGATCAAATGGCTTAGAAGTCCATGATAGATATGAAATTTTGAACTTGTTAACCTATTCCTAGTATTTATATGTAGCCCATATGTACTCAAAGAAGATATTAGCAATGGATTATACCATGATACTTTTCTTATCGGTTTCCAAAATGGCCATCATAGAGAGTTGATTAAGAAACACAAATACACAATCATTACCATGCTTGGGTGAGGGCATGCCTGCCATATAATCCTTGAAAGTAAACTCCTAATTCTTATCTAAAATAGTCATAATAATGTATAGCCTCTAATTTCAATGGGAGGATTAGTGATGATAAAGGTAGTGCATAATCCGTTATACCTACTGACATTCTATTAGAGATTTTCCCAATTGAAGTACTTTTGTAGTATTTCAATTAATATCTCCACACTAAAGTCCCTTGGATTCCTATTGTAATTATGCCTCTCAAATAAACTTCTAGTGGAAACCTAAAGGAACATGGAGATGGATCAAATGTCCTAGAAGTCCATCCTCGATGTGAAAGTTTGAACTTGTTAACCTATTCCTAGTGTTTTATATGTAGCCCATATGTACTCAAAGAAGATATTAGCAATAGCTTCTACCATGATACTATTCTTATAGGTTTCCAAAATGGCCATCTTAAAGAGAGTCAATTAATAAACACAAATACATAATCATTACCATGCTTGGTTGAGGGTATGCCTGCCATATAATCCATGAAGGCAAAATTCCAATTCTTATGTAAAATAGTCATAATAATGTATAGCCTCTACTTTTAATGGTAGGTTTAGTGATGATAAAGGTAGTGCATAATCTGTTATACCTACTGACTTCCGATTAGAGATTTGTCCAATTGAAGTACTTTTGTAGTATTGTGATTGATATATCCACACTAAAGTCTCTTGGATTCCTATTGTAGTTATGCCTCTCAAATAAAATTCTAGTGGAAACCTAAAGGAACATGGAGATGGATCAAATGGCCAAGAAGTCCATCCTAGATGTGAAAGTTTGAACTTGTTAACCTATTCCTAGTGTTTTATATGTAGCCCATATGTACTCAAAGAAGGGATTAGCAATGGATTCTACCATGATACTTTTCTTATAGGTTTCCAAAATTGCCATCTTAGAGAGTTGATTAATAAAAAAAAATACACATTATTACCATGCTTGAGAGAGGGTATGCCAACCATATAATCCATGAAGGTAAAATCCTATTTCTTATCTAAAATAGTCATAATAATGTATAGCCTCTACTTTTAATTGTAGGTTTAGTGGTGATAAAGGTAGTGCATAATCTGTTATACCTACTGACGTCCTATAAGAGCTTTGTCCAGTTGAAGTGCTTTTGTAGTATTGTGATTAATATATCCACACTAAAGTCCCTTGGATTCCTATTGTAATTATTCCTCTCAAATCAATTTCTAGTGGAAACCTAAAGGAACATGGAGATGGATCAAATGGCCTAGAAGTCCATCCTAGATGTGAAAGTTTGAACTTGTTAACCTATTCCTATTGTTTTATATGTATCCCATATGTAGTCACAGAAGATATTAGCAATGGATTCTACCATGATACTTTTCTTATAGGTTGCCAAAATGGGCATCTTAGAGAGTTGATTAATAAACAAAAATACACAATCATTACCATGATTGGGTGAGGGTATGCCTTCCATATAATCCATGAAGGTAAAATCCTAATTCTTATCTAAAATAGTCATAATAATGTACAACCTCTACTTTTAATGGTAGGTTTAGTGATGATAAAGGTACTGCATAATCCGTTATACCTATTGACATCCTATTAGAGCTTTGTAGAATTGAAGTACTTTTGTAGTATTGTGATTAATATCTCCACACTAAAGTCCCTTAGATTCCTATTGTAATTATGCCTCTCAAATCAACTTCTAGTGGAAACCTAAAGGAACATGGAGATGGATCAAATGGATTAGAAGTCCATCCTAGATGTGAAATTTTGAACTTGTTAACCTATTCCTAGTGTTTTATATGTAGCCCATATGTACTCAAAGAAGAGATTAGCAATGGATTCTACCATGATACTTTTCTTATAGGTTGCAAAAATGGCCATCTTAGAGAGTTTATTAATAAACACAAATACACAATCATTACCATGATTGGGTGAGGGTATGTCTGCCATATAATCCATGAAGGTAAACTCCTAATTCTTATCTAAAATAGTCATAATAATGTATAGCCTCTACTTTTAATGTTAGGTTTAGTGATGATAAAGGTAGTGCATAATCTGTTATGCCGACTGACATCCTATTAGAGATTTGTCCAATTGAAGTAATTTTGTAGTATTTCGATTAATATCTCCACACTAAAGTCCCTTGGATTCTTATTGTAGTTATTCCTCTCAAATCAACTTCTAGTGGAAAACCTAAAGGAACATGGAGATAGATCAAGTGGGCTAGAAGTCCATCCTAGATTTGAAAGTTTGAACTTGTTAACCTATTCATAGTGTTTTATATGTAGCCCATATGTACTAAAAGAATAGACTAGCAATGGCTTCTACCATGATACTTTTCTTATAGGTTGCAAAAATGGCCATATTAGAGAGTTGATTAATAAACAAAAATACACAATCGTTACCATATTTGGGTGAGGGTATGGCTGCCATATAATCCATGAAGGTAAACTCCTAATTCTTATCTAAAATAGTCATAATAATGTATAGCCTCTACTTTTCATGTTAGGTTTAGTGATGATAAAGGTAGTGCATAATCTGTTATACCTACTGACATCCTATTAGAGCTTTTTCCAACTGAAGTACTTTTGTAGTATTGTGATTAACGTTTCCACACTAGAGTCCCTTGTATTACTATTGTAATTATGCCTCTCAAACCAACTTCTGGTGGAAACCTAAAGGAACATGGAGATGGATCAAATGGCCTAGAAGTCCATCCTATATGTGAAAGTTTGAACTTGTTAATGTATTCCTAGTGTTTTATATGTAGCATCAGAGTTAGTATTGTTGTCATACAAATGAGATAAACCAATTGTTTTATGTCCATATTAATTAATCACTATGGTTTTTGCCATATTTGGAGGTCAATTAAGGTATTTTGCAACTTGGTTTGCATTTCTATTCTTGTAGTTTATGTTGAAGTGCAATTGTCGAAGCTACATGGACCAATTATGATGGCTATGATTTTGAACCTTTCTCTAGATGCGCATCTTTAGAGGGTCTTGTGGTCAATGTGGATGATTGTTTCTTTCGCCAAAATATAATACTTCCATTGTTGGGATTCCTAAGAAATAGAGTACATCTCCTTTTCATAGATGGGGTACCTATGAAACTATGTCAAAGAGTGTCTCTTGTGATAGGTCATCAAACATCCCAATTGAGGGAGGAGGAAGGACTATATAAAAAACATAATATGAGGCATTTGCCTCAATCTTGAACAACTGTGGAAGGTGTGGAAGCATGAGGATTGGTACCAAATAGAGGCTACATTTTATATCCTTGACTGCTTTATGTTGTTTCTCAACCCACAAAAACTTGTATTTTGCTAAACTTATAACATACCCAATCCCCTATGTCATCCTATTGAGGTGATGGGGTGCTTTAGAAACAACACAAATTCTCTCATACTATATGATATACCCAATTACATAATTTATGGACAAACATAAATAATCACCACAAATAATAATGCCAATAACAATTTAATTCATTACCCATGTAAGCCTTCCACCATTTTAACATATAATTCATAACATTTAACTACACATGGAATAATAACAACTAATACATGGGAAATAGAAAAATATATATATGTACAATCATATCCCATAAATATAATTACATTTCCTCCATGATTTTGGCATCATCTTTTATATCAACAAAGCCCATTACATCCCTTTGACATAACTAGAATTTAATTTACAAACCAGAGGTATAATTATGCTCTCTCCATTACAAATGATAATTGTAACAACCTTTAAAATATTTAGATAATTTTTTTGTTGTCAAATTCAAATCCCATTAGCATGGTTGGTTTTTATGGGCCTCATTCTACATGGTTTCTCGAGTTTGAACCCCACGAGGTATTTGAGAGAAGATACTTAAAAATCCAACCATTTTAATGGTTGGTGTCGCATAGGACGAGTGTGATCCCTAGGTGATTTTTATGGATTATATTCCCCTGGATTGTGGTTTCTTAGAGCACAATATATTATTGTAACTCATTGACAAACTGGAAAATTAATAAATCTTCATATACAAATTTACTAGAAAACCCAAATTACACTCTTGAGCCAATACTAATTTATAGATTGGTATTTTCCCCAAATAAGAATATATTACTCATTGATATCATCAACAACATTCATTATGCATCAACATATAATTACTAAAAACCATATACTTATTTTTTATGAGTTTCACTTGGGGAAATAGTTCCATGGGAGTGTTTTTTCCTCCCATCCATAAGCACAAGATTGTGTATGTACCACCCCCATGCCATACAATAAAACAAAGGGAATTTTACTATGTATTGATCTAGTTTCTTTCACTCAACCCTCTTTCTAAATATCCCGACCAAGGAATAATATTCCATCCAATTATTGCTACAACAATCCCACTAGCTAGTGCCTCTCTTTTCCTGTAGTCCTTTACAACATAAGGAATGGGATTTCCTTCTCTGCTAAATATTCTTTTAATATATCACCTTTTTCTTTTGTGATCCAATGCAAACTAGTGAAAAATATCTATTTTTGGTACTAGGGAATCTCATATGTAAATTGTTATCCTTGTTCACTCAATAATGATCACCCATGAATTTAGCTAGGGTTTTCACATGATTTCATGGTTTCTATTATGGAAACATATTCCCATTTGGGAGCCTAGAATCTCATCACTGGCATTATGATACCCAAAAACTTAGTCTTGGGAGAATGAATGAATGGATTATTTTTCTAAATGTTGAGAGAATCCATCCCAAGACTTGCATGAACGCCACACTTGCTTTAGGAATATGTTCCTACCCATAAGCTTGGGAAATAATAATTAAGGCACATAAGGAAAAAAATATAGAGTCTTGTGATAATAACACTTGTCAACATGAAAAATATGTTTTCTTTGACTCCCCTTATTTCCCTACTTAATGGTTCATTCCTCCATGGTGCTCTTGGGCCTGGGAATTTATAATCCCAAGTGCACCATATAATTTATTATTAATAATAATATTATTTTCCAATATAATGAAATGGTATTTCACTTATTCGGCTTACCATATACTTACACATTATGACCATATGCTTATACGAGGTATTAAACCACCCTCAGTCATCTAGCTAGGGGATTAAGCAATATGAGACACTACAAGGTCTACACTCATAAAAAACACAACACTTCCACATATATGGTTTCCCTAAAATAACATCACAGACTTCAAGCAAGGACGCATCACATAATTACTAGGTCACAAACTTCAAGCAAGGACGTATCACAAACTTCAAGAAAGGGCGCATCACATAATTGCTAACTAACATAGATCAAAAGATTCAAGCAAGGACACATCACATAATTACTAAATAACATAGATGTCAAAGTGTAGGAATAATTACTAACTAACAAGCATGTCTCATCCCCATCTCAACGAATTGATGGTGTATAGATAGGAGTGCACTTCCATAATTAATTGCAAATGATTGATTACCCCTATGAGATCGTGTTCTTCTGGTTCTTGCCATCAATAATGAAATGTATTGGAGTCCCCTTCACCCACGTTTGTGAGTGGAAGAAGCACTCACCCTATTCAAGTTCCTTTGGTTCTTTTGGATAAAACTTTGCGGTATTGATGATAATGTTGTGTTTCATAATGATGATATGATTTATTTCCTAATTTGACTTAGAATTATATTATGATTAAAAATCATATTTGAGGCTTTTAGCTCAACGAACAATTATTGTTTAAAATGAAATACATTAGTGTTGTGCAACCACTTTGAAATTATGTCCTCCTTCAACTTCTTGTTCCTCTTAATTTAATGTATTGGATTGGACATGTAACCTTGAGGTTGCTTATCCTTGGTTTGTCCTTCATTTTTCTAGTTAGGGTATCCTTTGTTTTTGTAGTTAGTGTTTCCTTTACCATTCTTTTGTTGTGGCTGATTTATAGACCCAAACTCTCTCATACCCTTGTGCTGAAAATTTCACTTAATTATGATTAAGCATATTGGTAAGAAACTCCTAGTGAAAATATGCCTACAAATTGTATTTTATTTTAGATGTAACTGCATAGGCCAATGTAGTATATTCGAACTAAGCATTTCTCAAATTCCTTCATACACAATTTGAATGCAAGTTATGGAAGGTATTGAGGCACCAGTGCACATTTTGGTCTTTCTCTTAAAGAAAAGTTGTCTATCTTGCGTGATGGAAATTATTGTTTTCAATAGGGTAAACACCATCAGGCTTGCTTGAATTTGTTTCCTGATTACTGACCTCCGCCATCCCATTTTCTATAATCCAGTTTGCTATGTAGCAAGTGCTTTCTGGGTGGAATTGCTCACAA
>LPNX010247280.1:470717-500572 GCA_001517045.1 Pseudotsuga menziesii
AGACTTAGACATGCATTGAGTTTCAAGGATTCAATTGACTTAGGCTTGATTCCATTTCCCCCCCATCCCATACATGTATGCTTTCACGACAAGTGTTGAACAAGAAATTTTAATTCCCTGACCCCGATTATGCTAGCTTTGCTAAATTGCTTGGTATGTAGGATTTTTTTTTTATGTTTTTTGAGTTGTGTATTATTTTCTGTTAGGTTCCCACTCCTTATCATTCTTAGATCTCTCAAGCTTGGATTGCACTTGGATGCTTCAATATGGTTAGGACATAGTCTAAGTAGTTTTTTTGTATAATGAAGTGTGCTCCAACTTAAAAAAATACAATATAATAGTTGTTATGTTACTGAACTGTAAAATTAATGATACACATGACAACTTAATGTGTTCAAAATAAGTTTTGTTGAAAATATATCATTTTTTCATGTAAATATTAAGGGGTGCTCAATTATTAAAAATTGTAAAAAATTGAAAGAACAATATTTATTTTTTGCATTTTTTTGGTGAAGGGTTTAGGTAATTTATACTTGTCAATTGAAGTACAATTACTTATATTACCCTTCACCTTAGGAAGGCTCCAAGAATAAATTCCCTTCCACTTGAAATTAAGACCCACCCTTCAAATTTGATCATTGCATCCATGATATTGGTAAGGTCCTTTTTAGGCACTGCGTTTCCATATAGGGATCAAATTTGAAGGGATGGTCTTAATTTTAGTTAGAAGGGTATATATTTATGCAGCCCTTTTACGATGAAAAGATTAAAAGAAAATTGCACTTCAATTGACAACAATAAATTAACTCCATATTTAATAAAAATATGTGTTGAATAAAATGTTGCATTTTTAATCAATTTATGTCACTAAAAAAATTAATAAATCCACTACAATTAGATGAGACCACTTCCCTAAAAAAAATTGAAATTCACAAACTTTCAAACATTGAATTCAAAACACTGAAAAAAATAACAAAATAAAAATTGTAGCTGAGATAAGCATCTACCTTGAATCCATGCTTAGAAATCTTTGGCACCCATGATTAGTTTATTCCCAACTGAAGAATCTTTGTTTCTTTCCAAACCAGTACACCTAAATCTTGGTTTTTGCTAATGAAATTATTACCCTTTTTGGGACATATCAGTAGAGAAAGCACCAAGCAAATTTGTACCAAGCAATAAAAATCAATGGGGATTCAGGGAATCATCTCAATAGTGAAGAATGGGAACTGGTTGTTGTTATCACCCCTCCACTCCATCTCTCTATTAAAAATTTTAGATTAAACCTCAAGGAACGGTGGTGCCATGGACTTCCATGTATAGTAAATACCACCTCTATCCCTCACAGATTACAACCCCACTTGAAAACCCCAAAAAAAATCCATACACATTGTATCCAGTCAGTCATGTAAAATATGTGGTGGTCCATGCCCAAAAGCCATTAAACCTTGTAGGAAAAGATGCACCACCTTCTTCTTTCATCTAGTCCTTTGTTCTGTGTGACACCACTTATACCTTTTTTCTATTTATAAGATTGCAACTTTGCAAGCTCATGCAATAGATAGAGAGAGATGGCCCTGTACCATCTATTATATACTTCAACCAGTCGGTCTCTATCTATATCTCCTATTGGGTATTTCATGGGATATACTCTAACTACTACAGAATAAGTTGGATTTGGGTCCTATGGCAAGCGAACCACATTATTCATTCAGTGTTGAAGGTAGAATACCCCTGCTTTCACTGGGATTGTCTTTGCTTTAATGGGTTATGAATCAATCACCACCATTCGGTACTTGATTTGGATTTGTTTATGGATTTGAAATTGAAGATGCAAATTGGGGTGCTTCAATCACTCCATGTGCTCCATAGGGTTGGAAACAAGTAAGAACACATTATCATATACCCCAAATTGTAACAGGTAGTCTGTGACAGAAGATGGAACAAGCTAGTAGTATAAACCGCATGGATGGAAGCAACGAGCTATGGCTATTGAGCTCAAGGAAATGCTGCACGAGATTCTTGTACATGATGCATCTAGATTTTGATCTAAATATGCTCCTGCTATAACGTCTTCCCCTTTCACTCGGTAAAATTGGTGATTCATCTTTGCTATGCTAATTGGTAAACCACTTTCTAGAATTACAAAAGCAACATAAGTTAATGAGGAAGTCATACAGTCAAGGATGATGGAGGAAATTGGGATTAGAATTTATGGAGGAAATTAAGGTGGGGAATCATGATATTGAAAAGTAGTGCACCATGCACATCAATGAATATTGTCCCTGGTAGCCGGCCCAACCCCGTTGGCTTTACTCAATATGAAAACAAGTTGAACACCGAAATCAACACTACCATCCACTAGTGTGGCGTTATTCGGTCGGACTGACATTTGTAGGGTTTACATTTGGTTACTTCCTAGGACCACAGTACTTCGGGCTGATGATGATAAATATTGTCAGATGCCTCAATACGTTTATACGTAGCACTGGAAACCAAATTAATGTTTGATGGATAGTTTGTAGGACAACCTTTTTAATGAAATTTTGATTCGAATTATGCATTTTTTATTCAAATGTCAAAAACAAAAATCAACATATTTTATGACGGTCAATTTTTTAGCTACACTTCTACAACGTGCTGAGAGTCCTTTGAAGGGCTCTGATGACTTCAATTTGGAGTATGCTATCTACCTGACGATTTGCACCGGGGCCCACTTCACGGCCTCGGGTGATAACTTACTCCGTTAGCCTTCGGTTGTCGTGAATGCACCACCTCTCAGCATGGAAACTCTTCTCACCTGCCCAATCGTGTCCTAAAGAATGACTGGATTTTCAGATCCACATCTCAAACTTTCAATATGATCATATATCTTCACTGATCTGGTCTTCAATTAATAATTGTTATTCAATCTACCTGAGATCCCGCTAGATATACTTCAACTGAACAATTCTATCTGAATGGAAAGCTGAAACAAAACATGGATTTTCAAGTAGATAGCTTCTTTGGGCTTCTCTGACTTCCACCACGCCTTTGAATGATGTCTTCGGTGTTGTTGCAGTTCGATTTTGGCGTAAGCAAGCTTAATTTGAAGCCCTTAATTGCAGGAAGGAGTACATGTATTAAAAGTAAAAAGTAAGTTTGATTTGAAGTCCTAAATTTTGCAGGAAGGTCATGTATTAAGCATTATTTTATCTCCTTAATTGTCGAAAGAATATTTGTTTATGTTTTTCCTTGTATAACCATGTCACATTTGCATATAAGTTATGTCTTTTGGTTTGGTGTTGCAAGATGGAGGGTGTTTCAAGTATCTGAGAAGAACGGATAAGGATTTTATTGTGTGAAGGGTTATGCAAGTTTTGTGAGTATGGCGATGTAATTATCTATTATATACAGAACATAATGTAGTGTATTAAGTTATAATGACTGCTATAAAAGACCCTATACTTCTAATAGAAAATGGAGTTGGGAAACAAGAGGAAAATGGAAGAAGAATTAAGTGATCCTTTTATTTTTTCTAAGACTGAATCTATGAAAAGAAAGAACATGGATTCTCAGGTAAAATTGTTCAATTGGAGTATATATGGTGGGATCTCAAGCATATTGAATAACAATATAAAAGATTAGATAAGTGAAAGATTTCACGCCCAAATTGAAAGTTTGAAATGTGAAGCTGAAACTCCAGTTATTCTTCAGGACACGATTTAGGATGACTGAAGGCTAATGAAGTAAGTTATCACCGGAGGTTATGGAGTGGGCCCCATTTAAATCGTTGGGTAGATAGCTTACTCCCTTCAATTTTGATCCTTGTTTCCATATCGCGGATTCCCACATCTTTCAAGCCATCCATTAAATGCCTCTGTCATTTTTCTGGTTTCAAAGATTGTTGACTTGGCAGCGTTATGTGATGGGACGGTTGTTTGCAATGCCGCTCAATTCCAATTCAAATTCAAATTTAACATTTTTGATACATTTGCCTCCTCCATTTCAAAAATTTTGGTGGGGTTGTCGTTCCCATGAATAATTTCTCTGCAATTCTGTGTGTGTTGCTAGTTGTGTTGTCTGTTTCAAGAAAATGGGATTATGCTCATGCTTAATTACCAATTGTAACTGGTATTTGGAATTTCCATGTCTGTGTTGCGGTGCAACTAACCAATGGCATCAAAAGGTTTCTTGGGTCAGTTCTCCTTTTGTGAATATATCCTTTGAAGAAGTAGATGTTATTATGAAAACTAAAGTGAATTGTATTAGAATATTTTTTACTTTTTTATCATTGTGTTTTGATATAAAATCGGTTTGTTTCTATACTGAGGGTGAGAAAGGTCAAGGGAAATAATGGGAATCTTATATGGGGCATATCAATCTGCCATCAATGGGATTTATTAGTAGGGGCTTACAGGATTTCAGATGAGTTAGTATGCTCTTTTTTTTCTCAGAGATTGAGGTTTTTCTGCACCAAAATTCCCCAACTATCTCTCGTGATCTCATCCTTTTCGATTATAACGAGGTCAATGCTTTCGGAATTGCTATTCTCTCCAAGCTTCTACTAATGCATTCTTCAGACCCGGAGTCCTTTCACCTTTACTTTGTCGTTTATATTGATTTCATCGTTCCATTGTTTCTACTATTGAACTTGATACACTAATACTTTTTTGCTATCTCGATGTCTTTGTATGGAGTTCACGCACGCCAAGTTCTTGTTGTTGGAAGTAGCTAATTACTCCATTGCCCAAATCAAGTACCCGCTGAAACGCTGAAAAGGCAACGCTGTTCAGATCGATAAACGCTAGATTTCTGAAATGTCAATCACCACCCAGATTTGTGGCTGCCGCAATCCTGAAGAGTTGCAACACCGCCACACCGTTTTGTTTTTTGCCATGCTGTCAAATATTCAAAGGGACAGCACACCACATCAATTTATGAAGAAGCAGTTGCAGCCCCTGTCACAGCTCATGAAATAATTATTGAGCAAAGCATAACATTGTTTTTGAAAAGCCAAAATTTGAAGAGCCATTCACCGACCTGTTTTAGCCGATCAAATTATTGAAGCAACGTTCACCATTCCTGTTGCATCTCATGAAAGCGCAGGAAATTAATTAAAATCTTATAGACCTTGAATTTATAAATTATGAAAAGCCGTTTTGATTAAGCTAGCAGAGTGCATCAACTTACTAAAGAGGCGTCATAGTTTTCCACTTTGTCAAACTGTAATAGACTGTAACGAAGCATTTGCAAAGAAGTCCATTTTTGTATTTTGAAGGGTCAAGGAGCAGTTAATGACCGACTTAGCTAAATATCCTATATATACCTAGCTTGTAATCATGTTTGGATAGACAAAGATGAAGATTAATACACAAAGTTGAACTCTGAAATTTACTGTGTTATTTTTTGTGTTTACTCTGTTCTTGAGTTAGAAAACTCAGTTTTATTTCTTGATGTGAGTTTGTTGTAGCAGCCGAAGTTAATTTGTGTGAATGATGTTTATTTATTTAGTAGAATGTTTATGATAAGTTTATGGACGTAGGGGTCATTTGAAACTTGTTAAAAAGTCAGCTGTGTGTGAGTTGTGCGTGTGCTGTAGGTGACGTCAACACTCACAGCTAGCTGAAACAAGCGTATAGAGTGTTTCTGGCTGTAACATCTAGCTACAACACAATCTTGGAAGTGTCGGTAGTAGTAGCAGCTGAACTATAACAATCCTGTAGGTGCTAGGTTGATTTTTAGAGCTCTGTCAGTGAAGCTGTACATTGCTGAAAGGTTGTAACAGAAAAGCTGTACATTTCCGAAAAGTATTATTTTGAGCTGTACATGAAGTTTAAGTGCTGCAGAAGTTGAGAGCGACACTCCCCTGCCTTCCCTTCAATTGGTATCAGAGCTGAGTGTCCCTAATTTGTGTTCATTGGTTATGTGCTCACTTCATGAATGAGTCATATGATTGTATGTTGAACTGTTAGTATTTGGTTTGGAAATTTTGTTGTTGAGTCTTACTCTAGCGCCCTTTTCCTGCTACGTTGAAAGATCAGAAGTAATTTTAGTTTGTATGTTCATCTCAGTATTGGTAAGAGCTCATGTTCTCCCTTAAATAAAGGCTGAGTCATCATTTAGGAGTTGAAGGCTGAATCAAGTGTTTCATGCATATGTTGGTTAAAATGTTCAAGCTTGGTTGTGGATTGTGTAACTGAGAAGAAAGTGTTGGAGTCTGTGGATGAAGTTGACTCTGTGAGTGTTCCCTCAGATAGAGGTTGATAAATTGAAAGGAAGATATTATTCCTAGTTGAGAGCTCCCATATAGTTTAATGGTAGAGCAGTTTGAATTCCTCTGTTGTGGAAATTTGCTTGGTTTGAATTAAAGTCATTTTGCGTGAAAGAGGATTAGGAGGAAGTATCCAAAATAAATTTAAATTCTATGCGAGTATTTATTTGAAGATAGAGACATGGGGAAAAGAAGAAGGCTTAAAGAGATGAAGAAAAATATTGCTAATGCAAAAGAATTTGGTTTTTCCATAGAAGAGATATTAGGAGAAGCCACCGAGGAACTTGCTGAAGTAGATGAAGTTCAACAAAATATAGAGGATGCATGGAGTAGCATCTACTATCCATCGCCATATTTCTTAGGTACAATTTATGAATGTTGGTCAGTGAATATGAAAAATTTCTTGCATGCTAGAGGTTTATGGAATTTTGTTGAGGATGGAGTTAAGAAACTCCAGGATGAGGCAAAGGATGCATTTTCCTTGTACTACATCCAACAATCTCTAATGATAATATCTTTTATGTAATTGCTGAAGCAAACACAGCTAGAGAAGCCTGGGAAAGTTTGAAGAGAAAGTTTGATGTAAGGGGGAGTTATATGGCTCAGTCACAACTTGATAACATTTCAGCAGACAAATTTGTAGAAGCAGTAGAAGATTGTCAAATTATTTGTAAATCTTGCAATTGTGTTTATATATCAAATGATGAATATGATGTCGAAACTAAAAGTGAAAATGAGGTTGTTGTATGTTGTATAACAACAACAAAATTTGAAGAAATTTCTATTGATGAAGATATTGATGTCACTGAAGTAAATCATGGAATGGTTAACATGCAAAATGTTGATGACGCTGATAAATTTCTCAAGTGTGAAGAGAACAAAGAAGTATTTGTGCAAGAAAAGTCCTTGAAGGACACGTCCATGAAGATATTTAAATCATGTATTAAATGTGATGACTGTGCAGACAACACTGAAGATGTTATAGAAGTCAAAGACAAAGATGAGCTAGAAATAAACTATAGTAGTTATGTTGTAGAAAATGAAGAGTGTTTCACTCGTCCATTTGATGCTCATAAGGAAGCTGATAATGCTTCATGTGAAAAATACTCTCAAGAAAATGGTGTATCTGATGATAGAAAAAGTGCTGGTGATATTTTTGAAGAAGAATCTGCAGAGATATTGAATGGTGCAAATAAGGATAGAGAAAAGAACAAGTTTTTTGCTAATAAATTATTTGTTAGTGATTGTGCAGGTACAAAGAAAGAAAATGATGAAGTCTTGGCGTATAAGTCAAATATTGAAGGTGAAGCAACTGCCAGTGTAGCAGTTTGTTCTTTGAATATTCCAATGATGTATGTTGTTGATGACAACGATGAAGAAGGTGCAAATGAAGGAGCTAGTATTTGTGAAATTTTCCATGAAGAAGAAGTGGTCAATGATGATCATGATGACAGGGTGAAGACTGCCATATCAGTAGTATGTGGACTAACACCAAAAGCTAAGAAAGATAAAGTGCACTGTGTTGAAGTGCCTGGACCTATTTATGAGTTTTTTGAAAATATTGATGATTTTAATTTTGTTGAAGATTGCACAGAAGTTGCAACAAATGAAATAGATAAAGCACAAGAAAAAAGAATATATAATGATGCTGAAAATGTTGATGATTTGGTGATTGCAGAAGCAGTGATAGTGATAGAGTTGCATAATGATAACACTCAAAGTGTTGTATGTTCTGTTGTAGACAGAGGAAATGCAATAATGAATGATGTTCTTGATGAACAATTGAAATTTTTGGAAGAATGGCTTGAAAATCCAAGATATGATGATAAAGGTGATAGTCTTGTTGTGGAAGCAGAAATGAAGAAAGTTGATTACCTTGTTGTAGCAACAGAGGCAGATTTGATTGAAGAGATAGTGACAGCTCTCAAAGAAGATCAAAATGAAAAGAACCAATATGGTTCACAATGTGATAATGTATATAATGTTGACAAAATGTTTGAATGTGCAGGTGAGAAACCAATCGAAGATGAAGAAGAATCCATTGAAGATGATATTGAAAATGATGAGTTTGATTTGAAAGAAGAAAATTGCACCAAAGATGAATTGGCTGAAGAATCAGTTGAAAACATCTTCATGTCATGGAGTCCAGAAGAAATTGAGCATTATTATCAATTAATGTTTCTACAGAATGACATTGAACTAATTACTCTGAGTAAATTCAGAGATAGTTTGTGGGATCTTTGTATGCCCACATTGCAGTATTCAGAAGAAAAGATTTAGATTGAAGTCCTTGGGATAAAGGACATTGAAAATTTGAATGATGATAAGCAAATTGAAGAATTTTTTGCAGTTGAAGTTGATCATAATGGATTTGTGGAATCAAAGAAAATATTGAAGGTAGAGAAGAAAATGAAGATGAAGAATCAAAAGTATATTTGGTATAAAGTTTGGCGTTCTAAGCCAAGTAATAATGAAGCCGAATCTGAGAATGATGTAATTGAAATTATGATTAATTATTGGTTTGCAAAGGCCAAGAAGATTGAATGCAATGGTCTTGATGCTGAAATATTATATTTTGAGGAGAACAAGTATCGTGGAGTTGCTGAGCAAAAGGAGTTCAGATTATTAGGATGCAAAGTGAAAATGAAGAAATGGATGAAGCCACAAATGAAGCAAGACCTGAAGAAGATCAAGGTAAAGATGAAGATAAAACATAAAACAAAGTTTGCATATTTCAAAGTTTGGAGTCGAAAGAAATAGAAATGATTCCCACTTATGTTCCAACAAAGAATGTGAAATTTTTTTGAAGTTGTTTTGATACTGATGTAAGCCTTGCTAAGACTTAGACTAGCATGCATTATAGTTGAAATGTTGTTTTGTAAAAACTGTAGTTGTTTGTGTTTGATGTATTTTTGGGTGTAGTAATTAAGGGGGAGAATGTTGTAAGTTGCTAATTACTCCACCGCCCAAATCAAGTACCCGCTAAAACGCTGAAAAGGAAACGCTGTCTAGATCGATAAACGCAAGATTTTTGAAATGTCAATCACCGCCCAGATTTGTGGCCGCCACAATCCTGAAGAGTTGCAGCACCACCACACCATTTTGTTTTTTTCCATGCTGTCAAAACTTCAAAAGGACAGCACACCACATCAATTTCTGAAGAAGCAGTTGCAGCCCCTGTCACAGCTCATGAAATAATTATCGAGCAGAGCATAACATTATTTTTGACAAGCCAAATTTTGAAGAGCCATTCACTGACCTGTTTCAGCCGATCAAATTATTGAAGCAACGTTCACCATTCCTGTTGCATCTCATGAAAGGGCAGGAAATTAATTAGAATCTGAGAGACATTGAATTTATAAATTATGAAAAGCCGTCTTGATTAAGCTAGTAGAGCGCATCAACTTACTGAAGAGGTGTCACAGTTTTCCACTCTATCAAACTATAATAGATTGTAACGGAGCATTTGCAAAGAAGTCCGTTTTTGTATTGTGAAGGGTCAAGTAGCAGTTAATGACCGACTTAGCTAAATATCCTATATATACCTAGCTTGTAATCATGTTTGGATACACAAAGATGTAGATTAATACACAGAGTTGAACTCTGAAATTTACTGTGTTATTTTTTGTGTTTACTCTGTTCTTGAGTTAGAAAACTCAGTTTTATTTCTTGATGTGAGTTTGCTATAGCAGCTGGAGTTAATTTGTGTGAATGATGTTTATTTATTCAGTAGAATGTTTGTGATAAGTTTATGGATGCAGGGGTCATCTGAAACTTGTTGAAAAGTCAGCTATGTGTGAGCTGTGCGCGTGCTGTAGGTGACGTTAGCACTCAAATCTAGTTGAAGCAAGCTTATAGAGTGTTGCTGGCTGTAATAGCTAGTTGCAACACAATCTTGGAAGTTCCGGTAGTAGTAGCATCCGAACTATAACAATCCTCTAAGTGGTGGGTTGATTTTTAGAGCTATGTCAGTGATGCTGTACATTGCTAAAAGGCTATAACAGAAAAGCTGTACATTGCCAGAAAGTATTATTTTGAGCTGTACATGAAGTTTAAGTGCTGCAGAAGTTGAGAGCGGCACTCCTCTGCCTTCCCTTCACCTGTTGTTTCTTGTATGATTTTACAGTGTCTTACTACAATTAAATGATGGAAAGTTTTATTGAGGGAAGCAAGATGACAAGTTATTTTTTGATATGGAGGGGTCAGCAATTGATGAGATATTGCCATGTCTAGTATCTCTGCTTTGTAACCTTCCAATGTTAAAGTTAGACATGAGCAGATATAGTGGTGTAGGAGAAATCCTTGCTTGATTCAAAGCACTCGTGTTCTTCAAACCTTCGAAATCCAAATACCTCGATGTGTAAAGGAATGGGAAAAATAGTGCACATAAGAAGAGTGCATCGAGTTGTTACCAAAACTGTCAGATTTTAGGGGAGCTTCTCAAGCCGAGATGTATGTTAAAAGATGAATAATACGATATAATATGTTCTTGTAAAGTGGTTTATTTATTTATTTATTTTTTGGTACAGGATGATCGAACAAATCCTGTTTTTGGTTTTTTTGGGGTACAGGATGGCCAAACAAATCCTATCCATAGTTTACACTTCACACATTTTCTTGCAGTTTTAGGTTTTTATATTTTTCAAATGCAATTAATTATGGTTGGAACATATTTTTTATATTTATATTGATCATGCAGTGATGTTTCCTTAGTGAAATCATTATAATGTTTATTTTTATTAAATAGCCTAATTAATTAAGGTTGAACATATTTTTGATATTTATATTGATCATGTCGTGATGTTGTGGTTCGTTAAATCTTTATAATGTTTATTTTTATTAAATGATAAAGTTTTGCTTTTTAGTGTCTATTTCCTACCATCCACTTACTCGGATTTTGATCTTGATGTTACTTAACAGGATTGTTTTCAAATGTAATTATTGAATATTTTTATTTGAAGTTTTTAAGTATGGTATTTATTTATATAAAGGTTTAGTTATTTAAGTTTATAAGCATTAATATTTTATATTTTAGGTTTTATAGCATGGATTAACAAGATTAAATAGAGTGTAACAAGTATATAGTTGGGATTCATTTCATGATCCTTAATATTATTATGTTTAAATACATCTTGATTAAGATTTAAATAATCTTTAGTCAATAGGAATATCAGCCTTGCTTTTTTGTTTCTTTTTTCAAATCAGTTTTTTGTTTTTGTTTTTATGTTTATAGTAATTAGTTTAATATTTATGTTATACCATAAATAACTAACTATTTAATTAGTTTAATGTTTATCTTTTATTTAATCGTCATCCATCTCCACAAAACTAAGTGGCTAGATGCACTTATCAACATTCATGACCATTTTACTTATGGCTATGCTAGTATCTATGTTTCACACTTGTATAATTGTCAAGTAAAGTATATATTTATATATAACAACTTAATTGTTAAATTGATAATAAAGACAACTATTTATTATTAGTGTAATTATCACATAATTTTATAATATATAATTAGAAATTAATTTTCATATTTCTATTTTGAATACCATACAAAATATTAACTTAATTTTTTATTTATAATACTTTCTTTTTTAAATTAAATTTTTATATTTCTATTTTGAATGTTATATAATTTTATAAATCTCTTTTAAACACATTTTATGTTAAATTTTAAACACATTTGATATTATATATTAGTCTTTACATATCTATTTTCAATTATCAAGTTAATTGTTGTTGTTTTGTTTGGTTTCACGTGGATCTCTTAGCAATGGAATTGGGCGAGTTGAGTATTAATTCATGTTGTTATAATATTTAAATTTATTTATTTTGGTTATTAAGTTTAGCTTTAGAAAAGTGTTAATTTATAACATGGGTTATTTAATTTAGATTATAGTGGCTACTTTTTTTCATGTTTTCAATTAGTTTGGTGCATGGTTTTGGTTATAATTTTTCCAAGGTGAACCTTGCCATGTCATCTACCATTTAATGTCATCTACCATTTAATGAATATGTAGGAGTTCATAATGGAGCCGCCTTAGATTTTTTAGATGTGGCATCTACCATTAATGAACATGTAGGTGTATGGGTTAAAATTGATGTTCTTATGGACATTTTTTTCTTTTTTTACTTGTAAAATACAGGTTGACTTGGAATAAACACATTAGCTAGGTAGTTCAAATAATTTATGGAGTCTTCAAATTGACTAGTATACTTAAAATTTTCCCGTGTATTTATTTGATTGTGACGGAGTTGGGGAGTTAATTGGATTTCCATTAATGCGGTGATCTTTGGTTGTGGAGCTAGTTGGATGAACATTGATGAACATTAATGTGCAAAATGATCCAATTCTTCTCTTCTTAAAGGCCACATTGGATACCATTCTCTCGTGACAGCTGGATGTTGATTTTGCATTTGTACGAGAGACGTTTTTCTCACAACAAATTTTCGAAATCTCCAGTTGAGTGTCCAAACATCTAATCACATGTGACTTTTGTGTATGGAATCCTATAATGTCGTCTGTGACTTTGCATTCATAGAATCCTTTCTTGTCATTGTTTGCTTGACCTACCTTTGGCATGTTGGAAATACCAATTAACCTCATAGGCCTCACCACTCAAATTAAATTTGCGTCCTTCCCTGCTGCTTCATCTTAGGCTATCCCTCCACTAATTTTTCCTATTCACAATGCCGAGGAGCTCAAATGGAAGCACTGAGCAATGAGAGATGATAATGTTCTTCAATATCGGCATGAACACATATACTAACAGAGAATGGGGAGATGGGAAGGAGGATTTGTGGTTGTTCGATTCCAAATACCTCGATGCTTCAGTGTGGCGTGGTAGCAAAGGAGATTGGATTCGATCTAGTGATCCTAATGGCTAAGCACCTTGATTGCTTATTCTTCTGGAAACAACTTACATCGATACTTTTGTTAGATACATGGGAAGAAGGTAAGGAGGCTTGTCAAGGATTTGGAAATGGAATCCCAAGTTGTAGGGTTGGACTTAGATGTTTATCTATCTCCTTGGGATTTCCTTGAGCTGCAATACAATCGGTTCTATTGGGGACAGTTGCAAGAACTTCTCACCAAGTACAAACTTCGTGCTTTTAGCCTTTTATTTTGAACTATAAATTTTTTATTAACACTTGCATAGAACCACATATAAATCCAATTTTGACATGTAATTTGATGTTAGATAAAGATGTCGTAGAATACTAAACATCAAGTTGAGACAATAATGGGTTCTTAAAATTGTTTCATTCTATTTTATATTAAAATTATGATTTAGATCCTGTTCTATTTCCACCTAACTTCATATTTTTTATCCATTTTTTATTTTTAATAAATCCAAGATGAAGCTATGGTAATTTCATCTTAATGCATATTTGGGATTGTATAGTCATCGTTTGATTAATTATTTTGGTGTTTTTTTATGTGGGTATTTGTGAATGGATAGATATGGACCTATATTTAAGGTTTGGTTTGATGGTGTCAAAGGAAAAAAATGCAACCCGCATGAATTGAGTGGTTTGAAATGACGAATCAACTGTAGATCTTTGTGCACGAACATATTCTCAAACATTGGTCTAGATGTGAGGTGAGTTAGAGATGAAGTTGGGGATGTTGTATAGTATCCCAAATACTGATATTCTACTGTTTTCTATTGTAGGGCTTGCTTTTAGTCTCAGGATTTACAATAATACTGAATTAAAATGTGCATGCGAGGTGTCGTGCTAATGGCCCTAAATTATAGTTGAACTAGGGCAAAGAATTGTAGTAAAAAGGAAAACACTTACCATTGATAATCAAGATAAAGATGCTCCATATATAAGACGCATACAAATAAAGTTGAGCTAGTGAAGTAATATTGCTTCCTTCCGGGTGTTATCACCCGACATCACAAAACTCTCTCCTCGGCTAAAGGTCATTTTTTTTGTGAAGGAGGTGCCTGATGGGGCTGATAATTTGTCGGGATGTATATCTTACCGTGTCGAAGAGAATGATCGGAGCATGCGGACATTCTGACCTCTCTAAGAGCCTTGGAAAATTGGTTTACCAGTTTGGTGCTCACGCCCCCAAACCTCTTGGATTTGATAAAAAATGCTCCAGATGAGAAAAGAGGAAGTTGATGATCACCCAATGCAGTGGAGTGACCCTTTCGGTTAAGTTGATGTCAATATATGGAAGATCAATCAAGATTCAGAGACCTAGTGAATATCTTGGGGTTTTTCCACTAAACCCCAGCTGTACACATGAATATGTAAATAATCTTCTGGTGGATACTGAATCGTTGGATATAGATGAATATGATGAATGTTGTTGATAAACCTAGATGGTATATCCTGAAAGAGATTAGGGCAGATATTTGCATTTCCTAACCCTCGTTAGTTGAAGACGCCATCTTCAACCCCAACTGTCGCGGCTGCACGTTGTGCTGCTGCTCAAAAGCTCAAAATCAACAACAATAATAATATATGTGTTATTTGGTCCAATAACCCTTCTTAAATAGCTTAGCATGTACTTTTAGGGTTTGTATTAAACTTTTAGGGTTTGCGCTTTACTTATGCATGCATGCAATTCTAATCTCTCGTTGACTTTAAGAATGAAGAAATAATGCCTGCATGCTCTGCATGGTTTATGATAATAACTTTGATGGCCCTCTTTACTATACTGATGACTGAATAATTGTCCTAATATGATCCTGGTGTTAAAGGTCCTCAGTCAATTCCCTATTTATAAAAAATAGAACATTACAGTCCTCCCTCGCCAAAGATTACTTGTCCTCAAGTAATGCCAACGCAACTCCACAATCAATCAAACTGAACCAACTCAATCTGGGGATGATCCCAGGGTCCCAAATTATGCTAGGAGATCTATAGCACCCTTTACTCAAAGCACTAGACTGCACAGTACCATCTCAAGGTATCCCATGGAATCCTCCTATAAGTAGAGTAACTAACCACAGTGTAAATGAGGTACCATCAAAAGAGACCGCCTGAAAGCATCCTCTACCAATCACTAAACTGCAAGTAATTGTAATCCCAGGGTCCCAAATCAATCTAAGAATTGCAGAGGTCAAAATGCATCCACCGCTGCCCTGCGTAGTATCGACACAAGGAGCATACTGTAGACTCCCAAGTAACCCCATCAGTAAATAATGTATCCATCCCTCATAAGGTCTCCCACGTGTGCATATTTTATCCCAAATATCCCAATGCTCTTGTGGGACTATACCCATGGCTAGGAATGTATTCCAAACAATCGCCCACTAAATAGGACACCAACTCTTAATCTCTCTCTCATACAACCCCCAAAAAGGACCTTGTCCATAAGCACCATCACAAGGAATAATCCTACCAAGCCGACATTATGCCCTTCTGATTTCAACTAGAATGCTCATATACTACTGCCCAATTTCTCGATCCTGGACAAACTGTAAAAACCATCTGCCATTACGCAAATGTGGACTCAAGCTACTGCAAGCCTTGTCTATGTACTCCTGAAGAGGACTTCTTTGAAATGCAATAGTATATTTCTTCTATTGCCCCATCAAGGAATCCATCTGCTCTTCAATACTAGAAATCCTGACCACTGACTCGATACATACAAATTGAAGAACTGTAAGCTCAACGTCTCGTTGTACTATGGTGTCTTGGTGTATCTTGGTCCTCTCTTTCATAGCTAGAATGCTTTCTTTAACACGTTCAATCTTCTTTCGGTGACTATCATCTGGAAGCTCTATCTCATGCATGTATAAACTCTCCCTAACCTCCATGTGCGACCGCCCACTATCTCAACTGTTGTGCTCATTGCCTTGCACCTCACGTCTCTCTCCTGTCATAACTGTCTGGACTCCTGATATAGGTGATGAAGAGTGTACCAACTCCAACTCATCACACGGCTTGTCCACAATTTGACTATTGGATGTGCTGGTGTCGCTAGACTCATAGGATGGCTCTAATGTTATCTCCTCATGCACATCCTCAACGTGTATTGTTAACTCCAAATCAAGCTCACCATCAACCTGTACTTTGGGCTCATCTTTCTCCACTCCTCCAACTATGTTTTTAAGGAAATATTGATCCAAATCCTTGGGTTGGCTCCCGAACATGATGGTGTAATAGTCTTGAAAGGACAATGTTGCACATACCTCATCATCCAAGGCTAGATATTCCCAATATCGAGGCAAGTGTTGTAATGTTGCTAACTTCTGCAAATTTCCAGTCAAGTTCCTTCTCATTGTATTCATGTTCTCACAAGCTGGCAAAACAAAACCTTTGTTTTGACACACTTCACCCACATCACTGACATGCATTTGCATGTACAAGCATGAATCAACATGCACTTTTATTCAATTGCTATGTTCCCACAACTGGTAAGGATCATGATCTGAGATCACTGTAATATCCCAAATACTGATATTCTACTGTTTTCTATTCTAGGGATTACTTGCAAAGATCTACAAAGAAATAAACAAATCAAAACTTTATATGGGGCTCCTACCTCCAGGCATTCAAATCAAAGGATTATTTGTTGTGATTTTATTAAAAATACAAATGTAGTTGTGTGGTGTCGTATTCTTTTGAAAATGAACTATTGAAATAAAATTCAAACATTATGTTTCTTCATCAAGATCTCTATTAAACTTTGGAATACACTGCTTTGCATTACCAAATTTATCAATGGCATTAACTTCAATATTTTCCTCATTTAAATCTTGAGACAAAACTTACATGCATATCAGTAAATTCTTAGCACATTGCAAAGTATGTCCCTTTTTCGATTGGGATTATTAAATAGTAATGAGTTATGATTATGTATGATGCTCTAAAACACAATGTCGTTAAAAATAAAAAAGGAGAAGAATCTAATATGTCACTACGCTCTTCATACAACCTTTATTCAAGCAGCATAAAAATATGTTCTTGGAATTGTACAAAGAAGTGGATTATTCTGGAAAATACAACAATTATTTTTTTCTATCCAAGATAGAAATCAAATGAATTCATGATGAAGTATTTTGATATGAAAACAAGGCACAACAGGTTTTGGTATACATGAAATTATTTTTCAAGATTCTAAATTCGTAATTTAATTTTCAGTCCGTGATCATAAGCTTTCCAAAATCACCTACACTATATATGTAGCCTTGGAATTCACAGTATTACTAGGATGTTAATGTTATTTTGTTTTAATTGTGGGGGGTGTTCTTTAAATTCTTGTTACTCTATGCTAATGAAATTATATGCATTAACACACTTGTCGAAATATTAAATCACACTTGTAGAATGAAAGATGGAATCACAATCGCAGAAAGAAAGATTGAATCACACTTGCATAAAAAAAGATTTAATGGGTTAAACTTCTAAGAAGGAATAAATTACTAAGGATCAATATCTAACATCACTTGATCAACACATGTGATATTAATTCATATACATTACTTAATATATCTATTAATAGAAAAGAATATTACAAAATAAAAAAATTCTACTAATAACGATTTAATATATAGAAATCAGGATTGGTACAGTAGCACTATAGAGTGGGTCCTTACTCTACAGTGTGTTGGACAATCCCCTAATAAAAAAAACCTAGATCACATCAGTATTATAGAAACACAATATTGTATTCACAAGTAAAAATGGTGCATGCCTTTTCAAGTCCTGAAGTCAGTTATTTATACAAAAAGAAAATGAGATACATGTACTCTCAAAACAACAACTAAATATTGCAATAAATGTTGTAATGCATCTACCAAAACTATTACCCTATCATGTACTACCTAACTCGTGCTTCTCTACCATACTGATGGTGCTCTTCGAATATGCCAACAATTTTAGAAAAAATCCACAAGGATGAAATGATTTTGTCTCAATCCCTGACGTTGATGTTGACAAGGAATTCCTTAGCATTATTATTCATGAAATTCAAGTGAAATAATTGTTTCTCTAGATCCTATAGAAGAATGGTAACCTATAGAAAGCAAACAAATAGCCCCACAACACATAATCAAGCATTCTTACCCTCTTTCTGAGAAAAATCATTCATGTGGATTAAAGTTTTAAGTATGATCATACATTGTGCTGGTAGATATGAATAGGGAAAAACTAGATAATGATATGAAAAAAGTGCTTAGTTGAGATCACAAAAAAGAGTGTAATAATGGTGAAATAGATGAGAAAAAGGGACATTTATCGTTTTAATCATTCCCCCCAACTTAACCTTTTGCGTATCATTGTGTAATTTAATTAGAATTAGAATTAATGGAGACGACTGATGGTTTGGAGGACATGTGTATTTCCCTAAAGTCACATGGAACTAGATGGTTGTATTCTTTAGTGGAATGGAACCTTGCTAAGTACTCTATCAACTCCCACCTTTTCCTTTCTCTATTCTTATTTAAACAAGAGCATTTTCTCCAATCAGGAATCAGGTGCAGTATGAGAGGGTGTTTAAATTTTATCCCTATCCACTTCGGACCCAACTCCGTTAATAATTGATATGAAATCAGATCTAAAAGAGTGACTCATGGATATTCAACAAGGAGTGGGAATCCCTTAATTTTAGTGTGTCATTTATCTCACTCCACCTTACCTTGCACCCTTTAATATATGCCTTCTCAAAGGTATTATAGAAATATATAAACTCTGACATTGCCTCATTGTGCACTTTACCTATAAATACTTTGATTCTAGGATGTCCTAGCTTTCTGGAATAGTCCTTGAGGGTGTCAGCCATTGAATTGGTTTCCTTCGTTACCCACATTAGGATAGTTAATTCTTCATGAGCATACACATCCTTCTAGTGATCTCTTTTCTTTCATTTTGTAAATAGGAATGGAAGGATTTAATATTGATATCCCTGGAAAATTATTTGGAAACCATGTCGAACTAGATGGAATCAAATAATTGTGCAAATAAAGTTCACATGCCAAATCCCTTGTTTCCAGAATGTTGGAGAAATAAATCCCACATAAGGATTTTCCTGATGCTTTTAAATTAATAAGCAATTTAGATACAATAATAACAATTTAGATACAATTATCTTTAGCTCGAAGTGGATCCACTACTCTCTTAAGTACAACGTGTAAATTGGTGAGGGTGGCCTACAGGATATTAAGTCTGATGACAATTCGCCTGCTCTTGATAAACTCTTCCTAGGACACTGTATTTGGTCAATTTTCTATAAGAATTCCTCTTCATGATCCTTCCATGCTTCCACCAACTTTTTTTGTAGCATCTAATTTTCTTTTGTTAATCTCTTGATGGTGTCCCATCACTTGTTACATTATTCAAAGAAGAAGGTAGACAATCTTCCTTTTCCCTACTATAACGCTTTTTGATGTTGAGCTAAAGAAATATACTTGTCCTTATGCAAGTAAACTATCCTTTTCCATTTGTCCCTTTCAATGGATAGTTCATTTATTTTCTTCGTGAGTTATTTGATTTCTAAATTTAAATCTGATGGAAATGGTAATTCAAATCATACATGACAAGTTGCTTCCTAGGTGTTGATGGAAGTAAACAATACCTAGCAAGCTACATCTTGGGTGGCGATTGGAGTTATTGACTTCCAGGTGGAATTTAGGATTTGTGTTGCTTCCATCAATTCTGTATTGCATTCTTCACTGGATTTTCGTCAGTAAAGTCTCCTTGGAGAGTTAAATTGGGTGTTGCTTCTTAATTATCTGCATCTTGTGAGGCCTCCTCCTGATATTTTCTCCTTGCTTCCCTTTTATTTCTCCTCTATATTTCCCTATTCTTCCCTAAACTAGTTTCTGGAACAAAGTTGAGAGATCTGTTCCTATGTTGCAGAGTTCTTTAGGATGACTCTCCTTCCTCTCTATCCACAACTAGAGTAATTGAAATTGTGCCACAAACTCCTCCCAAATCCTCTACGGGGACTTCTATATGAATGTCATTTTGGTTAGTAAGAACCTCAAAGCATGGTGAGCCAACTATTTTTTTCTATTTGTTGGATCATACCAACTAACACCCTTCTCATTTAATTAAATGAGAGGGTGCCCCATTATCTAATCGATTTTTAATAGGTATAATAAATTATTTAATTTTCCAGATACTACCTTTCTTGTTGCGGGATCACTTTGTAAATAAGTTCCTATTTCAAATATGCAATTGTGAATTTGCAAGCCAATTTCATGGTAGGTGTAGGATGCACATGGCCTAATATGGATTGCTTACTATTGGGTTAAATTGGTCCATTAATATTTGCTTATTCGATGAGTTGCTTCGAATTCATATTATCCATACATCTAGGATCACTTTGAATTCCATGACTGAAAGCATGGTATTCAAAGTGGTTTTCATCCACGAGTTATAGTATAATCATGTGTTTGACCATGCTCGATGCCTATTTCTTATTGAATCTTAACATTTGTTATGAAACTGCTCGAGTAATTAAAGTGAAGAATGAGTATTTTGTAGCCATTTTATAACGGCTTCTCTTTATCTTTATTTGTAGATTTTAATTATGTTGAATGTTTTGGATTCATTAATCCATAAGTATTGATGCACATTAAACTCCATCTCTACAAAAAGATACTGTAATGGTGGTGTCCCATATGGTAAAAGTTTCATGCTATTATTCAGTTCCATGTTATTTTTATCTCTTTCCATTTATTACAGGTTTAGAGTTGATTAGGGTTCTTTCTTCGAACTCGTTATTCTTCAAGATCATATGCCATTTTGGATTTCATTCAAGAAGTTTTAAATTTTGTTAATACCTCATAGCGATATTTATAAGCTAAAGGTATTTAACATTTTGTCTTATAAATGGACCTTTTCACTATTTTAAAAGTTTAATTTACTTTCATGTTACATACTTAGTCCTTTATTTATTATAATCTTTTGAGTTATTTTTCTATTCTATTACTTGTTCAAGGGATCCTAATTGTTATGTGGTAACATGTGATACGATGAAGAAATTTTTTTTTTAAATGTGGTTCACCATTTGTTAGAGGGCTACTCCACGGAAAATTCCAATACCTGATATTCAAACTGAATCAAGGTATGGTCAGCTCATCNGATCCACAAGAGTATCATGTCACTTTCAAGAGTAGAACATGGGTGGGGAGGGTAACATTCATTCCTCCCAACCACCCAAGCTACATCCATTTGACACGATGATGAAATTTATGACCAGTTAATGCGAAGAACTACTTTATGCAGTATTTCCTAAAAGACATCAAGAAAGTTGAAATTGATGTCACCAATTAATGCGATGGTTTGTAGAAGTCAGTTGGCTAGACTTTCTTTGAAAGTACGTGGTTACCAAAAGAAGGTAAATTGAGCTTTTGCTCCGAGTTTCGACGGGAAAAGTGTTATGTTAGGTGATTTGGAATTTGAAGTTTATGAGGGTTTTGTGGTTCAGGATACTAGATCCTCAGCAACTGCTGAATGGTGGTTCAAACATTCGCGACTTGGTAAAGTGCCATGTAGGAGGTTGCTTGTAAAACCCACACGAGCCATTCAATATATGAAAGGTATGCCTAGTAACCTGTTTATTTTCTATCATTCTCTGTCAATATATTAATTATGAAGGTAGGTTCAATTTGGTGTGTTGGTATCGTGTATGTCTTTTCATGGTGTTTTTAAGGGTCGAGCTTAATCTTCCTTTTTTCCTTTTAATGGACCTTAAGGCTACAAAATAATGCTAAAGAATCGGCATGTAGCCTATTTCACCATGGATTAACTTGAATATTGGTTGAATATAAGCTATCTCATATTGGTGGGGATTGGGGAAATTTTTTAATCCATAATGGATATGAAAATCCTCATACATAGATAGAGAAATGTTTGGATGATATTATACTTGAACATCATCCCGATTTTGGTCATTTTTGGGTGATGATTCTGTGTCTTTAGGGTCCAATATAAAAACCTACCTTGGTCAAGGTTCGAGTCTCATTATTCATAATTCCTATGTTACCTTTGAGGATAACCAAATTGAAGCTCTTTTAGTACAACCCTTAGAAGATATGGTGAAGGAATATTGATATAGGGGGTTGTCCCTATGCTCATGAGATGTATGAACCTAAAATTTCGGTTGATAAATCACATGGTAAGAGAAGCACCAGAATTCCTAAGCAAAATGTCTATTATGATACTCGCGCTAAATATTTGGCCACGGAAATATCCCGAATGACAACGAGGAGATATCAACTTAAATCTTATCATATAGAAAAATCTTCAATTCCTCAGATTAATCTAGTTGATGAGGAAGATCACGTTAGCTCGAGAGGGCTAGAAGATGAATGTGTCGGTAACATTGATGATGGGGTTAAAATGTTAAACGTTTCCCAAAATATTTTTCAATTATGACAGTTCATAATTATCAAACTATTTTTCAACTATCACTATAAGATCAATCTTTACCTTAGAAGTATGAAAAGGATTGTGAATTACATGCTATTCTGGCCGATAATGTTGTTGATAAACGATTTGTTCAATCTCCTTATTGTGATACAAAGAACAATGGGGATAAATTAAACAAATTGAGACTTGATGCAACTTCTACAAAAGTCAATGACCTTATTAAAGATAAGTCCAAAAATGAATGGTTTAGTCAAAAGGGAGAACTGGATGATAATGAATATTCTTAGTATGATTTTGTTAACAACATCCCTCCTTTCCTAGGATGTCAGCCAGGTATTGGGGTAATGTTACAAGATTTGAAGAATCCCTCCAATGACAGTGTTGATTTACATAATTTGAGGCAAGAACCGAACAATAATAAACATGTTTGCAACCTTGCATGTCAAAACTTGATTGATTATTATTTCGCAAAGCTACTTGATTGGATGAACAAGTAGAACACTTGCAAAACAAAGTGTGAGATTAAATGTGAGAGGAGGATACTACACATCACCAGGAGGAGCTTAGTGAATTGAATAAAATATTGAAAACCTCAGATAAGGCAATTGTGATCAATAATTCATGGATGAATGTTTATGTTAGTTCTCATCTACAGAATTTGCTCGGGACAAAGCCATGAATCTTCTATTTCAGGATGACCTTTCAAGTATATATATATTGTTCATTCTTTTTGTGTTTTTCCTTAAGCTGTTATTCTCTTCCAGCTTGAAATAGGTAAGATTTCATTTTCATTTTAGTATTTATTTATTTTATAGAGAAGCTACATAATTGTAGATTTTGTAGCTCCTATAAAATTAATTATTATTATTTTTCATGGAGTGTAGAATAAACGGTGAATGGGTGTACTATTAAATTACTCCTTGCATAAAGTTATTAGTTAAAAACTCCATATATTCTTACTTACAAAAATATTAAGTATTATCATTTTTAAAATTATTTTATTGTTTATTTTTAGGTGATGAGGATCTAAGGAAATGTGTATTAATGGTCAATGCATGATCAACGTGTACATGTGGTGATGTGCGAAGTCAAAAAGGCATATTACATGTAAGATCAGGAGCATACCTTAGCCAATTTGATGGGAAGATTATTACATGCTTTCTCTTTCTAGGCTTGGAAAACTTGGTCGATTTTATTTGTTAGTTGTATTGCACTATTTCGGTATAAAACAATTGTCATTATCCTTGATTTTTGGATCTATGATCCTCCTGTATCTGGTTTCGGTTTAGATTTTATTTAGAACTCAACTATTATTATAAATAGAACCTCATAAATCTGAAATCAATGTTACGGGGATTGATGAACCTTTAACTACAATCAATGTTACAGTGATTGATGAACCTTTAACTACAATCATTGAGTCTCTACTTTATTCTAATATAATTGTTATAAGTACATATATATAAGGTTTCTCTGTGTATTTTTATGGTGTTGTTAATCATTATAAGTCAAAATCTTGTCATTGTATAAGTTTGGTCTCTTACACTTCTGCTTTTGGCTTGATTTTATTCATTCATAGGTAGTTATGATATTTCTATTCGTCATCCATTAACGGTTGATCTAGATGTATTTATCTGTTTATTTAGACTTGTTGATTAATTCGATTCGAAATTGCATATGTTTCTTCCAACAAGATTCTTGTTCGTAATTTATAAATATATGGTGATTGTTCATGTGTTTGTAATGTGATTTCACTTCCATCCATGGAAGATTAGTCATATATTCACTTGTAACGTGGAGTGAGACCAATTGTCTTAATTGTTTAATTTTAATATCAATAGAAATCCTAAGATGGTTATTGATTTTGTGGAATAGTTTTTTTTAGGATTTTCCTTTATAAAATCATATTATTATTTATTGACATTAGATTTCTTTGTGTCTGAAATATTAATAGATTCATCTTTTATGTTAAAATTGAACAGTTATTAGATGATTATGATCTTGTCCAAGGATTAGGATTATTGTTTCTTTTTTTGGTGTGATTTTATTTTGTTTGAATATGATTAGATATTGATTTATTTCATATGTATATTGTATTTGTAGTAGTTAATATGAATCAATATTTTTTCTAGGTTAACTGCTAGATACAAACACCTGACAAAACTTAGTTTAGTTGGAAGTATTCTTTATATTTTACAACTCAAAATTTATTTTAAATTTTGTTAATTATTTTAGGTTGTTTATCATAGCTGTTAGAATTATTTTGTTTTCAATTTTCTTATATGCACACTAAATTAATTAATGCGGGATCCCTACACACAAACTATATATCTGTATCAGATCATAAATTAGGTTTACATTTTTATTACGTCATTGTATATATTCTACCCTATAGGGCTTTAGGTAGTCTAGTACTTTAGTTTAGGAATAACTTCGGCTAACGGATCCATAAAACCCATGAGAGTTATCCATTTCAATGACTTGAGGTTTCCTAAATATCGACGGATCAGGTTAACCCCTCCTTGTTGACGTCAATGCATACTTCCTGCGTCAACACTATCTTGCTAAAATTGTCTTGCTACTTCATTGAGAAATATCCACAATAAGACTGGTAGGTTGGTTTTCCTATTTCTCCTTAAATTATCCAAAAATGGAAGAGCAAAAAATGGTACACCATGCAGAGGGAATATTTTCCCTCGCATGTTAAGTATTTGAACACTTGGTGCAATTTATCTCCCCGTGGTTCTGGAAAGGAGAGGCATTTTAATCCCTTTCTTGTATCTATCACTTCTTCTTCACCCTCATAGAAGTATATAGAATATATGTATACAAGTCTTAGAAGTGCGCAAGTTTCACTGGGTAGTGGTTCTACAATGCACAAAGTCCCATTAAGAAGTGGCCCTCGAGTGCACAATTCCCTCGCAGTATAGAATGATATAAAGAACACACTGACATAAGAACACGACTCTTGAATGAAAAGTTGGGAAGAGGGGTATCACCGACTTAAAGGAACCCAAACTTGTGGACAAAGGAATTGAACAAGGATAAAAGGAAGAGTATAAATAAGCAAGAGATGGAAATATTGAAGTGAGCTTGAAGATGAATAAGAGGTGATATTTTGATTTTACAAGATTTGAATTATTGGGGTGTCAATGGCTCATTGATCTGGGAGAAGTATATACATCATTGAGCTGAATGCACAAAAGAAATGAAGAAGAGCAACAAATAATGCACAAATTAGAAGGGTACACAGTTATGAGATGTACGAAGGAGATATACAGTAAAATAAACTTATGCTAAAGTCATATATAAGACATATATAAGAGATCATTGACATAGCAGACCATGGAAGTGATAGTTCACAAATTACAGATCTTAATAATGCAGATCCCAGAAGTTATAGATTATTGATTGTAGAAATTGCAGATCGTAGTAAAAGTGCAGAATATCATAGTTTGTTGAAATTCAAGATTGAATAAGACATAAATTGCAGATATTAGAAGTCACAATTTTGTAATGACATATCCTTATGAGGGTGGCAGGTAGAGGCGAGGACGGGGATTTGGAGCTTCCTTTCAATTGGTGTTGAAGAACAAGGGTGGAAGTAAGAGGAAAGCATTGGAGATTGTAGTCTTAACTTAGGTTTGTGCTTGCACAAAAAAAGCTGGTGCTTGCACAAAAGGATTAATATCCTCTCTGATCGGTGCCTAAATATAGCAATTTGGTGCTTGCGTAGAGGATTATAGTCCTTACGGGTTGGTTCCTGTGGCCAACAAGTTGGTGCTTGTTTGTGGGATTGTTGTCCCAATCAGATTGGTGTCTGAGTGAGTTGGTGCTCACATTGTGGATATTGGTGTCTCCCATATTTTAATGTGTGTGTGTGTGTGTGTGTATATATATATATATATATATATATATATATATATAGAGAGAGAGAGAGAGAGAGAGAGAGAGAGAGAGAGATTTACAATGCAAATTCTTTATGCAGTGGTGTCTTTTATTGTTTTGATTGAAATTGAAATTAGAGTACAATTTGTTAAGTGAAAGTTGTATAATCTACGCTTTATACTAATTCACCCCCCCTCTTGGTATAAATAAGAATTCCAACAATTGGTATTAGAGTGGGTGTCTTTAGTAACAATTTAACAGTTGGAAGATATATCTTTGTGCAGATATGGACAAGCAGGAAGCAATTTATACAAACATAGCACCAAGGTTTAATGGTTCAAATTATATGGTATGGAGAATAAGAATGGAGGTATATATGTAGTCTCTTGGAGTCGATGTTTGGAAACCCATTGAAAATTGTTATGATTTTCCCAAAATTGCAACAATTAATGCAGGTGACATAAGGAAGTATGAAAATAATGCAAGGGCTAGGAATTCATTACTACATTGATTAGCATATTCTGATTTTACCAAGGTCATACAATGTAGATCAACGAAAGAAGTATGGGATACACTCAAAAAACATCTATGAAAGAGATGAAAAATTCAAGATGAGCAAATTGTAGAAGTTGACTAGGAAGGTGAATTGATTAGTGTTTTGGAAGAACTGAAGAAGTCAAGAAAGAAGAATAAATCCTTAAAGAAATAATTGTTAAAGGTTGAAGAAAAGTCAAGGAGGAAAATTCATTTCAAGAAACATTGGAAAAATATATGAGTAAGAGGAAAAATGATACTAAAAAACAATTAGAATGAAGTTAAAAGGCTTGAAGAAAAGAGTTCTATGCTGGAAGTGTCATTGGAAGAAAGAAAAAGGGAAAATAAGTTGTTGAGAGTTAATCTTGTGCAAAAATATACATAGATCTCTCACTTGAAAAGTGAATTGGATGAAACAAGAAGAGAAAATAAGTATTTGGGTAATAAAAGACAATTCAAATATGAAATCACAGACTACGCAAATCCAAACAATTATATGGTTTGTTTTGATGCAGAAATTGAGGCCAAGAGAAATAACAACACATCAATCTTGGACAAGATATTGAATAGTCAGAGGTCACCAGCAGACAAATCATGTAACGTCCCCGACCCTCTGACCGACGAAGAGGACGCTACCATAATCCTTTTTACCTGGGAAAACTAGCCCCATTAACAACAATTTAAAATGCATGAAACTTAAAAACATACAAAGATGTATAAGATATGAAATCTACAGCGGAAGCATACACATTCAAGCATTGACATGTTCATGACAATTTACAAAGAAAATACAATTGCAGAGTTAAATACAAGAATACTTATCTTGAGAAGAAGCTTCCCCGTAACTAGCTTTGTCGCTGCAACGTTCCACCCAACCATAGGCCAGTGTTCTCCTTACTCTCTCAGCATCACTGCCACCCCCGAGCTGGGCATGATTTCCACAGGGAACTAGGGGACACAGACTTATACACATTAAGGCCAAAAATCTATTGTCAAGTCAATATCCACCTCCAAACACAGTCATCCCACTAACAGCTAGATTCTTGGACTTACTCCGCCAAGCTAACAAAGGAATGCATTATACAGAAAAATGAAAGTACTGGGTATGAACCAAAAATAGTCTTGGAAACAAAACAATTTTCCATGATGGGAAAAAACAACCCCCTAACAGAAATTCAAATTCCTAGGGACATTTTGGCCCTAACGTGGCCAAAACGAAACTCAAAAACACCAAGAGAACGTGGTCTCTTCTTCAATCTGCTTGGCATTACCAAAACGAATTCCATCTTGGAAGATGATGGGGAAATGTAGCAAAAATCGTCGGGGAAGAAACCCACCCATAGATCATTACCAAAACGAATTTCCTAGCCTAGGAAAAATAGAGTAGACTACAAAAACGTGCCTGGGCGAATGAAGAAAACCGACCAAGGGAAAATCAGTTGCGTGAGAGAAAAACAGCTGCTTACCAGAGAGAAATTACGGCTACCTGCATGAGTGCATGAGGATTTCCTTCCTGCGCGTGAGGGTGAGCTGCGGCTACCTCTGTGTGTGTAGAATGCCCCTCCCTTCCCCCACGTGAGGGTAATTGGGTGAGAGCACTCCCTTGGGAAAATGTGGGGTCAAAGTCTAACAACAGTTACAGGACTGACGACTACCCATACTCCCCTTTCCCCAAGGAAATAACTGCCCGACTACTCCTTGGAGAGTTAAATGGTTGGTTGAATAAGACAAGAAAAGGTGGTTGATTGTTTGATGGGTTCTTTTATGGACATTTGGTTTTTCCCCATTGGCCCCAAAGGTTAAATATCCCCCCCCCCTTATCCTAAGGAAATCATTCCCCCATCTCTTTTAATGTTGCATTGACATAACTAGTTGTGGGTATTTAATTAAATTGCATATTTACATGGTGTCCAAAATTATAATGTGTTGGTTAGCACAAAATACCATCAGCGTCGATTTTAATCGCTGAAACATAAAACGATAAATCAATGGTGGGGATTTTGCCTTTAGCTCCACACCATGACTAATTACAATATTTACATCATATATATTTAATGCAAATGAGGTCAAAAACCAGGGTGTTACATTCCCCTCCCCCTTCAACAGCACTGTCCTCGATGCTCATCAAAACCGAACAAAAATGCTACCCTAGCACTACCTCAGTGCTCTGCAAGAGTAAACAAAAATGGATGTGCCAATCGTATGGCATCCTCCATGTCCCATGTAGCCTCATTGGGATCGTGGTTCTTATTCTCCACTTTCACTTGTCCAATGGTACGATCTAGAACTCCTCCTTGGTCCCACTACGCTGCTGTCTTGCGTATGGACTCCTCCAAGTCCTTAATTACATGCATCAGTACCCACCACTGAATATTTTTTCGGTACTAGAGAATCCTTCTCCATGGCTTGGAACATCTCTAATGTCTTTGGCAACCCAACAATAACTATGCTTAATCCCTGAGCAATGAGTCAATTCCATGTCAGATTTACAAGTTTTTTTTTTATTTTTTTTATTTTCAAAAGTCATGGATGAATCACATGCCCATGTATATTCGACATAAAATCAATAAGAAGTTGCCAAGTGAACCAAATACTTATCTTGCACAAGTATCTTATTTTGGTTCCACAAGTGTCTAACTGGCCTAATACAACCATGGTGTTAGAATAATCAACCCATAGTTAGCTACCTTAGACATTAATTAATCTAATTTTTGTCTTATTTGCCTAGTTTCCGTATTCCACCTTATGCAAGTTGTCCTCCACACATCCATAGTGGTCAAACTTGCTAAATTTGAGTCATGGAGCGCTTGGGAAACCTCTTGGAATCAAATCT
>LPNX010247280.1:506076-534883 GCA_001517045.1 Pseudotsuga menziesii
GACCAAATTCGAATGGGATCCTTATGCATTCGAATCTCTCATGTAATTATTTATTTTGGCAGCCTATGACTTCACAGGGTTGGCTATTGTACACTTATTCAATACAGATTAGTGTTCTGCTCCATATTCAGTCTCCTTTTGTGAGTAATTTGCATGTGTAATTGGAAATTGTTGTGAGTGTAATTGTTCTAACACCTGGGTTCAATTTCCACACATGGAAATTACAACCTTGCCCCAACTCACACCTGGGTGTGCATTAAAAGGTATCCAAATTTCTGGAAGCCTCAGATTACCCGAAAACATCTTTCAGTCGAGATCTAACAGCTCTGCTTCAGAGCCTAAAACTCCTTCTAGGTTCTCACCAAGCTCCGCGCCTCCTTTCCAGACACCAAAACAATTAATTCACATGTCAGATTCATTCATATAAGGTGCAGTCTATAACAAGATTTTCAAAACCATGGCTACATCATATGCTCATGTATATTTACAGGAATCAACCACAACAACAGTTGATAGGTAAACCAAATACTTATCTATGTAACATATCTTAACCAATATTTGGTAGCCCTGTGTTAGATCCCAACACCTCTCTGGGTGCTTAATAGAAGCTTTGATTAAGGCTCAGCACTTCCTCTCAGTGCTTACCAACACTCTGGCATTATATGTGTAGCATCTCTCGACCGAGATTGGGTAGCTTTGCTCCAGAGCCTAACACCTCTTTGGGTGCTTAATGGAAGCTCTAGCTTGAGAGCCTAGAACCTGCTCTAGTGATCGCTAAGCTTAGGGAATTCCTTCCCAGATAGAAAAATGGATCAAATCACTGGTTAGAATCGTTTCTATAAGATGCAACCTTTAACAATATTTTTTGAAAATACAGACTGCATCATATGCATATGAATAATCATAGAAATCAACAAGGGTTTGTGAAGTAATCAAATACTTATCTATGTAGAATCTCTCAACCGAGATCTAGTTAGCCCTGATTCATAGCCTAACACCTCCTTGGGTGCTTAATGACGGCTCTTGGCTTAAGGGCCTAGCACCTCCTCCAAGTGCTTACCAATGCTTAGGTGCTTCCCTTCTGAACATCATAATACCTAGGGGTTATTCTCTTCACGGAGACCCCACTCTTGTGACAGTCCCCACTCTCGTGACAGTCCCCTTATGGCATGAATGTGTGCAGAGAGAAGTCTAACCAGATGTTTTACACCCTGGGCATCCCCAGTGATGCATGCCGGTGCCTAGATGGCAAGGGGGTGAAGCTATGTACTCTCATACATCCTTTTAGAGGAGTCATCTTTCTCAAACGCATCCTCCTGAGAGCCATGTACGTCCGGTACATATTTTCGTTATCTCACCTATGTTACATACAAGTATGCAGTTTGTATGAGATGTCAATATAAAAGTAATTACAATTATAGGTTTTCAAACCTATTCCAGGATTATCCCTTCGAGAAGCTATGTATCCAAGTACATCCTTCCGAGGAGCCATGTATAACCAATACATGTTTTCATCATCTTACCTGCGTTACATATAAGCATGCAGTTCATATGAGATGTCATTATAAAAATTTAATCATAGATTTCGAAAACTATTTCATGCCTGGATAAATGTCCAATTATCAAATGATTAACAACATTGATAGTCAAATACAAAATTTGAATTCACAATTCTGCTTCCCACTTAAAATCAGATTTTGTAACCATGAGATCATCCTCATATTGTTTGGATTTTGCAAGTCAGGGTACTCATCCCTATCTTACACATAATGCCCAAAACCTAGACATTCAAATACAACATGCCATCTTGACACCATTTTAGATCAGCCAAAAAGTTAATAATATTCGATTAACAACAAAATTTAAAATCTAAAGTTCAAAATCTATTCCGTTCAAAAGTTAGATTTCAGTCTTGAGATCCTTCTCATAGCACATGGCAGTTTCTTGCCTTGGTTCCATTGGGTACCACTAGATTGATCTGCTCCAGTCATTCTATCTGCAGTCTTCAGGAAAGACCATTTCCTCACAGAACTACAAGTTCACATGTAGGCTTCCTCATCCTATACATAGACTCAGCTTTACCTACAAAATACCCTTCAGTGAACCTCCTGCATTATCCTGCAAGTCCCACAAAAGATTGTAGATATGTTAACTTTCTTGGAGCAGGACAACTCATCATGGCCTCGATCTTCTCAGGGTCTACATATATTCCTTTATTTGAGATAGTGTGACCCAAATAATGAATCCATCTTCGTAGAAGTCATAGTTGCTCAAATTTGCATACAGCTAATGCTTCCTGAGCAAATTTAAAATCATCCTCAATTGTTCCACATGTTTTTCCTCATCCTTTGAATAAGTAAGAATTCCATCAAGGAAAACAAGAACATACTTTCCCAAGTATCTGTTGAAAATATTATTCCTGAGGCATATAAACGTAGCTGGTGCATTTGTGAACCCAAATGGTACCACTATGAACTCATAAGATTCATACCTTGCTCCAAAGGTTTCCTTATGAACATCTTCATTCTTGATCCTTACCTACTGGTCACCAGACCTTAATTAAATATTGGAAAACACCTTTTCTCCTCTCATTTGATCAAAGAGGTCATCAATTCTAGGCAAAGGGTACTTGTCCTTCATAGTGACTTTGCTCAGCTTCCCATAATCAATACACAACCAGAATGTACTATCTTTCTTTTTCACAAACATAAATGACGTTCCCCAAGGAGACACACTTGGTCCAAGGTACTTCTTTTCCAACAAATTTTGTAGTTGCAAGTTCATCTCTAGCATTTCTGGTTTGTTCATCCTAGAGGATGTCTAGGACACTGGTGCTGCTCTATGCACAAGCTCAAAGGTAAAATTAATGTCACTCCTTGGAGGAAACCTTGGAACTTCATCAGGAAGAACATTCCTGAATTCCTGTAGCATATGAAATCCCTACAACCTAGGAGTATCATCTCTGCTGCCTCCAAAACATGAGCTGCATACACCCTGCAACCTTTCCTGTAGAATTTCTTTAGTTGCATTGCTGAATACTTCCTTCCAGAGATGACTTTTGGAATTCCTTTCATAGCCCTTAGGTTTTCTTCTTCATCAAAGCACTCAAAAGTCTTGTTGTAACAATCAAGCTTTGGTTTATGTGCTTCCAACCAATCCATTCCAATGAGGACATCATATGATCCAAGTGGCAGAACATTCATATCTACACAGGTTAGTGTTGACGGGCATATGTGACTATGCACGTAACGGGGAAGACAACCCAGACCGAGATCCTTAGAGCAGGTTCCAAGCTGTTTGGGATAGTTGTTTCCGACAGGTTTAAAGGCTCTGTTAGCCTGAAAGTCTAATTGTTAAAACTAATGCTACTAATTGTTAATCAGACCCAAACTTATGATTACAAAGATTAATTAATGTTATATATTACAAGAGCAAATTGTTAAATTAAATCTACTTAAAGCATTTAATTCAAAATTCAAAAATAGAAAACTGAGTATTGACAGGGATATATTTCATACATTTGCACAGTAAGTACAAGAAATAATCCGAATGTATTACATATACAAAGATCTGATTCGAATAGATTTTTTAAATAAGATAATTGACAGAAATAAAATCTATTCTAATTCTAATCCCAATGAGGAGCTAAATAACATTAACCTGTAATCGAATCCTGCTGATAAAACTACTGTATGAATACCCTTGATAATATTAAAAGAAATTTAAACCTTAACAAAACCATACAGTAATCATTACATGTCATATAAGCAACGATATCAATCATCAAATACACAACATGATATATCAGCGAAATCGAGACATTTAAAAGTCGATAATCATAAAAGACATATATTTGCAAAATTCTTTAAAGAATTTTGTAACAAACATGGATAATATAGAAAAGTGATGACAAGACTAATAGATATCATAAACTATATGCCAAGTATGCAAACTATAAACATATATTAAATATCACCAGTTCAAAATATCGTAGCAGCAGACAGGAAACTGTCTAAAGTCACAGGTAAATCAAACCATAGTCTTGTCCTCTCATTTCTCCAACTATCGACCCCCACTGGTAGCGTCTCATCAGATCTGGAAGATAAATCTCTCCTGGCATTGTTGAGCACTCCAACTCTTCAGCAATCAGGCATTGAGATCTCCTTGAAGAAATAATTCTTCAAACATAGCCCCTCCCTGGCAGCAGTGTTTTTAGAGCTTTCAAAAGAGAAATCTTAAAGTTGTAGCAGCCACCCCACACCATCAAATTCCAGTCTGCTTAAATAAACAAAAATGGAATCCAAATTGAGTTTTACACTGGCGAAATTTTGCCGGACGCAACTGCCAAAATCGCATTCAGAGGATCCCAAAAATATCCTAGAATCCATCACTTTCTGGCGAAAGCTTCCTGAGCAAAACTAAATGGGTCCGTTTTGAAGAAAACCCATATGGCGGAGTTTTTAGATCTGTCTCCATTTGATCACAATGTGGCCCAGAAAAACGCCTGTTAGTTGAGAACACGTTTTCTGTTAACAACTGAGAACGAAATTCGTAGCCTGCTTTTTGTTCATCTAACGATTCCAGAATCACAACAATCTCCTCCAACCCAGCCATGAATGCTCCACATGCTCTAGAAATAGTTGTGATAATGAATCACTCCATGAGCTGGGAAATCGAATTGCTATTTCACTAACAAATCTTTCTCTCCTCCACTTCAGGGACAACTCAGGCGGTTTTATGGCCCATAAACTTGAATTAGATAGCGAACCAATCCCTTCATCTCACCAGCTGCTTCTCTATTTTTGTTATGGAAAAGCTGGTGCATACGCTTCATCTTTTACCTGCACATTGAAAACATATATTAAACTTCAGTTTATGAAAAGTTGCGTAAATATGTAATAGATAGGTTAAAAGATGAAGTATCTTCCCTTTTCCAATGAACCGTTGATTGAATACATTAGTAACCTGAATGCTGACAAATGTGATATTCGATCTGTTATTTTGCTTGAGTTTCTCATAGTAATAATCCCGACAGTTTCATTCATTTTCTCTCTTAGTAATGCTGGAAAATTATAAAAATAGGTATCCTTGTTTATAGAAATCGGTGAGCTGGCTTCTCTTGCTGATCACGTTCGTAGACGAAAATATTGCAAGATAATCATCCCATAATCATTTAAGCATCAACTGTCCCCTTTAAACCAATAACAAAAATGCATAAATTTTATTTATAAAAATCATTATTACATTATGATAATGGTAAGATTGTCGGGAAGGTAAAACAATTTCAAGAGTTGGAATTTTCCTTTCGTAAAAATGTATACACTTTGGCCCCATATATCATGAATATATATTCCTTGAATAAATTAATTTTTGGAAACATAAATAATTAATGAAACACAAAAATTACTTTGAATTATAAGGAATAATTTCACGTAAGTAATTTAAACCAGCTTATAAAAATGTGACCATCAATAATTTGGAGAAGACCTTCATACACAAAGGACCAACATATCAACCTTACTATAGAATAGTTTCAACCTTCAAGAATGGGAGACATGCTATGCGAAATACAAATATGATAACTCATAGTATCAACCTCGACCTTTACATGCAATAATAAAGATGACATATGAATCCCATAAAGATCAAGATCAAATAATAAGGTTGTGTTATGCGTAATTCGTAAATTGAACGAAAAGCCTTGGAAATATAATTCGAATGAACTTTGATAAGGTGCCAAAAAATAAAATAATCAACCTTAAACCTTATCAATATTTACGATAACAAAATCACATAATGAAAATCAAATTATAAATATTTGGATAAGATTTCAAAATTAGGTTATGACAAATTATTAACCCTTATCCCTTGATTTTCAATGCAAATCCACTCAAAATAATAATTTCAAAGTAGTGATTTTGTTAACTAATCCATAGCTCGCAAAGGTTTTTCTTTAAAAAACATTTAATTTCATTGTTTCAGTAGCTTCTGGAATGTCACCATTTCAGTAGCTATCAATTCTTTAGGTTTGCTATATGAAATTCAAACATTTCATAGAAACAAAATACAATTTTGTTTGATGAAATAATGTTTTTTAAAGGCTGTTGGGTAGGGGCACAACAGTTAGTAACCCATCCATGAACAATGGGCATTTCATTACCACCTCACTGACATCCTTTTGGATTCCAGTGGCTAGTTGGACTAACCATGATATTTTATGTCTTGATTTCTTCAAAGTGCACATCTCAATAAATCCAGGGGTGATATAGCTGTGAGTCGATCCTGGGTCGATCAAAACAGAAACCATCTGTTCAACAATGTCACCCTCATTTTCCACCATAGTTGAGTTATGACCTTCTTGGTGGTCTTCTAACACTGCAAAAATTTTAGGAATAATCCCTGCTTCTTGACCCACAGTTTTTGCTTCTTGGGTGCTGGGGATTTGACCCTCCCTCTTATTCTCAAGTGGAAAATACCTGCGTAGATGGGGTCCTTCACATCTCGAACATTTGAGAGGTTCCTTTGTATTTTTCCTCATAACTCTGGTCAGATCAATCACATCTTGTGATAGCTTCCTTTGCTGCTTCAGGAGGTGGGAAGGTTTAAAACCTTTCTTCCTTGGGTTAAGCTTCTCATTCCTCTCGTGGGAACTTCTCCTACTCCCTTCTACCTCTGCTAATTGATGCCCAGAGTTTAACTACCTTTGGAGACTTGCCAACCTCTGTAGCATGGTGGTAGTCAACTGGTTTTGCTCTACTAGAGCCTTGACTAGCCTCTTATTTTCTTCTTTGCAATCCTGCAACTCTTCCCTCAGGTTCCTTATGGTAGCTACAACACTTGGGGAACTCTCTTGTTCCCACTTCTCAACAGCTTCAGCTCCATGACCTTGGATATTGTAAGCTGGACTTACACACCCTTCCCCATGTGGACAAATCCAGCACAAATGGGGTACTCCACATCTCCAGCATTTGAGTGGCTTTCTACCCTCTTGTGAATTTCTTGTATTCCCCCCCATAGCATCTTTCCCTTGTCCACAGGGATCCTGTGCATCATCCATGCTGTTAATCTTCTTGGCGCTAGCCTTCTTTGACCCTCTTGGTCGGACCAAGATTAACTTTTCAATATGCACTATGACTCTGCAAAATGTGTTAACACCAACATTTGTTAGTCAATCTCAAAATTTCAAACAATTACTTACCAATTGCTTCTTGTAGGCATGAATGGTCAATGTGCCTTTCGTCGGGTGGGTTAAGTGTAGCAATTCTGCTAATTATCACTCCTTCTTGCTGCAGCTCCCTCATTTTTTTTTGTAAATATTTTATTTTCGCACAATCTGGCGCATAATATTGCTGCAATTTTTTTCCTCTTCAGCACCTGTAATTCCACTAAAAAATTGCTGAAATCTGCTGAAAAATCCATTGAAAAACTCATATTTTTCCATCCGATCAGATCCCTTCCCAACAAGCCATCCGATGTATTGGGTCACTAGTTGAAAACTCTTCTGACGCCTTGGTAGACCGATCTTCACTTGTATTCCAATGCACATTGGCTCGATATTCCTTTGTCTTTCGATGCACATCGGTTCGATCTTCCTCTGTCTTTCGATGCACATTGGCTCGATCTTCCTCTGTCTTTCGATGCACATTAGCTCGATCTTCCTCTGTCTTTCGATGCACATTAGGTCGATCTTCCTTTGTCTTTCGATGCACATCGGCTCGATCTTCCTCTGTCTTCTAATGCACATCAGGTCGATCTTCCTTTTTCTTCTGATGCACATTGAATCGATCTTCCTCTATCTTCTGATGCACATCGGCTCGATCTTCCTCTGTCTTCCGAGATGCCTCGGAGAGCTTCACTCGAGCGACATCAAAAAAAATTTCCCGAGATTTCCTATACTTAGAAAATTTTTTGAATTTTTATTCTCTTCTTCCTCTTTCCGCCATCGTGTCGACTCCCTTCCGGCGAGCCTTGCCGACACCTCGACTCTGCCTAGCTGAGAACTTTGGCTCCTCTCAGCCGAGACCTTCAGCTTCGCTTTAGCAAAACATCTTCCGATGAATTTTAACACTTCGAAAAATTTTAAAATTTTTCTCTTCGTTTGCCTTATCAGCTAGGTCTTGGGTTGTTAGCTGATGTATCGGCTCTACCCAGCCGAAACCATCTATTCCACCCAGCCGATACCTTCGACTCCACCTAGCCGAGACTTTTGACAAAATTCTAACTTAGGAAATTTTTTCAAAAATTTTCTCCCTGCTTAGTTCCTTTGTCAGGTGGACTTGGCTGACTGTCATCCGACGTATCAGATGGACTCAGCTTAAGTCATCCGACGTATCAGATGGGCTCAGCTCAAGCCATCCGATATTTTCCATACTTAAAATTTCTTTGAAATTCTCCCTGTGTTTCTCATTTTTGAGTCTGTCGGGCAGAGGTAACCTTGCCTCTGTCACTGCTTCTTCATGTCCCATTAAGACCCATGCTGCAACATGAGCTCTGATACAATAGTGTAACATCCCTGACCCTTTGATCGGTTAAGAGGATGCTACCATAATCCTTTTTACCCGGGCAAACTATCCCCATTAACAACAATTTAAAATGCATGAAACTTAAAAACATACACAAATGTATAAGATACAAAACCTACAGCGGAAGCATACACATTCAAGCATTAACATGTTCATGACAATTTACAAAGAAAATACAATTGTAGAGTTAAATACAAGAATACTTATCTTGAGAAGAAGCTTCCCCATAACTATCTTTGTCGCTGCAACGTTCCATCCAACCATACGCCAGTGTGCTCCTTACTCTATCAGCATCACTGCCACCCCCGAGCTGGACATGATTTCCATAGGGAACTAGGGGACACAGACTTACACACAGTAATTCCAAACACCTACTATCAAGTCAATAGCCACCTCCAAACACAGTCATCCCACTAACAACGTGATTCTTGGACTTACTTCGCCAAGCTAACACATGAATGCACTATACAAAAAAATGCAAGTACTAGGTATGAACCAAAATAGTCTTGTCAACAAAACGATTTTCCATGATGGGGAAAAACAACCCCCTAAAAGCAATTCGAATTCCCAGGGACGTTTTGGCCCTAACGTGGCCAAAACGAAACTCAAAAACACCCAAGAGAACGTGGTCTCTTCCTCAATCCGCTAGGAATTACCAAAACGAATTCCATCTTGGAAGATGATGGGGAAATGCAGCAAAAATCGCGGGGGAAGAAACCCACCCACAGATCATTACCAAAACGAATTTCCCATCCTGGGAAAAATAGAGCAGATTGCAAAAACGTGTTTGGGAGAATGGAGAAAAACAATCGAGGGAAAATCAGCTGTGTGAGAGAAAAATAGCTGCCTGCCAGAGAGAAATTATGGCTACCTATGTGAGTGCATAAGGATTTCCTTCCTGCTTGTGAGGGTGAGTTGCGGCTACCTCTCTGTGTGTAGAACGGCCCTCCCTTCCTCCACGTGAGGGTAATTGGGTGAGAGAACTCCCTTGGGAAAACGTGGGGTCAAAGTCTGATAGCCCTTCCAGGACTGACGACTTCCCATACTCCCCTTTCCCCAAGGAAATAACTACCCAACTACTCGTTGGAGAGTTAAATGGTTGGTTGAATAAGACAAGAAAAGGTGGTTGACTGTTTGATGGGTTCTTTTATGGACATTTGGCTTTTCCCCATTGGCCCCAAAGGTTAAATATCCCCCCCCCTTATCCATAGGAAATCATGGCCCCATCTCTTTTAATGTTGCATTGACATAGCTAGTTGTGGGTATTTAATTAAATTGCATATTTACATGGTGTCCAAAATTATAATGTGTCGGTTAGCAAAAAATACCATCGGCATCGATTTTAATCACCAAAACATAAAACGATAAATCAATGGTGGGGATTTTGCCTTTAGCTCCACACCATGACTAATTACAATATTTTGCATCATATATATTTAATGCAAACGGGATAAAAAACCGAGGTGTTACAAATCAAGGCTTGGATATTATAAGACAATTGAAAAGGTCTGCGATAGCAAATACATTTCAGATCCAATTTAGATAAAGTTTGAGGAGCAAGTCCAATCCATGTATGACAGTTCTCTCAATGATAAAATTTACCTATTACACTAGTAAAAGAAGGTTCAATACATTGAAGTGCTCAAGATACATTTGTAATGGACATGTTGCAAAATACTATCATACCATGAGATGCTATGCTTGTGATGATTTTGGGCATAAGGCTCAATTTTGATTCAGAATGATGAAATGAGAAGAAAGAAATATTTCATATAACATCGACATAAAAATATGGAGGGAAAAGGGAAGCAATTTGGGGCAGTATTAAAATGGGTGTGCACACATAAAAAAATGGATAAAGAAAGTTCCTCGGACATGTGGAGATGAGGTAAATAATCCAATCATTTCTCAAGCATCAAATGATTACTACCTATCTTGTTGACCTCCAAAGTTTTGAAAAAGTTCCTTTAATTCAACATGTGACCTATTAGGAATTTAAGGAAAGCATCAATAAACATTGCACCCAGAGTATATTTGAAAAACTATTGCACAAAGAATACACTTTAAGATAAGAAGGAGAACACATATTCAAGTTGGCCATAATCAACAAAGTATTGTTGTATCAGTATAGATGGAAAAATAGTCATTTATTAAGAAGTAAAAATTTGGACTGTATGATTGCATCATAAATTATGTTCATAGATACAACACTTTTGCATAATCAAAATTTATATTATGAACGAGTTGTCATTACAAAAAGAAAAAGGGTACATCTTTTTTATAGAACCTCTGCCACAGAAGTTAGAAGTCAGATGAAAAAAGGAGTATCCTTATCTGATTTACAAAAATTGAGCTCCAATGCTCTGAACATACAGGAAGACAACTAGGCCATAAGTAGTGTACAAGTCAAAAAGAAGTTACTATCACATAGGGAAAAGTACATAAGGTTCAAGACACTACAAAAAGTGTACACTTTTGTTAAAATTTCCTCTATAGGCATATCCTGTTACAAAATTTGAAATATTCAACAACTACTGATTAGAACCCGACAAAGAGAGACACAATTTAGTATCAACAACACCTAGTGACGTGAGGCACAATTTAGTGTTAGGAAAATATTGCTTATCAAAAGTAGTACTGTTGGATATTTCTTGAAGATGTTGCATTAGTTTGTGCTTCTTTTGTCTATCAGAATGATCCATCTAAATTTTTAGGATTCAAATCACATTTGCATGCCTTCGGTTCACTTGCAACTGGGCATACCATTATTGGATCATCTTCCTTAGCCTGAGATTTCAAATTATGAAATATACCTTTGAAGTCTGCAGGTTTATGTTGTTGAGATTTAATTGCCTCCAAAATTCCATCTATGATTTCATTAAACTATCGAAAAGGGTCGGCCATTGCGAAAAAAGCACTAAGCTATGAGAATGATAATCAAATATTTGCAATTGAAATGTCAATCAGTGCTTAAGAGTCTCTATGATTTCCAAACATGGAGGATGGTTTATTAATAATTTTTTGAAGTGATTGACTGCGTACAATGAATTAAATTGAAATGACATGAAGGCAAATCACATTCAAGTGTGATGGCATAAGATGAGTTAACAACCTTTCATTGCCTTAAATTAGAGAGATTATACACGAGGAACAAAAATTCAAGCATTGATTTTTCTATAACCTCACATACATAAATCATAAATGTGGATGAAATGTCACATAAAACATGTCAAATCAGTGCTATATGCAACAAAGAAAAACTTGAAAAATGTGACAAGATATGCGCAGTCAGAAGTATGAAGACAAAGAAAATTCTGTCATTAATATAATTAATGAAGATGTATTCAATTAGTGATGTAGATTTGGTTGCGCACTAACATTCGTAACATGGTGAAGTATTTACGACATGGATTAGATTTGATACAATGGGGAAGAAATTACAGGAAGATTAATTAAGAACCATGAATTCATGGGGACTGTAATACTCAAAAGGAACATCCCTTTACCATTGCTGTCAAAGGGGGAGAAATGCAAGGAAGGGGAGATATCATAAAATGACCAAATGGCATGAACACATAACGAGCATGTTAAAAGATCTCATACTCTGGGGGAGCTCAGTTTGTATTATTGTTGGCATCAATGACAAAGGGGGATATTGTTGAATTTGGTGTTGTAATTGATGTCAAACAAACAACATGGATATTGATGTAAAAAAAGATCAATACAGATGTCAAACAAACTGGGTGAATAAGAAGCATATTGATGTCAATAAAAAAGCATGAAGACTTGTATCTAGTTTGAAGAAGTATAGAGAAGGAAGTGCACAAGACCCATTGATTAGTGTTCCTCTAGTGTGCAAAGTCCCACTAAGAAGTGGCCCTCAAATGCACAATTCCCTTGAAATCTAAAATGATATAAAGCACACACCAACGTATGAATAAAATATTGGCCGAAAATTTAGGAAGAGGCATATCACCATATTAAAGGAACCCCAACGTGTGGACAAAGCATTTGAACAAGGATAGAAGGAAGAGTATAAATAATCAAGAGATGGAAATATTGAAGTAAGCTTATTGATGAACAAGAGGTGATATTTTGAGTTTATAAGAGTTGAACTATTGGGGTATTAATGGCTTGTTGATCTAGAAGAATTATATAAACCAGTGAGACAAATACACAAAATCAATTAAGAAGAGCAGCATACAATGCACAAATTAAAAGGGCACCCAGTACTAAGATGTGAGAAGGAGATATACAGTAAAAGAAATTTAAGTTGAAGTCGTAGATCGCCAATCACTAACATAGCAGATCGTGAAAATGGTAGTTCACAAGTCACAAATATTGATATTGCAAATTGCATAAATTTCATATTATTGATTGTAGAAGTTGCAGATTAAAGATCGCAAAAGTGCAAAAAATCACAATTTGTTGATATTGCATATTAAAGAAGATGCAAATCACAGATCTAAGAAGTCATAGTTTTGGAATGACATATTCTTATTAGGCTAGGAATGGGCAAGGAAAGGGAGTTTGAGCTTCCTTTCAATTGGTGTTGAAGAACAAGTGTGGTAGGACGGGGAAAGCGTTGGTGGTTGTAGTCTCCACTCAGGTTGGTTCTTGAACACAACGAGTTGGTGCTTGCGCAAAAGGATTGAAATCCTCTCACTTCGGTGCCTGAATACAGTAAGATGGTGCTTGCACAGAGGATTGGAGTCCTCATAGGTAGGTTCCTGTGGTCAGCAAGTTGGTGCTTTTTTGTGGGATTCGTGTCCCAATCAAACTTGTGTTTGAGTGAGTTGGTGCTCACATTGTGGTGATTGGTGTCTCCCATCTTTCAATATAAACATAAATTTTACACACACACACACATGTAAAATCAATATTGTACGCAAAAAAAATAACTTGAAAAATGTGATAAGATATGTGTAGTCAAAAGTATGAAGCCAAATAAAATTTTGTCATTAATCTCATTAATGAACATGTATTAAATTGATGATGTATAATCATTTGCGCACTAGCATTCGTGACATGGTGAAGAATTTACGACATGGCTCATATTTGACACAACAAAGTAGAAGTGACATGAAGATGAATTAAGAACCATGAAGTCAGGGGGAGTCTAATCCTCAAAAGGAACATCTCTTTTCCATTGATGTCAAAGGGGGACAAATGAAAAGAAGGATAGATATCAGCAAAGGACCAAGTGGCATGGACACAAAAGGAGCATGTTGAAAGAGCTCATACTTATTGGGAGCTTAGTTTTTATTGTTGTTGACATCAATGACAAAGAGGGAGATTGTTGGACTTTGGTGTTGTCATTGATGTCAAACAAAAAATATGTATATTGATGTAAAAAAAGATAAATATTGATGTCAAACAAAATGGGTGAATAAGAATCATATTGACGTTAAGTAAGAAGCATGAAGACTTGTATCCAAATTGAAGAAGTATAGAGAAGGAAGTGCATAAGATTCGTTGAGTATCATTCCTCCAGTGTGCAAATTCCCACTAAGAAGGGTCCCTCAAATGCAAAATTCCCCTAAAATCTACAATGATATAAAGTGCACACCAACGTAAGAAAAGAATCTTGACTGAAAATTTAGGAAGAGGCGTATCACCAACTTAAAGGAACCCTAACGTGTGGACAAAGCATTTGAAAAAGGATACAAGAAAGAGTATAAATAATCAAGAGATGAAAATATTGAAGTAAGCTTGAATATGAACAAGAGGTGATATTTTGAGTCTGCAAGATTTGAATTATTGGGGTGTGAATGGCTCATTGGTTCATAAGAAGTATATACAACAGTGATCAAAATACGCAAAATCAATGAAGAAGAGCAACAAACAATGCACAAATTAAAAGGGTACCCAGACGTGCGAAGGATATATACAATAAAATAAATTTGTGTGAAGTCACAAATCATAGATCACTTACATAGAAAATCGTGAAAGTGGTAGTTCACAAATCATAGATATTGATATTGCAGATCATGTAAATTGCATATTATTAGTTGTAGAAGTCACATACTGCAGATCACAAAAGTGCATAAAATCACAATTTGTTGATATTGCAGATTGAACAAGACACATATTGCAGATCTCATAAGTCACAATTGTGTACTGACATATTCTTATAAAGGTGGTAGGAAGGGGCAAGGACAGGGAGTTGGATCTTCCTTCCAGTTGGTGTTGAAGAACAAGGGCAATAGGATGGGGCAAGGGTCGGAGATTGCAATCTCCACTCAGGTTGGTGCCTGAACACAACAAGTTAGTGCTTGTGCAAAAGGATTGAGATCCTCTTAGGTCGATGCATGAGTACACCAAGTTGGTGCTTACATAGAGGATTGGAGTCCTTATAGGTTGGTGCATGTGGTCAGCAAGTTGGTGCTTTTTGTGGGATTGGTGTCTGAGTGAGTTGGTGCTCACATTGTGGTGATTGGTGTCTCCCATCTTTCAATGTAAACATAAATTTTACAAACAAACACACACACACACACACACACACACACATACTATACTATACTATACTATACTATACTATACAAATTCTTTGCGGACTGGTGCATTTTATTGTTTTGACTTAAATTGAAATTGGAGTACAATTTGTTAAGTAAAAATTGTATAAACTGTGCTTTATACTGATTCATCCCCACATCAGTATAAATAAGAATTCCAACACCATTTCCATGTGGTCATGTCACCTTTGCCAATATAGAAACTGCTTATCCCATGTTGAATATGGATTGGGGGTAATTTAGAAAGAGATTACCCATAATTTTTTAGTTTAATTGAATGATTTGGTGCTAGGATAATGATTTATTTCATAGGATGACAGGGAATTATTGATTTTTTGTGGGTTAAAACAATATGCGTAATGAATGTGAAATGGATACGTTTGATTCATGAATCATGATGACCAACTCCTCCGTGTTTATTGGGTGTTGCCTTGATTCCTGATAAGGGTTTGGATGGATTTATTATTGTAATGTATGTTAAATGAAATTAATTTCTAGTTATGGTAGTTAGGTACTTGATATGACATGCGGTTTTGGTAGCGTTGTTTTATTAATGTGCAATTTTGGTCGCTTGAGGAGATATATGTTGAGGCTTTTGCAACAATAGAAAATTTGGCTTGCTTAATGATGTTGATGGTGTAGTTGCAAAGAAGGTTTGCAACAATAGAAATTTTGATTCACTTGATATTGTTTATAGTTTTCTAGATCGTTTGATAGTAGTTTGTTGGATCACTTGATAGTAGTTTTTGTTGCTGTAGATAAAGTTAGCCTAAAATAATTAGTTGATATTTTCTACGAAAAAATTTGACAACATTTTTTTTAGTTATGCCATTTTTGGTTTTCATCTTTAAAAAAAATGGAATTGACGATCATGAGGTCCTTAATGACACTCAATATTGACTATGTTGTATCCCTATTATGAATTCTTCCTTGTTTCTTAGATTTTTGCATAAATTCAGACGGTGGTCATTGACTAGTGACAAGAGTTTTTCATTATCAATGATATTGAGTCTTATAACTCCATCTTTGAAGACTTATTTAACTTCATATGGCCCAAGCCAATGATTCTGCAACTTGCCTTTGAAATCTTTAAATCATGAATAGTATAATAGATCCCAATACCCTATCTGAAATACCTTTGTTTTGATTAACCGAACATGCCACGATTCCATTGATGTTGTGAGATGTTGGTATGTTTTTGAGATTGTTCTCTTAATTCGTCTAACATATTGAGTTGTGTTAAAAAAAATTTTGTGCAACAATACTACTGAGACCTAGTTCTAGAGTTGTTTGTAGGGTTTTAATTTGAAATTCAATTGCAAGAAGAAATTTCTTGTGATAGATCAACTTATATGGTGTGAATCCTTTTTATGTTTTCCAAGTAGTTTGGTAGGCCCACACAACTTTAGGGAGTCTATTTGTGTAGTCTCTCCTATGAAATTGGATCATCTTTGTTAAAATATTATCTATATCTATATTGGTGTCTTCTACTTTCCCATTTTATAATATTCTGTATATCTATATTGGTGAATTCTAATTTCCCATTTTATTGTTGATGATATAAGGTGTTTTTTCCATGCTTGATTTGATAAATTTTCATGAGTTTTGTGATCAACTTGAATGTAAACTAAGATCCTTTATCAAAAATAATTTCCCTAGGAATACCAAATTTGGTAAAGATGTTGTCAGATAAAAATTTAGCTACTCCGTTTTCTTGAATATTCTTAATAGGTTGAAATTCCACCCATTTAGTCAAGTAATCAATGCAAACAAGGATGTATTTGAATTAATTAGAGGGTAAACTAATAGGCCCAACAAATCAATTATCCATTTTTAAAATGGATCCATGAGAATCTACGGTTCGTGTTTCTCCTGACTTGGTGGGTCGACCCATTCATTGACAAGCATCACATATACTCACATATTTTGTAGAATCTTTTTGAAGTGTTGGCCATAAGGAACTAATGGAGAGTATTTTTCCGGTAGTTCTTTTTGTATCAAAGTTCATTCCACATGGCTTGTCATGGGTGGACTTCAAAATATCATAAAATTAATCTTCTCAAATAAAACAACATAAAATATAATCAATCCTGAGCTTAAACAAGTAACCCTTTATCCATGTGAAAGGACCAATTTTCCTGATCAATGATTCTTTTTCCCAGGAGGTGAAATGTTGGGAAACCTATTTTCCACTAGATAGTTTGCTATATCTGCAAACCATGGCATATGAAATAATACAACAAAAATATGTCACTATGGAAATGAATCATTGATTGGTTCATCTTTTTCCAGCTGGTTAATTCAGGACAAGAAATATACAACAACATTTTCACAACCATTTTTAAAGTGATATCAAAGATGAATAAACAGTGACAACATTGATAGTGACATGTGACATGGCAGTGATAGGTTCATGATGGAGATCAATATGTGATAGAAAGCTAATACTTTCCTATATGAGGTTTGGATACCTCATTCTTTCTTAGTTGGAGCTAAGAAAACCAAGTTGGGTCTTGGAATAGGAGTTAGTGCTCTTCTTATGAATTGGTGTTGATGTAATCACGAAGATTGAAGTATTCCATGTACAATACATAAAAACAAGTTTACCAAACAAATGTTGTGTTATCTTGTGTTGTGTTACTTGTTATGATTCAGTGATCTAGTTGATAAACATGCTTATGATTCATTATTGATTAGTTTATGGATGCTTATGCAATGATGATGTAATTAGTAGCATAATGCATTGATGAACTCCGATTGATTAATAGTATTTGAAATAGGGTTTAAATCGTCTACACACCGATTCACTTCCCTCTCAGTGTGACCATTGTGTCAAACATAGTTTGCAATTTTCCCATGAACATCATCATATTTATGACACCCGTAATATTTTCGTCGGATTTTAGATAGTCATGAAAATATATGTTGGCCTTCCGATGAATTTGAAAGATGTTATAGTTATTTTATCGTTTCCATTTTGACTTAATCAAGCTCCTTATTTATTAGCCCAAATTTCATATGGTTACATTCATCATAGATCAAACAAATACTCTTTTATAAAACTTGAAATGTTAGAAGCTTTCAGACAATTTTGCTATAGTAATGACAGTTTGTGGAGCTTGGTGGTATTTTTCATGTAAAAAAATAGAATTATTGTATTTGTTACTATCATTACAAATAGTTGAAATGTGGATATTGATTTTTTAAGATCAATAATCATAACTTGAGTTTGGTAAAGGAAAGAAAATGTCACATAACATTCCTCCGACACAAAATCGAGAATTACTTACTAGACTGTGGGCTAGAGTAAGAAGAAAGGGTGATGTGAAACATTATTTTTCTTGTAGTAAATGTAGGGGATTTAACAAGAAAAGGATACATATAACATTATCTAAAATACATTGTATGGAGAATGGAAACATTGAAGGGGGACATGAATATCATCCATTCATAAGTTGTTCATTATATGTCTTTATTATATTGATTGTTTTTGTAAATGTATATGTATTATTTTAATATTTTTTATATATACACTAACTTAGGCTTGATTGGTTGTAATTATAAAGGTAAGGACCCCTAGGGAAGATCACTAGAGAATGTGGTTGAACAAGAGAAGGAGGAACATGGAGTTGATATTGAAGATCAAGTTAATGATCATATGGAAGAAGATGATCATGCTAATTTTATAGTTTAGGATGATGGTACAAATACAATGATTGATCCATGATACATTTAATCCTAGAATTGATTATGATCAAGATGGAAACTTTGACGTTGTTCATGATTTACTTCTACTTGACAAGGAATACAAAATCCTTTATGAAGGATCCAACACAACTATTCTCTTTGCTATATTGTTGATAATTAACTTGATGGTTATGAATAGTTTTTCAAACACATTACTCACACGGTTGTTAAGGTATGTAATATTTTTCATCACATATACATCATGATAAAGGTTATATTTTTTGTTTATTTGTATTGTTAGTTCATCAGTAAAATTAGTAAGGATGTAATATGTACCATTAATATTTTGTATATTAACCAGTGTTTTGTTGTTGTTGTTGTAGATTGATAAGGTAGCTGATTTTTTGGTACCACCTTCAAAATTTGTACCTCGCACATAATGAGATTTATTTTCTACCATGAAATATATTGGAATGGAGCATCAAGAAATTCATGCATTCCCTAACAATCATATTATATATCATAAACAATATGAGTTTGAAAATAAATACCTAGAATATTATAGCAGTAGATATCAAATATACAAGTAACAAAAGAGGTGCCTCACAAGGTTCTTCGTTATATTCCCATTATTCCACATTTGCAAGGAGTGGTCAAGTGAAAAAGCATACAACAATTTATGGATTACCATGCATAGAATAGAAGTGAAGATGGAATTCTTCGAATGCTAGCAGATGGTTCTACATTTAGAGACATGGAGGAAAAATGACCACACTTTAAAGAAGAACTTCATAATGTTAGGATTTCATTAGCACTAGATGGTGTCAATCTATTTAATTGAGATGAAATCTATTTACTCGATGTGGCCTATTTTTGCTATCAACAATAACATTCCTCCATGGATGTCAATAAAGAAGGATCACATAATGTTGGAAATGATTGTTCCAGGTATTTGTTTACAACAAATTTTTAACAAAATAACATCTTCTTGGTATAAATTTAATACTGAGAGGGGGAGGGGGTGAATCAGTAATAGTGAAGATATGTACAATTATGCAAATTTTTCCTAATTTAGAAACCTTATAACAATCACAACAATAAATAGAACAATACACAAATGCTTGAGAAAAAATGTATACCTATAAATATGTATGCATATGAATAGTTACATCAATGGGAGATTATAGTCTCCGAACATGAGCACCTAATCATTTGAAATGTTCACTTTCTCTCAAGTACAACTTGTGGTCTGCTGGAACTAACATGTAGAAAATTCTATCTGAGTAAGATCCAACTCATGATCTCTAGGCATCGACCTGAATAGATATTAGTTTGTTCGCAGAAACTATGACTTGCGTCTTAAAGCTCCGATCCGCGGACGAACTGTGCTCTTCAAGTGTGGAAGTTACAACTTCCTTTTGTTCTCCAACACCCACTAGAAGGAGATTATCATCCCCTTAGATTTATCTGCACCCACAAAAAGGACGTTACTACACCTTGATTGTTTTTCCATCACCAGCTGGAAGGAGGCGATGACCCCCTCTTGCTTTCCCTGTATGAACTCCCTTATATGAAATATGATTGTATGGAAAGTAGAGAAATATTTTTTCTTCAAGTTTTGTAACTGTTGAATTCTTCTTATCTGTATTTTTGTATATGTGTCAGAAAATTGCCCAAAAAACATTCAAATCTATGTCTTTGTGTTTGCGTCTGAATATCTATGTCATAGATTTCTCCAAAACACATATGCATATTTATATTTGTGTAAGACCTTTCTTCAAAATATGTCTGCATATTTATATCTATGTTAGACCTTTCTTCAAAATACGTTGTGAAAAGACAACTACGATATGCATATGTTTATGAATAAACTTTATAGCTCAGTCACACTTGCTTTTCAACGATTTGTGTCTTCACTGAGCAAGAACTTCATATGAAAATTGAGTCACAGTAATCTGAGGACTAAAGCACAATCTTACAGAAGATTCAAGACAATTTACACACAAAATGACATAACAGTGCTGCAATTAGAGGTTGCAGCCGTATATTATCAATAATCAATAAGAAGTAGTGATACAATGTCATACACTTGCATGAATAACAAGACAATTTGAATCCCAAGGAGGTCATTTGAATTGCACACATGAGAGTGGATTAGATGTCAGTTAGCCACACTAAACACATCAGTTAACCACTAATCACAATCAATAATCGACTCTAACTGAATCAGAGGCAGTAATGACTGAGTCTAACTAAATAGAACTCAACTACATGCCAATCAGTAGGTGATGGCACATATCTGACTTCAGTTAGCTCAGATGAAGTGAACTTAACTGAATTAAGTCACCAGAAGTTGTTGGAGGCACCTTAAATCACTCCAGTTAACTGTGAATTGCCAAAAATAGACAAAATAGTGATGGAGACACCTTCATAGTTGTAGTTTAACTAAAAGTAGGTGGAATAACCATCAGTTAACTCATATGGGGTGCTTAGGTCATGCAGATCAACCCAAATTTTCTCCTTGATTGAAGGAGGAATCTTAGTTAGTCTCCCCGATTGAAGGAGAAGACTTAGTTGGCCTCCTTGATTTAAGGAGGATGATCTAGTTGATGTTGATGTCACCAATTCGAGTCAATAACTTAGGATTAGTGGATAATTAGGCTAAATTGACCAAATAAACATGTGTGGGTTGGATAATGACTCCAACACACCCCCCCCCCCCCCCCCCCCTTAATCTATACTCATGTGGAGGAATAAAAAATAATAATTCTAGGGCCCCAACAACAAAGGCCATAGGCCACCCTATACAAAAAGTAACTCTAAAATGCTCAAAACAAATGCTAAGTGAGGAAAAGAGGAAGACCCTGTGGGAACACTAAAGAAGTAATTTTTTTCACCCTGATGAACTCACCCCCAACAGTGAATGGAGGTAAGTGAAATTTTTCTCAGTAAATTTCTTGGTGAAAATATTTGCAATCTGCTCATATGTGGGGCAGTATTGCAGAACAATTGTCCTGTCATGTCCCAACTCCCTGAAGTAGTGCATATGGATCTCAATATGTTTGGTCCTCTTCCGCTGAATTGGATCTTTTTAGATATTGATAGCACTTTTTTTTTCACAAAATAGGATAGTGGATGAAGTATCACCAATCTCAAACTCAGACAAAATGCCTTGCAACCAAACTGCCTGGATGCAGGCATTGACTACTCCCCTCTATTCTACCTCTGCTGAAGAAAGGGAAATGGCAGCCTGATTTTTGATGGGCCAGAAAATAGGCCCACCACCAAACATAAACACATAGCCATAAGTGGACTTCTGATCTATGCTATCCCCTACCCAATTGAAATCTGTAAAACCGATCAAATCTAGCTCAGAATCTGCAGCATAGTGAATGCTGTAGGATCTAGTGCCTTGAATTTACTAAAGGATATTCTTGGCTTCCTTCCAATGGAAATCATGAGGCTGCTACATATACCTTGATATAGCATTCATGGCATAACAAATTCAGGCCTTGAATGTGTCAAGTATAGAAAAATTTTGATCAACTGGAGGTAAATAGTGGAATCCATGGGTGGAGTTGATTTTCCCTCTTCAAGACTGATTCCTGAGAGGAAAGGAAATGGTGCAGCCTTACAATGAGCCATGTTAAACTTAATTAACAGGTATGAAACATATTTTAACTGTGTCACCATTATCCCATCATAGTCTTGAGTGATTTCCAGCCCAAGAAACTCTGTCTCAACATGCCTAAATCACTCATTTCAAAAGCATCATGAAGAGCAGTTTTTATAAAGGAAATCGAAGCAAGTGTGCTTCTTGTTATCAAAATATCATCCACATACAATACTATGATCATAATATACCTTCATACTGCTGAAAATATACATTTGGATCAGTTTTTCATCTCTGGAAATTCTGTGAGAGCAGAAAGGAATCCATTTTGGCATACCAAGATCTTGGGGCCTGTTTCAACCCATGTAAATATTTATGCAACTTACAAACCAAGGAACAATATAATGTATATCCTTCAGGATGCTTCATGTATATCTCTTCTTGCAGGTCTCCATGAAGAAAATCACTCTTGACATCCATGTGATGCACCTCCCAGTGCTTGGATGCGGCAATAGCCAAAACTAACCTTATGGAATCCATCTTTGCCACTGGTGCAAAGGTCTCATGGTAGTTCACTCCTTGGACTTGGGAGAATCCTTTTACAACCAGAGGTTATTTATACTTCTAGTTTTAGCCATCTGCAGAAACCTTTTTTCGATATACCCACTTGCATTGAACAAGTTTTCTCTCAGGTGGAAGGGAAACTAGTTCCCAAGTTGCATTTTTTCGGAGAGAGTTGAACTCTTCATCCATTGCATCTTGCCATCTCGTATCATTCCGACCATGGTAGTGGGACTTGGGATCAGACCCAATCATAATATAGCAGGTATTTTACAGAAAGGAATCATGACAATAAAGATAAATACCTGCTCTTTGAAAATCTGACTGGGCTCTCCTTGGATCAACAAGATTTCCAACATTTGTCCCGGCAGAAGAGAGATTCTTGTTGGCCCTTTTTGGGAAATGAGTGGGATCATTTGAATCTGATTCAGAGCCTGATATATTATTTTCACTTATATTATACATCATATCTAAAATATCAGATATTTCACTTTTATTTTCATCATCAAAATGATCAGCAGAATAGGATGGAATTTCAGCAGTTTATTCCTCGACTAGTTCTACATCTTGGAGAGGTTCTTCAAAACAGAAACTTCTCTCAGTGAATATATGTTTGGTTATGATATTCATAAGTTTGTATCCCTTTTATTCCTCTGGATACACAATGAACATACACTCAATACTCTGCAGTTGCAAAGACTTCCTCTTGTCAAGTGGAATTCGAGCCCAAGCAGTGGACCCGAAAACTCTGAAATTGGACACATCTAGTTTGTGCCCAAAGTATGCTTCAGAAGGAGTTTTTCATTTCATGGAAGAGTGAGGTACCATGTTATGAATGTAGGAAGCAACATTCATTACCTCAGACAAAATATTTGCAACCAAACCTTTGGATTCCAGCATGCAGGTAGTCATCTCTTTGAGGGCCTGGTTTTTCCTTTCCGCTACACGATTCTGCTGGGGTGTGTAGGGAATGGAGTGTTGGATTTGGATCCCATATTTAGCACACATTTGCAGCAGATAAGACTTGATATACTCTCCTCCATTATCATATCTGAGATACTTTATCTTCCTCCTAGAGGCATTCTCAATAGATGCCTTGAACTCAGTGAATCTTTCAAGAACTTCATATTTTTTCTTTAGAAAGAAAACCCAAGTGAATCTAGAGAAGTCATGAACAAAGGTGAGCACATACCTTAAACCACTCATGGAGTTTGTAGGCATAGGTTCACTGATGTCAGAGTGGACCAGCCCCAAAAATATTGTTGCACAGCTTGCCTTTCCCCGATCAAATTTGTGCTCAGGGTGTTTTTCGACAATGCAACCTTTGTAAATTCCACTGGAGGTTTTGATGGTTGGGAGATCTTCCACCATGGAATATTTTTGAAGTTGCTACAAGTATTTGAAGTTCAAATTTCCAAATATTTCATGCCACAGCTAGCTAACCTCATTCCCATGAGTCAGAAGAGCAGTAGGCTTTGCATCTGGCACAAAATTGAAAAACTCATAGGTCTTAGCAGAATGGTTCACTATACCTATTGCAATGAGTTTCCCGGATGCAATATCTGAGGTTTTAACATAATTCGGGCTCAAAGTTACTCTCTTTGGCACTCCTGTGTGTGTCATTTGATATACACAACAGATTGGAGGCCAAGGAGGGTACATGCAGAACATCAAAGAAGCTGCCATGTTCAATTTTTATAGTACCTTTTACTTTTGAAATGATTTGAGAATCATCTCCCATTAGAGAAAATTTCAACTCAAAATGGGCCTTTCAACCCTAATTCAAATTCCATGTCATCATGTGTTAGCCAATGAAATTGCTATAAATTTGAAATACCGTATAGGTCTTAAATAGGTATCATAAAAAAAACTAATTTTTTTGTTCGTATTTTCGACATATCTCCCTGTGTTTTTTTCACGTCCCCGACCCTCCGACCGGCGAAGAGGACGCGACCCACACCACACAAATGGGAAAACAGCCCCATGAACATGAACAGATCAATCAATGCTGAAATAAAATGCTTAACTAAAACATAATGCATACTAAGATGCATAATCCATCAACAATCAGTGGACGCAACACACACACATTCCAGCATTTAACATGTTCATCATAATTCAAACAGAAGATATATTTGCAGAGATGAAACAATCAATAGTACTTATCTTTTAATGGAGAGTTCACCTCGCAACCAGCTACGTCGCTGCAACGTTCCACCCAACCATAGGCCAGCATGCTCATCAATCTCTCAGCAACACTGCCACCCCCGAGCTGGGCATGATTCCTCTAGGAATAAGGGTCAATGCAGGCTTACACATGGCCAAGGTTTGCCAACACACAACCAAACCCATACCATAGGGTTCACCAGGTTGTCAAGGAGCTGGGATAGGCTAAATGCCAAGCTAGTGGCCTCAACACCTGTCTTCTCATGCATGCACAGCCTCTAATCCCACTCTCAACAGTCCGAAGACCACCCACTGCATATCGCAGCAAACAACCCACTCACGGCTCTGTGATGAAGGCAAAAACAACTGGGGACAACCTCAAACAAAAGAGGAAACACATATCAAGCCCACAAGGCAACTCAGAGTTGTTCGTGGCCCTAGTGTGGCCAAAACAACTCAACAGCAACCCAAACCAGGGTACTTCAGCAACCCAACTTCATAGTGAGAGCTATGGCAACGTCACACAGTCCACAAAACAGAGACATCATTGATGGCAGAAAACGACTCACTAAGAATCCATAGCGGCCAAAACGTAATTGGGCACCACAGCCAGCAAAACGTGGGGAAGACAATAGTCCCAAAACATAATCAGTGAGCACGACTCACAACACGGGAAAATGACTCCAACGGTCTGTGCGTGAGGAAAGCTTTCACCAAACCGTAAAACACAGAGGAAAACATATGCACGGGCCACAAATCAGTAAGGAAACTTACACACAGTCCCTGAGCGTAAAAATGGCTTCTGCACCCAAAAAACCTGAGTGACAACCACGATTTCATCCACTCCTTGCGTGAAGAAAACCAACGCAAAATTTCTGTGCATGAGGAGAAAGACGCGACCGTCCCTGCGTGAAGATGAACAGCTCCGCCTATGCGCGTGGATGAACATACCACAACCATGGAGGAATGGGGAAGAATGAACAGACAACGGTGAGGACGCCTTAGTAGTGGAGGGATTGGAGTGAATGGAAGGTCACCTCTCTGCCCCAACGACGTGAAGAGGAAAGGATCTGCTGGTGGAGTGGGAACGTGGGAAAGGATGGATAGTCCTGCCACACTGGGCCACCACTCAGCATTAACTGCCCCAACTAACAAAACAAGACATTAAAGAGGGTGGATGAGACAAGGGAAGATGGAAAATCAACAAGGTGGTAACACATGGGTTTCCCCCCATAGACCAAGGTTTGACATCCCTCACCCCCTTATCCTTTGGAATCATGCCCTTTTCATTTTAATGTTGCACTGCCGTAACTGGTTGTAGTTTATTTTATTTGATGTGCATATTTACATGATGCCACATTATAATGTGCCGGATAGCACAATATACCATCGGCAACTATCCCCATTGCCGAAACATAACACAACCAAATCAATGGTGGGGCTTTTTCCTTTAGCTCCACACCATGATTAATTACAATATATACAGCATGTATCTTTTAATGCAAACAGGGTCAAAACCGGGGTGTTACATTCCCCTCCCCCTTGGAATAACATCGTCCTCGGTGTTCCAATACATAGGAATACCTATACAATACATATACAATTACACATCCAAAATTTCAAAATTTTGCAGATCTGTCCCACGTTCAATTATTTACTTTGAACGTTCAGGACCAAGCCCCTCGGCTTCCATGAACTTCTCCTGCTGGTTCTCAGCTTTCAGCTTATCCCAAAGCCTAGGAACCTTGCGACTGTTGCCCTCTTCATGTTCCCTCATTGGGCAGTCCTAGCGTAAATGATGTCCTTTGCATTCCCAACACTTCACTGGTTGCTTCATCCTTACCTGCTCAATTTCCTTTGAGTCTTCATGCCTGGACCGTTTCTTAACAGGTCGCTTGGACGAATGTCCCATCGCTGATCCACCTTCCTTTCTCTTGCTGATTGCTCCCAGAAGGATTTTCACCTCCATTTGCAAACCAATAGAGTCTTGTAAAATCTGGTGGTTCATTTCATTCTTCCTTTTCTGTATCTTGAGCATCTCCCCAAGATTTTCTTGGGTCTTGGCAATCATTTGAAGGAGACTTCCAGCCAAGTCCAACAACTTTTGATCTGCTGCCATAATCAATGTGCACCACCAGGTTTCCACTTTTCTCACCTGTGAAATGCACCATTGAAATTTCGTCAGACCAAGCATAATATAGACATTAAAATCAGTCAGTTAATTACCCAGTCAGCATGACAGTCCAAGCTTCATCAAGGAGACTTTCATATTTTTCATGCCTTCCCAATAAGCACACGAGCTCATTCATGTCCATTCTTGGGCAGGGAATTAACTATTCCAGCATTCACAATTACTTTAAGCAAATACACACATTCCATTTTCAGTCATTCATGCATTCAACAATCTTTTGTTTTCACAATGCATAAATATATATATATATAATTAAAAAGGGCAAGAGAGAGCAGCAAGAGTTTTTTTTTTCCCTCTTTGTTTTGTTCCATCCTGGAATCCACACCACTGCGGTGTATTTTCATGCTCTCAGCCTCTTTCACTTCACCGTGAATGCTGGACCAATCTCTCTTGGTCATGACACTTAGTGTCTCTGTTCCATTTCAGACCTCTAAACCATGGAGTCTCTCCACATGGTTTTGTCTCAACTGCTAGGAACCTCACGGTCTCACTAGCACCTTTTTCATTGCCGCTCATTCCGAGCTTTCTAGGACAGTCACATTTCCACATGTACCCTTAGGATGCTCTCATAGTCCTCGCTTCCAGCGATACCACCTATATCCAAACATTGAATAGATTCACATGTTTAGTTTATTCTCATCAGTTTTATCTCTAAAACAAGAGCTTAAAACATCATAACCAAATCATATACACATGTATATTCATAAGCAAAATAATCCAATACTTATCTGTATTGTACGTTTCCTCGTTCGTCCACAGGATCCCGCTTCGCTTTGCAAGCCTTGGGATCATCCATGGACTTGGATGTTAGGTCAGCACGCAAGCTGCTCCACAACATCAAATAATTAATGTCCAGCCAGTACATCCTTATGTCAACTGGGCTTGGAACTTTACCACGATCATTTCCAGGTCTAGTATCTACTATGGATCCTCAGGCATATAACAGCCCAACATACACTTATATCAACAATAACCCTTACTCCGCAACCCCTCACAACAACCATTTACCTTTAGGGTGCAACACCCCACTGCATCTATTTAGCCTGTCAGCACAAGCAATATAAGCAAACTCATCAGTGTTATTGCTCTAAAATGGTAATCATATTTCATGTCATTCACTATCAAGTATTGAGACACCAGGAGTGCGTCCACTCCCTAGGGTGTAATCAATATTGAAAACCCTTTTATGATTTAACATCGGAAAAGTGTGCACTCTTTTCCGGTGTGTGCCATGTAGGCCCTATTCATACTCAAGCAATCGGTCATAATGGATATTAAATCAAAACATGTTCTGCATATTGAATTCAACAATCAAACATGCATATTCTTAGCAAGGGTCACATAACACTTATCCATTTGTTGACGCAGTATGCCTTTGTTAAGGAGGAATGGGGGCTCCTTCTCTGAGTTAATAGTCCCTCGGTTTTCCACCCCAACTCCTTTTCACATTTAATGTTCACACATGTCTTACCGACATAATTTATACCATCTCACTCATGTTGCTACCAAACATGTAGTGCAGATGAGACATTTCCAAAATGTCCAATGGCGT
>LPNX010247280.1:545767-579519 GCA_001517045.1 Pseudotsuga menziesii
TATTGTTTTGACTGAAATTGAAATTAGAGTACAATTTGTTAAGTGAAAATTGTATAATATGCACTTTATACTAATTCACCCCCCCTCTCGGTATAAATAAGAATTCCAACAATTGGTATCAGAGTGAGTGTCTTTAGTAACAATTTAACATTTGGAAGATATATCTTTGTGTAGATATGGACAAGGAGGAAGGAATTTCTACAAACAGACCACCAAGGTTTAATGGTTCAAATTATACATTATGGAGAATAAGAATGGAGGTATATATGCAGTCTCTTGGACTCGATGTTTGGAAACCCATTGAAAATGGTTATGATTTTCCCAGAACTGCAACAATTGATGCAGGTGACATAAGGAAGTATGAAAATAATGCAAGGGATAGGAATTCATTACTACATGGATTAACGTATTCTGATTTTACCAAGGTCATACAGTGTAGATCAACGGAAGAAGTATGGGAGAAACTCAAAAAATATCTATGAAGGAGATGAAAAAATCAAGATGACAAAATTGTAGAATTTGACTGGGAAGGTGAATTGATTACTGTTTTAGAAAAACTGAAGAAGTCAAGAAAGAAGAATAAATCCTTAAAGAAATAATTGTTAAAGGTTGAATAAAAGTCAAGGAGGAAAATGCCTTTCAATAAACATTGGAAAAATAGATGAGTAAGAGGGAAAATGATACTAAAAAACAATTAGAATGTGTACTAAATTATGTTAAAAGGCTTGAAGAAAAGAGTCCTATGTTGGAAGTGTCATTGGAAGAAACAAAAAGGGAAAATAAGTTGATGACAGTTAATCTTGTGCAAAAATATACATAGATCTCTCACTTGAAAAGTGAATTGGATGAAACAAGAAGAGGAAATAAGTATTTGGGTAATCAAAGACAATTCAAATATGAAATTATAGACTACGCAAATCCAAAAAATGATATAGTTTGTTTTGATGTGGAAATTGAGGCCAAGATCAATAACAAGATATTGAATAATCAGAGGTCACCAGTAGAAAAATCAAGGCTTGGATATTATAAGACAGGTGAAAAGGTATGCGATAGAAAATACATTTCAGATACAATTTAGATGAAGTTTGAGGAGCAAGTCCAATCCATGTATGACCGTTCTCTCAACGATAAAATTTACCTATTACACTAGTATAAGAAGGTTCAATACATTGAAGTGGTCAAGATGCATTTGTAATGGACATGTTGCAAAATACTATCATACCATGATATGCTATGCTTGTTATGGTTTTGGGCATAAGGATCAATTTTGATTGAGAATAGTGAAACGACCAGAAATAAATATTTCATATAACATCGACAGAAAAATATGGAGGGAAAAGGAAAGCAATTTGGGGCAGTATTAAAAAGGGTGTCCGCACATCAAAAAATGGATAAAGAAAGTTCCTTGGACATGTGTAGATGAGGTAAATAATCCAATCATTTCTCAAGCAGCAAATGATTACTACCTATCTTGTTGACCTTCAAAGTTTTGAATAAGTTCCTTGAATTCAACATGTGATCTATTAGGAATTTAAGGAAAGCAACAATAAACATTGCAACCAGAGTATATTTAAAAAACTATTGCACAAATAATACACTTTAAGATAAGAATGAGAACACATATTTGATATGGCCATAATCAACAAAGTATTGTTGTATCAGTCTAGATGGAAAAATAGTCATTTATTAAGAAGTAAAAATTTGGATTGTATGATTGAATCATTAATTATGTTCGTAGATACAACACTTTTGCATAATCAAAATTTATATTATGAAGGAGTTGTCATTAAAAAAAGAAAAAAAAGGTACATATTTTTTATAGAGCCTCTGCCATAGAAGTTAGAAGTCAGATGAAAAAAGGAGTATCCTTATTTGATTTACAAAAAATGAGCTCTAATGCTCTGAACATACAAGAAGAGAACTAGGCCATAAGTAGTGTACAAGTCAAAAAGAAGTTACTATCACATAGGGAAAAGTACATAAGATTCAAGACACTACAAAAAGTGTACACTTTTGTTAAAATTTCCTCTGTAGGCATATCCTTTTACAAAATTTGAAATATTCAACAACTACTGATCAAAACCCGAAAAAGAGAGACACAATTTAGTATCAACGACGCCTAGTGATGCGAGGCACAATTTAGTGTCAAGAAAATATTGGTTATCAAAAGCAGTGCTGCTGGATATTTCTTGAAGATGTTGCATTAGTTTGTTCTTCTTTTTTCTATCAGAATTATCCATCTAAATTTTCAGGACTGAAATCGGATTCGCATGCATTCGATTCACTTGCAACTGGGAATACCATTATTGGATATCATCTTCCTTAGCCCGAGATGTCAAATTATGAAATATACCTTTGAAGTCTGCAAGTTCCTGTTGTTGATATTTAAGTGCCTCCAAAGGTCTAGCTATGATTGCATTAAACTATTGAAAAGGGTCGGCCATTACGACAAAAGCACTAAACTATGAGAAAGATAATCAAATATTTGCAATTGAAATGTCAACCAGTGCTTATTAATAATTTTTTGAAGTGATTGACTGCGCACAAACATGGACGATGGCTTATTAATAATTTTTTGAAGTGATTGACTGCGCACAATGAATTAAATTGAAATGACGTGAAGAAAAATCACATTCAAGTGTGATGGAATAAGATGAGTTAACAACTTTTCATCTCCTTAAATTAAAGAGATTATACACGAGGAACAAAATGTCAAGCATTGATTTTTCTATAACCTCACATGCATAAATCATAAATGTGGATGAAATGTCACACAAAACATGTCAAATCAGTGCTATATGCAACAAATAAAAACTCAAAAAATGTGAAAAGATATGCGGAGTCAGAAGTATGAAGACAAAGAAAATTATGTCATTAATAGAATTAATGAAGATGTATTCAATCAGTGATGTAGATTTGGTTGTGCACTAACATTCATAACATGGTGAAGTATTTATGACATGGCTCAGATTTGACACCATGGGGAAGAAATGACACGAAGATGAATTAAGAACCATGAATTCATGGGGAGTGTAATACTCAACAGGAACATCCCTTTACCATTGATGTCAAAGGGGGAGAAATGCCAGGAAGGAGAGATATCATAAAATGACCAAATGGCATGAACATATAACGATCATGTTAAAAGAGCTCATACTCAGGGGGAGCTCAGTTTTTATTGTTGTTGACATCAATGACAAAGGGGGATATTGTTGAACTTTGGTGTTGTAATTGATGTCAAACAAACAAGATCGATATTGATGTAAAAAATATCAATATTGATGTCAAACAAACTGGGTGAATAAGAAGCATATTGATGTCAAGAAAAAAACATGAAGACTTGTAGCTAGTTTGAAGAAGTATAGAGAAGGAAGTGCACAAGATCCACTAATTAGTGTTCCTCTAGTGTGCAAAGTCCCACTAAGAAGTATCCCTCAAATACACAATTCCCCTTAACTCTAAAATGATATAAAGTGCACACCAACGTAAGAATAGAATCTTGGCCGAAAATTTAGGAAGAGGCATATCACCAACTTAAAGGAACCCTAACGTGTGGACAAAGCATTTGAACAGGGATAGAAGGAAGAGTATAAATAATCAAGAAATGGAAATATTGAAGTAATCTTGCAGATGAACAAGAGGTGATATTTTGAGATTATGTGAGTTGAACTATTGGGGTATCAATGGCTCATTGATCTAGGAGAATTATATACAACAGTGATACAAATATACAAAATCAATTAAGAAGAGCAGCAGACAATGCACAAATGAAAATGGCACCTAGTACTGAGATGTGAGAAGGAGATATACATTAAAAGAAATTTATGTTGAAGTCTTAGATCACCAATCATTGACATAGAAGACTATGAAAAAGGTAGTTCACAAATCACAGATCTTGATATTGCAAATTGCATAAATTGCATATTATTGATTGTAGAAGTTGCAAATTACAGATCGCAAAAGTGCAAAAAATCACAATTTGTTGATATTGCATATTAAAGAAGATGCAGATCACAGATCTCAGAAGTCATAGTTTTGGAATGACATATTCTTATTAGGGTGCTAGGAAGGGGTAAGGATAGGGATTTGGAGCTTCCTTTCAATTGATAATGAAGAACAAGTGTGGTAGGATGGGGAAAGGGTTGGAGGTTGCAGTCTCCACTCAAGTTGGTTCTTGAACACACCAAGTTGGTGCTTGCGCAAAAGAATTGAAATCCTCTCACTTCGGTGCCTGAATATAGTAATATGGTGCTTGCATAGAGCATTGGAGTCCTTATAGGTTAGTGTCTGTGGTCAGCAAGTTAGTGCTTTTTTGTGGGATTGGTGTCCCAATCAGATTGGTGGTTGAGTGAGTTGGTGCTCACATTGTGGTCATTGGTGTCTCCATGAATTTTACACACACACACATGTAAAATCAGTATTGTACGCAAAAAAGATAAACTTGAAAAATGTGACAAGATATGTGCAGTCAAAATTTTGAAGGCAAAGAAAAATCCATCATTAATCTCATTAATGAATATGTTTTCAATTGATGATGTATATTCGTTTGTGCACTAGAATTCATGACATGGTGAAGTATTAAATTGATGATGTATAATCATTTGCGCACTAGCATTCATGACATGGTGAAGTATTTACGACATGGATCATATTTGACACAACAAAGTAGAAGTGACAAGAAGATGAATTAAGAACCATGAAGTCAGGGGGAGTCTAATCCTCAAAAGGAGCATCCCTTTTCCATTGTGTTGAAGGGGGAGAAATGCCAAGAAGGATAGATATTAGTAAAGGACCAAGTGACATGAACACAGAAGGAGCATGTTGAAAGAGCTCATACTCAGGGGGAGCTTAGTTTGTATTGTTGTTCACATCAATGACAAAGGGGGAGATTGTTGGAATTTGGTGTTGTCATTGATGTCAAACAAAAAAGATGTATATTGATGTAAAAAAATATAAACACTGATGTCAAACAAATTAGGTGAATAAGAAGCATATTGATGTTAAGTAAGAAGCATAAAGACTTGTATCCAATTTGAATAAGTAAAGAGAAGGAAGTGCATACGATCCGTTGAGTATCAGTACAACAGTGTGCAAATTTCCACTAAGAAGGGTCCCTCAAATGCACAATTCCCCTGAAATCTAAAATGATATAAAGCGCACACCAACGTAAGAATAGAATCTTGGACGAAAATTTAGGAAGAGGCGTATCACCAACTTAAAGGAACCCCAACATGTAAAGAAAGCATTTGAACAAGGATAGAAGGAAGAGTATAAATAATCAAGACATGGAAATATTGAAGTAAACTTGAAGATGAACAAGAGGTGATATTTTGAGTTTGCAAGATTTGAATTATTAGGGTGTGAATGTCTCTTTGGTTCATAAGAAGTATATAAAACAGTGAGTTGAATACACAAAATCAATGAAGAAGAGCAACAAACAATGCACAAATTAAAAGGGTACCCAATACTGAGATGTGCAAAGGAGATATACAATAAAATAGATTTGTGTGAAGTCACAAATCATAGATCACTGATATAGCAAACCTTGAAATTGATAGTTCACAAATCATAGATATTGATATTGCAGATTGCAGAAATTGAATATTATTAATTATAGAAGTCACGGACTACAAATAAAAAATGTGCATAAAATCACAATTTGTTGATATTGCAGATTGAAGAAGACATAGATTGCATATCTCATGAGTCACAATTTTGTAAGGACATATTCTTGTCAAGGTGGTAGGAAGGGGCAAGGACAAGGATTTGGATCTTCCTTTCAGTTGGTGTTGAAGAACAAGGGTGACAGGACGAGGAAAGGGTTCTAGATTGCAGTCTCCACTTAGGTTGGTTCCTGAACACAATGAGTTAGTGCTTGCGCAAAATGATTGAGATCATCTCAAGTCAATGCATGAGTACAACAAGTTGGTGCTTACATATAGGATTGGAGTCTTCACATGTTGGTGCATGTGGTCAGCAAGTTGGTGCTTTTTGTGGGATTGGTGTCTGAGTGAGTTGGTGCTCACATTGTGGTAATTGGTCTCTCTTGTCTTTCAATGTAAACATAAATTTTACAAACACATACACACACACACACACACATATACTATACTATACTATACAAATTATTTATGGACTGGTGCATTTTATTGTTTTGACTGAAATTGAAACTGGGGTACAATTTGTTAAGTGAAAATTGTATAATATGTGTTTTATACTGATTCATCCCCACATCAGTATAAATAATAATTCCAACATCACTGCCATGTGGTCCTGACACCTTTTCCAATATAGAAACTGTTTATCCTATGTTGAATATGGATTGGGGATAATTTGGAAAGAGACTACCCATAATTTTTTATGTTTAATTGAATGATTTGGTGGTGGGATAATGATTTATTTCATAGGATGACGGGGAATTATTGATTTTCATGGGTTAAAACAATATGCATAATGAATGTGAAATGGATATCTTTGATTCGAGAGTCATGATGACCACCTCCCCCATGTTTATTAGGTAATTCCTTGATTCCTAATAAGGGTTTGGATGGATTTATTATTGTAATGTATGTTAAATGAAATTAATTTCTAGTTATGGTAGTTAGGTACTTGATATTACATGTGGGTTTGGTAGCGTTGTTTTATTAATGTGCAATTTTGGTCGCTTGAGGAGATATATGTTGAGGCTGCAAATAAAGTTTGAAACAATAGAACATCTTGCTTGCTTAATGATGTTGATGGTGTAGTTGTAGAGAGGGTTTTCAACAATAGAAATTATGGCTGACTTTATATTGTTTATAGTTTTCTAGATCGTTTGATAGTAGTTTGTTGGATCACTTGATAGTAGGTTTTTCTTGCTACATATAAAGTTAGCCTGAAAGAATTAGTTGATATTTGCTACGAAAAAATTCGACAACATTTTTTTAGTTATGCCATTTTTGGTTTTCATCTTTAAAAAAAATGGAATTGAGGATCATGAGGTCCTTAATGACACTCAATATTGACTATGTTGTATCCATATTATGAATTCTTCCTTGTTTCTTAGATTTGTGTATAAATTCAGATGGTGGCCATTGACTAGTGACAAGAGTTTTTCATTATCAATGGTACTGAGTCTTATAACTCCACATTTGAAAACTTATTTAACTTCATATGGCCCAAGACAATGATTCCGCAACTTGCCTTTGAAATCTTTAAATCATGAATAGTATAATAGATCCCAATCCTGTATCTGGAATACCTTTGTTTTGATTAACCAATCACGCCAATTATCCCATTGATGTTGTGAGATGTTGGTATGTTTGTGAGATTGTTCTCTTAATTCGTCTGACATATTGAGTTGTGTTAAACATTTTTTTTGTGCAACAATACTATCGATGCCTAGTTCTAGAGTTGTTTGTAGGGTTTTAATTTAAAATTCAATTGCAAGAATAAATGTCTTGTCATCGATCAACTCATATGGTGTGAATCTTTTTTATGTTTTCCAAGTAGTTTGGTAGGCCCACACAACTTCAGAGAGTCTATTTGTGTAGTCTCTCCTATGAAATTGGATCATCTTTGTTAAAATATTATCTATATCTATATTGGTGACTTCTACTTTCCCATTTTATTGTGGATAAGGTATTTTTCCATGCTTTATTTGATAAAGTTTCATGAGTTTTGTGATCAACTTGAACGTAAACTAAGATCCTCTATAAAAAATAATTTCCCTAGGAATACCAAATCTGGTAAAGATGTTGTCATACAAAAATTTAACTACTTTGTTTTCTTGAATATTCTTAATAGCTTGAACTTCCACCCATTTAGTCAAGTAATCAGTGCAAACAAGGATGTAATTGAATTAATTAGATGGTAAACTAATAGGCCCAACAAATCAATTATCCGTTTGTAAAATGGATCCACGAGAATCTACGGTTCATGTTTCTCCTGACTTGGTGGGTCAACCCATTAGTTGACAAGCATCACATATACTCACATATTTTGTGGAATATTTTTGAAGTGTTGGCCATAAGTAACTAATGGAGGGTATTTTTCCGGTAGTTCTTTTTGTATCAAAGTTCATTCCACATGGCTTGTCATGGGTGGCCTTCAAAATATCATAAAATTAATCTTCTCAAAGAAAACAACATAAAATCTAATCAAGCCTGAGATTAAATAAGTAACCCTTTATCCATGTGAAAGGACCGATTTTCCTGATCAGTGATGCATTTTCCTAGGAGGTGAAGTGTTGGGAAACCTATTTTCCACTAGATCGTTTGCTATAACTGTAAACCATGGCATATGAAATAAGACAACAAAAATATTTTCATATGGAAATGAATCATTAATTGGTTCATCTTTTTCAAGATGGTCAATTCAGGATAAGAAATATGCAACAACATTTTCACAACCATTTACAAAGTGATATCAGAGATGACTAAACAGTGACAACATTGACAGTGACATGTGACATGGAAGTGATAGGTTCATTATGGAAATCAATATGTGGTAGAAAGCTAATCCTTGCATATATGAGGTTTGGATACCTCACTCTTTCTTAGTTGGAGCTAAGAAAACCAAGTTGGGTCTTGGAATAGGAGTTGGCGCTCTTCTTATCAATTGGTGCTTCAATGTAATCACGAAGATTAAAGTATTCCATGTACAATACATAAAAACAAGTTTACCAAACAAATGTTGTGTTCTCTTGCATTGTGTTACTTGTTATGATTCAGTGATCTAGTTGATAAACATGCTTATGATTCATTGTTGATTAGTTTATGGATGCTTATGCAATGATGATGTAATTAGTAGCATCATGCATTGATGAACTATGATTGATTAATAGTATTTGAAATAGGGTTTAAATAGTCTACAGACTGATTCACCCCCCTCTTGGTGTGACCATTGTGTCCAACATAGTTTGAAATTTTCCCATGAACATCGTCATCTTTACGACACCCATAATATTTTTGTCGGATTTTAGACAGTTAGGAAAATATATGTTGGCCTTCTAATGACTCTGAAAGATTTTATAGTTATTCTATCATTTCAATTTTGAATTAATAAAGCTCCTTATTTATTACCCAAAATGTCATATGGTTACATTCATCGTAGATCGAACAAAAACTCTTATATAAAATCTTGAAATGTTAGAAACATTCCGACATTTTTGCTATAGTAACGACGGTTTGTGGACCTTGGTGGGACTATTTTTCATGCAAAAAAATAGAATTATTGTATTTGTTACTATCATTAAAAATAGTTGAAGTGTGGATATTTATTTTTTAAGATCAATAATCATCACTTGAGTTTGGTAAAGGAAAGAAAATGTCACATAACATTCCTCCGAAACAAAAGCAATAATTACTTGCTAGACGGCTAGAGTGAAAAGAAAGGGTGATGTGAAATATTATTTTCCTTGTAGTAAATTCAGAGGCTTTAACAGGAGAAGGATACATATAACATTATCTAAAAGACATTGTATGGAGCATGGAAACATTGAAGGGGGACATGAATATCATCCATTCATAAGTTTATATTGATTTTTTTGTAAATGTATATGTATTATTTTAATATTTGTTATATATACACTAACATAGGCTTGATTGGTTGTAATTATAAAGGTAAGGACCCCTAGGGCAGATCACCGGAGAATGTGGTTGAACAAGAGAAGGAGGAACATGGAGTTGATATTGAAGATCAAGTTAATGATCATATGGAAGAAGATGATCATGCTAATGTTACAGTTTAAGATGATGGTACAAATACAATGATTGATCCATGATACATTTAATGCTAGAATTGATTATGATCAATATGGAAAATTTGGCGTTGTTCATAATTTACCTCTACTTGACAAGGAATACAAAATCCTTTATGAAGGATCCAACACAACTCTTCTCTTTTCTATATTGTTAATAATGAACTTGATGGTTATGAATAGTTTTTCAAACACATCAGTCATACGGTTGTTAAGGTATTGATATTTTTCATCACAAATACATCATGATAAAGGTTATATATTTTTTGTATATTTGTATTGTTAGTTCATCAGTAAAATTAATAAGGATGTAATATGTACCATTAATATTATTTATATTAACCAATGTTTTTTTGTTTGTTGTAGATTGATAAGGTGGCTGATTTTTTGTTACCACCTTCAAATTTTGTACCTTGCACATAACGAGATTTATTTTCCATCATGAAATATATTGGAATGGAACATCAAGCAATTGATGCATTCCCTGAAAATCATATTATATATCATAAACAATATGAGTTTGAAAAGAAATACCTAGAATATCATAGCAGTAGATATCAAATAGATCAAGTAACAAAAGGGGTGCCTCACAAGGTTCTTCGTTATATTCCCATTATTCCACATTTGCAAGGAGTGTTCAAGTGCAAAATCATACAACAATTTATGGATTACCATGCATATAATAGAAGTGAAGATGGAATTCTTCGAATGTTAGCAGATGGTTCTACATTTAGAGACCTGGAGGAAAAATGGCCACACTTTAAAGAAGAACTTCGTAATGTTAGGATTTCATTAGCAATGGATGGTGTCAATCTATTTAACTAAGATGAAATCTATTTACTCGATGTGGAATATTTTTGGTATCGACAATAACATTCCTCTATGGATGTCAATAAAGAAGGATCACACAATGTTGGCAATGACTGTTCCAGGTATTTGTTTACAACATTTTTTTTTAAACAATAACATCCTGTTGGTATAAATTTATCACTGAGAGGAGGAGGGGGTGAATGAGTAATAGCGAAGATATGTACAATTATGTATATTTTTCGTAATTTAGAAACCTTATAACAATCACAACAATAAATAGAACAATGCACAAATGCTTGAGAACAAATGTATATCTATAAATATGTATGCATATGAATAGTTACATCAATGGGAGATTACAGTCTCCGAACATGAGCACCCACTCATTTCAAATGTTCACTTGATCTCAAGTACAACTTGTGGTTTGCTCGAACCAACCTGCAACAACTTCTATCTTTGTAATATCCAACTCATGATATATACGCATTGACTTGAATAGATATCAATTTGTTTGCGAGAGATACAACTTGCATCTTCAAGCTCTGATCCGCGGATGAACTTTTCTCTTCAGGTGTGGAAGTTACAACTTCATTTTGTTCTCCAACATCCACTAGAAGGAGATTATGATCCCCTTATATTTATTTTCACCCATAGAAAGGACGTTACTGCACCTTGATTTTTTTTCCCATCACCAGGTGGAAGGAGGCGATGACCCCCTCTTGTTTTCCTTGTCTGACCTCCCTTATAAGAAATTTGATTGTATGGAAAGTAGATAAATATTTTTTCTTCAAGTTCTCTAACTATTTTATTATTCTTATCTGTATTTTTGTATCTGTGTCATAAAATTGCCCAAAAAAAAATCAGATCTATATCTTTGTGTTTGCGTCTGAATATCTATGTCATAGCTTTCTCCAAAACACATCTGTGTCTTTATATTTGCATCAGAAATTTATTCAAAATAAGTGTGCATATTTATATCTACGTTATACCTTTCTTCAAACTATGATGTGGAAAGACAATTGCAATATGCGTATGTTTATGAATAAACTTTATAGCTCAGTCACACTTGCTTTTCTGCGATCTGTGTCTTCAACAAGCAATAAATTCACACATACGAACTACGTGTATCCAATCATCCAATGTTGCTCATATCACACCGTGGCTCTACTAAAAAAGATATTCATCTATGATCGACGAGCCATTGATACCTCGAAAAAAGAACACCAAAGCTTGTCAAACAATTTACCTATTTTTTCACAATATTACTTCATCGCATCCATCTCTTACTTATTTATAATCTTCTTGACTAAAGAGATGTGTTCACTTGATGAAGTCACTTTACTTCAGATATCATCCCACTGAATTTGTGTCTTTGACAAGTTAATGTTTGCATCGGCATGTCACATTTGTAATTCATCTTTGTAGTTAAGATGCACGTATGACAATACTTTTGTGGGACTTATGCACACATCTTTTGCTAAACAAACCATTTTACTTACTTCTTTGGGGTAATATCACACACACAATTTACCTAATTTACAAGTCTCATAATTAGTATTTACGCATCTATGTTATATTCAATTATTATTTTATGTGGATGAATATGTGTGCAAATGTGATGGATGTCATGATGGTCCTTTAACCTCTTTATCTTTGACATATTTTGACTTTTGGTCCATCTTTGATCTTTGGAATCATATATTCAACTTGTCTTGTTCATCTTGGATCTTTGACATTGTGTATTCAACTTTATTGTACATCTGTGATCTTTGACATCAAGTGTTCAACTTGTATTATTAATCTTTTCTTTGATATCAGTGACAACATATATCCAATAATATCCCCCTTTGTCATTGATGTCAACAAAATTAAGATCCCCCTGTTAATTCTTTCCCTACCATTGGGATATTATTTATTTTCATCTTCTCTCCCTCTTACAGCTTCACTCACGATATCCTTCTTCCAGCTCCCCCCCCCCCAACTTTGACATCAACGAAAAAATGATCCTTTTACATTTCTATCTCCCCATCTCTTTATGCTTGCCAAGTTGCAGGTAACTATGTCTTTGCGTCACATGTAGTGAACTAACTTGTTTTTCTCCTTAATGTATTATGCAATTTGTCTTGTATTTGACTTTGGATAAGAGGTGTTTCACTTCATGCAATAAATTCACACATATTCCCAACTTTTCACGTTCCTGAACAAGTTTTTGTGCCGAATGTATTATCTACATGGTGTGTTCATACTGTCTCTTTTAATCCAACATCATTATTACACATTAAATTTTAACTAAACATGTTCTTCTTTGGATTGTACAATGAATTCTCTGAATTTGACGTCCCTTCAATTTATGTTCAAGCGTGTGATCGATTTATTCCTTGTTCCATAAATTTGCGGTATTTTTCATTATATTCACCACATTGGTTTTTACTCTATCAAGTTCCTCTTACTTTTCAATTATGCATACCTTTCTCACCATAATGGCTTATTTCCAACATTTGAATAGTTCTTTTGACACCCTCCATGCAATAGTTCAATATCAACAATTGGACCTTGGACAGATGCGTATGGACATCAGTATTTGGTAGAATCGGGTGAAAAAATCTAATTTCTTGTCATGTTACTAACAGTCATGTTTCAATCAAACTACTTCTGAAACATTGTCCAATATAAGTAGGTGTTTGGAGATTCTGGAATAACGTTAGCAGAAAACATTTGATCTTCCGAGTCATCTCAGGGTTGAGCTCAATTCATAAACTTCAACACTAGATATTCTACCCCTATTGCAGTTGTGTGAATCCTCAGAGACAACTCCAATAGACTTGGATTTGCATATTTCACTTTTGTCATACATTCATGTTGAAGACGTTGACCTTGAACTGTGTCTATGGTCCACCTTTTGTCATATTTTGTGCTTCATATTTTTGTTTGAACTCCCAAAAGTGAACTTTTGTAAAGAGAGCTTCAAATCTCCACAATTTTGTAACCATAATTTTTGAATATAATATAGAAGCTTTCCTTTTTCCACAATCATGGTGTGTTACTTGTATATTTTCTTTATATGCCAAATAAAAATAGAATCACATCTCACGCTAAAAATAACAATTCTTCAAATAAATTTGATTGAGTGTATACTTACTTTGTTAATCCTTGAGTGTTTGAATATACCTCTTTTTAAATCAAGGATTTTGCATAATCCTTTCAGATTAGAGTGAGCAAGAATTACTTGTCGTTGGTTTTGCAAAATTTTCATTTTCATCATGTTTCTATGGTGACCTTCTTATCCATATTCTCTTGATGGAATGATCATATTTTTTATTGTGCACGCTTTTGATATACTTTTGAGACATATTTTATTTCACAACATTTTGATGCACACATGTCCTTTTCTTTTGAGTTGAACAGTTTTCAACAACATTGAACCAATCTGGTTTTCTTTGTTGTTGGACTTTCAGAGAACATTTCAAGGAATTGTAGCCATACTTATCACACAAATAGCATTTTACAATGTGAAAATATTTTTCAATGTGCCTGACAAAATTACATCTACAACATCTAATGAAATTCTTATTTATGAAAGCATTCGGACACATGGGTTTCTCAATCATTATGCACAGTTCAGGTTTTATGTGAAAAATACTTCCTTGTTTGAGATTAGATTCTTCTTTGTTGCACGGTCCATTACCGTTTTTCTCAAAACCAATATCGATCTTGTCTTTTGGAGACAGTTGACGGCTTAGTATTTTCTCCAGAATAACCGAGTTGTTGTTGAACTTGTGTTGAGTTTCTACATCAATGTTTACTTCATCCTTTTCCTTAATTGCATATGATTCTTTATATTGCCTTTCATTTTCATCAAGTGATGTTTTGTACTTGAGATTTATTTCTTTGAGTGTGATAATACTATGTTTTTCAGCTTGAACCTTGTTTTGATGTTAACTAATCATTTTGCAGGATCCATCACTTTGTCGTTTTAGTTTTTGAAGCTGGTATTTTAGTGACAGAATTACTTTAGTTGGATTTGCAACATCCTTCTTTTTGTCTTCCTCTGTATCTTCCAATTTCTTTCTTAGAAGAGTTATTTCCTTGGATAGTTTATAGTTTTCTGTTACACCTTGCTCCAATTTTCCTTCTAATGCATTGATCTTGAGTTTTTCAAATTTACATTGTTCATCCATTTCCTGCAACTGATTGGTAAGATATGTTGTTGATGTATTTGATTCTTCTTCTTTCCTCTTCTGCATGACATTGGTCACCACTTGTTTTACATATTCTATAGTCTTTATTTGTGTGTGAATGATATCTCTTTCTTGCACGATTGAAGGACTCTTTTTTTCTGCCATTTTCTCATGGCCACGACGCTTCATCCATGTTTGTATTGGATCATTCTTCCATATGTTAGTATGTTTACTGAAGACACCCGATCTAATACCAATTGTTGGTATTAATTTATTACTGAGAGGGGGAGTGAATCATTAATATTGCATATATGTACAATTATGCAAATTGATTATGATTTAGAAACTTTATATCAATCACAACAATAAACAGAACAATGCACAAATTCTTGAGAACAAATGTATATCTATAAATATGTATGAATATGAATAGTTACATCAATGGGATATTATAGTCTCCGAATATGAGAACCCACTCATTTCGAATGTTCACTTGATCTCAAGTACATCTTGTGGTCTATTGGAACCAACCTGCAACAAATTCTATATATGTAAGATCAAACTCACGATCTCCAGGAACACACCTAAACAGGTGTTAGTCTGGTCATGTAAAATACGATTTTCTTCTTTAAGCTCTGATCTGTAGAAGAACTGTGCTCTCTAGGTGTGGAAATTAAATCTTCCTTCTATTCTCCAACACCCACTGTGAGGATATTATGATCCCTAGATATCTATTTGCACCCACAAAAAGGATGTTGTTGCACTCTGATTGTGTTTTCTAACACCGAATGGAAGGAGGCGATGACCCCATGTTCCTTTCCCCTTCCGACCTCGTTGATATGAAATATGAGTGTATCGCAAGTATATAAATATATTTTCTTCAATTTCTACAACTTTTGAATTCTTCTTATCTGTGTCTGTGTATCTACGTCAGATAATTTCCTAAAAACAATTCAGATATGTGTATGTTTGTATGTTTGTGAATATCTATGTCAGACCTTTCTTCAAAACATGTTTGTGTCTTTATATTTGTATCAAACCTTTCTTCAAAATATGTCTGCGTCTTTATATCTACATCAGACCTTTCTTCAAGATAATATGCGCAAATACATTTGTGATATGCATCTGTGTCTGAATAAAATTTCTAGCTCAGTCACACTTAATTTTTTGTGATTTGCATCTTCATTGAGCAATAACATTTCACATCCGAATTACGGGTATCCAATCATCTAATGTTGCGCTTTGCTACAAAAAGATATTCATTTGCGATCAACGATCCATTAATACCGTGAAATAAGAACTTTGAATCTTATCAAACAGTTAGATCTTCATTTTTCACAAGATTACTCCACCATATAATCTTGCTTATTTATAATCTTCTAGACTCAAGAGATGTGTCCACTTCATGAAGTCCCTTTACCTAGTATATCATCCCATTGAATTTGTGCCTTTGACAAGTTAATGTTTGTGTCAGAGTACCACATTTGTAATTCATGTTTGTACTTAAGACGCACATATGATAATACTTTTGTGGGACTTACGTAGACATCTATTGCTAAACAAACTTTTTTACTGACTTCTTTGTGGTAATATCACACACACAATTTACTTAATTTACAAGTCTCATACTTAGTATTTGTGTATCATTGTTATATTCAATTATTCTTTTATGTGCATGAATATGTGTGAAAATGCGATCGATGTTATGATGCTCCTTTAACCTCTTGATCTTTGACACATTTTGAATTATGGTCCAGCTTTGATCTTTGATCTTATACATCATATATTCAGCTTGTCTTGTTCATCTTGGATATTTGACATCATGTATTCAACTTTTTTTGCACATCTTTGATATTTGAAATCAAGTGTTCAACTTGTCTTGTTTATCTTTTATCTTTGATATCAATGAAAAAATATATCGAACAATCTACCCCTTTTTCATTGATGTCAACACAATTAGGCTCCCCCTATCATTGGGATCTTATTTATTTTCATCTTCTCTCCCTCTTCCAACTTCACCCATGTTATCTTCTTTTAGCTTCTCTCCCCTTTTACATCAATGGAAAATGGTCCTGCTACATTGTTATCTTCTCTTGGATTTTTTCTTTCCAAGTCGCAACTAACTTTGTCTTTGCATCACCAGTAGTGAACTAACTTGTTTTTTTCCTTAATGTATTTTGCAAGGTGTCTTGTCTTTGACTTTGTATAAGAGGTGTTTCACTTCATGCAATAAATTTTCACATATTTCCAACATTCTGTGTGCCTGAACAAGTTAATGTGCCCAATGTGTTATCCACTTGGTGTGTTGGTATTGTCTCTTTTATTGCAACATCATTCTTATGCATTAAATTTTAACTTAACAAGCTCTGCCTTATGTTATACAATGCATGAATTCTCTGGATTCGATGTCCCTTCAATTTATGTTCAAGTGTGTGATCAATTTCTTCCTTGTTCCATAACTTTGCGGTCTTTTTCATTCTATTCACCACCCTTGTTTCTACTCTGTCAAGTTCGTATTGATTTTCAATTTTGCAAACCTTTCTCACCATATGGATTATTTCCAGTGTCTAAATAGTTCCCTTGACACTCTTCACGCAATAGTTCAATTTCAACAATTAGGCCTTGGATGGATGCGGATGGATATCAGTATTTAGCATAATCGGATGGCGAAGTCTAATTTCTTGTTGTGGTGTGAACAATATTGTTTCAATCGAACTAATTTCGAAACACTGTCCAATATGAGTAGGCGTTTTGAGACTCTATAACAACATCAGCAGCAAACATTTGATCTTCTGAAACGTCTCGGGGTTGATCCCAATCCATCAAATTCAACACTGGATCTTCTTCCTCTTGTTACAGTCATTTAAATCCTTAGAGGTGTCTCTAATGGATTTGGATTTGCATTGTTCACTTCTATTTGTTGGTTGTGTTGAATACATTGACCTCGATTTGCGTCTATGATCCACCTTTTATCATTTTTTGTGCTTCAACATTTTGTTTCAATTCCCAAAAGTGGCCTTTTGTAAAGCAAGCTTCAAAGATACACAATTTTGTAACCATAATTTTTTAATATAATATATAATATTTACTTTTTGTGCAATCATGGTGTGTCACTTGTGTATTTTAATTCTATGGCTGATAAAAATAGCAGCACATTTCACGCTAAAAATTAAAATTCTTCAAATAATTTTACTGACCGTCTACTTACTCTGTCATTTATTTAGTGTTTGAAAATACCTATTTTTTAATCAATAATTTTGCATAATCCTTTCGGATTAGTGTGAGCTGCAATTACTTGCCACTGGTTTTGCACAATTTTCGTTTTCTTCATGTTTTTGCGGCGACTTTCTTATCCATATTCTCTTGATGGAATGATCGTCATTTTTTTTGTGTACACTTTTGCTATACTTCTGATACATATTTTCGTTTACAAAATTTTTATGCACACATGTCCTTTGCTTCTGAGTTGAACAATTTCAATAGAATTATGCCAATATGATTTCCTTTGTTGCTCGACTTTCAGAAAACATTCCAAGTACTTGTGGCCATACTTACCACACACATAGCATTTTACAGTGTGACAATATTTTGCAATATGCTCAACAAAAGTACATCTCCAACATATAATGAAATTCTTGTTTTTGAAAGCATTCACATACCTGGGTTTCTCAATCATTGTGTGTAGTTCAAGTTTTCGGCAAATAACACTGCCTTGTTTGAGATTGGAGTCTTCTTTGTTGCATAGTCCATTACCAATTTTAGGAAACCTAATACTAATCTTGTCTTTTGGATAACGTTGACGGCTTATTATTTCCCCTAGGATAACCGAGATGTTGTTGAACTTGTATTGAGTTTCTGCGACAATGTTTACTTCAACCTTTCTCTGAATTGCATCTGATTCTTTCTTTTTCCTTTCCTTTTGTTCAAGTGATATTTTTTACTCAAGATTTTTTTCTTTGAGCATGATCATCTCATGTTGTTCATCTTGAACCTTGCTCTGATGTCACTAATCATTTTGTAGGTTTCATCACTTTGTCATTGAAGTTTTTGAAGTTGGTATTTTACCAACAAAATTATTTCAGTTGACTTTGCAGCATCCTTTATTCTGTCTTTCTCTGTATCTTCCAACTTCTTTCTTAGAAGAGATATTTCCTTGGATAGTTTCTGGTTTACTATTGCATCTTGCTTCAATTTTCCTTCTAGTGCATTGATCTTGAGTTTTTCATATTTACATTGTTCATCATTTCCTACAATTGATTGATAAAATATGTTGTTGATGTATTTGATTCTTCTTCTTTCCTCTTTAGTGTCTGCATGACATTGGTTGCCACTCGTTTTACATCTTCTATAGTCTTTCTTTTTGTGCTAATGATATCTCTTGCTTGCACAATTAAAGGATTATTTTTACTGTCATTTTCTCGTAGCCACAACGCTTCATCCATGTCATCTTTGGATCAATCTTATAGATGTTAGTCTGTTTACTGAAGACACCCACTCTGATACAAATTGTTGGTATTAATTTATTACTGAGAGTGGGGGGTGAATCAGTAATAACACATATATGTACAATTATGCAGATTTTTCTAGATTTAGAAACTTTATAACAATCACAACAATAAACTGGATCGTTGTCGAGACCATCGCCGCTAGCTGACGCCGCCCTGCCCTTCGTAGGGTTTCGCTGGTGCTCGAGCTGCCTCAGGCCGCCCCCATGGCTGCACCTGGGGGAGGGATCTCCCCTCCCTCTGCTCCTACCTCCATCGAAGAAGCATTCAGAAGGTTACTAAGATCACCTGGAATCAAACCGGTGGCCCCTTCCATCCCGAAGTTCATCAAGAAACTTGATGCAGTTCCTGAAATTGACCTTCCGAGTGAACAACCCATCAAGATCACTCTAGCTCTGGCTGAGCAAGGATTGGTAGGCCAGTTCATGGGGCTATGGCCCTCAACAAGAACCACAGACGATTGGATCCAAAGGAATTGGAGGTCTCAGCTCAAGAATAGCGTTACATGCTACCTAGTTGGACGAGGGTTCTTCATTTTTGAATTCATAGCCAAAGAAGACCGAGATCTTATCTTCAGAAGCGGTCCATACTTCATGGGTACCCAAGGTCTGTATCTCAATAGATGGACTCCAGAATTCAATGCTGAAGTTGATGTTCCGAAGGAAGTTCCAGTGTGGGTAAGGCTTCCAAACCTCCTAGTTCACTGTTGGAATATACAAACCCTCAAAAAAGTTGGGAATGCTCTTGGAAGATACATTGATAAAGCCGAAAATAAGGGCCAATACTCTTGTGCCAGAATCTGTGTAGAGGTCGATCTTGAAGCAGGGCTACCTGAGGCAATTAAACTAAAAGTTGGAGATTGGCACCATTACCAAAATCTGGATTATGAACAGCTACCGTTCAAGTGCCGTCACTGTCATGAACATGGACATTTCCAGAGAAACTGCCCCAAAATACAGGCTCCTAAAGAAGGAGAAGGATGGCAAAAATTTAAGAAAGGGAAAACAAATAACAAAAACCACGAAAAAAAGGTTGCAGGGGACATGTAGAACCAACCGTCAAGCTCAAATAAATCTAACCAGGAAGCCACAAAAGTTGCACCAATCGTTATTCAAAATGATGAGGAATCACATAAGATCAGAGATCCAGCTGGAAAAGACCCAACTTCTGCAAGAACTGAAGGAAACCAAATGAAAAATCAGCCTTGCAGTAAAGAGATAGAGTCCCAGATTGTAGATCCGTTGGAACCTGGGGAAATACCCTAACCCGATCTAGGAATTTCAACGGATGTTGAGGCCCCCAAAACCTCCAAAGAAGCAAATGAAGACCCCTTGCTACTAGAAACAGATCCAGGTGAAGAAACCGACGAGGGTGCCTCATCAAGCAGTCTGCATGCTATTACCATCAAAAACCTAAGAGGGAGGAAATAAAAAAAGAAGAAAAGAAAGGAAGCAACATACCTAGCCGTCCTTGAAGGATCACAAAAAACTCTAAAAGGCATTATGCACACCAGATCTAAAAAAGGAACAGCTCCGACCTCAAAAGGGGCCAACCCTACCTCCCATAGTAATTAATGCGGTACATTTCCTGGAATTACAGAGGCCTAGGATCTACTCTAAAAGAAGAAGCAATGAAAGACCTGGTCCGAATTCATAAACCTGAGATTCTGCTAGTCCAGGAAACAAAAATGGAGGAAACTACTATCCTCCAAGCTGGGAAAACGTTCTGGAAAAAAGGTCCTAGGATTGGAAACAACTCCAGAGGAGCTTCTAGAGGCATTGCCACCTTTTGGGACCCCACTCTGTATGACCTTGAAGCTGAGGAACATGTGTTGCATTGGGTTTTCACAAAGCTCATCCACAAACTATCTGGACGAATTGTAAGTCTGTTCAACCTATATGTCCCCATCTTGCATTCAGAAAAAAAAAATATTGATGGAATACGTTAGACTCCTTTCTTAACTTGCAGCATTTAGAAAATATCATAGTAGCAGGCAACCTGAATGTCACCCTTGAGGCCAATGAGAAAAAAGGAGGCACGTCGGTCAGAGATCCATCAAGGGAATGGGTTGAAGACATCATCCTCGGATGGGATCTGATTGATTTAAATCCTGTCAAAGGAAAGTTTACTTGGACTAATAAGAGAATTAGACCTGGTCATGTTGCAGCCCGGCTTGATAGGTTCCTAGTTCACTCATCCTTTCTCTCCATGGGCCTCTTAGCCTCTTCCAAAATCCTCCCTCACTGCACCTCCGATCATAATACCATCCTTCTCGAGTTGGATCTAGATCAAGACCATGGCCCAATTCCCTTCTATTTTAGTATGCTCTGGATCCAACATCAGGATTTTTTGCAAGTAGTGTCCGACTCCTGGAAAACCCAAATAAAAGGATTGTTGTCCTTCATCTGGGAAGCAAAAATAAAGAGGCTAAAACATGACCTGAAAGACTGGGAAAGGCTCATTACTTTTCCCATATCAAGAAGGAAAATAGCTCAAGCTGAGCTGGAAACTCACCAAATCCACATGGACACCGCTCCCGCTTCAGAATACCTCCTAAAAAAGGAAGAGATCCATCAGAAGGCTTTGTTCTCGGCCTGTAGGCTAGAAGAAGAATATTGGAGGAAAAAATCCCGAAATCTTTGGCTCTTAAGTGGGGAGAAAAACACAAAGTACTTCCATAAGCAGGCTGAGGCTCGAAAGAACTACAAAGCAATCTCTGAAATAAAATTTCAAGGAGGTCTGATCAAAGACTTTGAGGGCATAAAGTAGGCAGCCGTTGCTACTTTCAAAGAGCTATTCACAGCTCCCATTGAGGAACCGCCTGACACCTCCTCCCACCTGTTTGATCTCATACCTCATCTTATCAAGCCTGAGGAAAATAACTTTCTTACTGCTCCAATCACCATGAATGAGGTGAAAGGCGCCCTCTCGATTATGAAACCAGATAGCACCCCCGGTCCTGACGGTTTCACAACAAGGTTCTTCACTTGCTGCTGGTCAATAATCAAGTTTGATCTCCTAAAAATGATCTGGTATTCTCAAAAGGTCAACAAATTGGGAGGCAACACCAACTCTTCTTTCCTTGCTCTGATCCCGAAAGAAAAAGGTGCAACCACCTTCAATCGATTCAGGCTAATCTCTTTGTGCAACACAGGGTACAAGATTATAACCAAGATTATAGCCACCAGGCTTAAAAGAATTCTGCCTAGGATTATCCCAGAAAATCAAGGAGGATTCATCAAAGGAAGGAAAATCCTCGACAACATAATTCTTGTCCAAGAAGCAATTCATTCAAGCTATCAATGCAATGAGAAAGGTATGGTCATTAAACTTGATTTAGCTAATGCTTTTGACTGTGTTAGGCATGATTTTATGTTTGCAGTTATGGAAAAATTTGGCTTCTCACTCACCTTTATAAGTTGGATCAAAGGATGTGTGGGTGATCCGTGGATAGCCCCTCTAGTTAATGGAAGTCCCACAAGTTTCTTCAAAGCCTCTAGAGGTTTAAGGCAGGGATGCCCATTGTCCCCTCTCCTCTATGCCATCCAAGCATCAATGCTCAGCTTTCAACTTAACCTTAGTCAGGAAATCCATATGCTTCCTGGTCTAAGAATAGTAAATAATGTTCGGGACATAAACCATGCTCAATTTGAAAATGACACTCTATTGTTAGGGGGAGCAAACATCCATTCAGCTGAACAATTTAAACAAGAGCTATAATTATACAAAGATGTGTTTGGAAGTAAAATAAACTTCCAAAAAAGTAAAATATTCAGTTGGAAGTGCTCAGCAAGAGAGCTAAGGGAAATAGCTAGAACGCTTGGGATGGAAGGTACTATGGACTGGGACAAATTCATTTACCTAGGCATCCCCATTGGCAAAACCAAAATCAAACCAGCAAATTGGAAGCCTATTTTAGACAAACTTAAAGTCAAAATTCAAAGATGGAGCACCAACTGGCTCAACCTAGCAGGGAAGACTATTCTTATAAAAGTTGTACTAAACAGCATGCCAATTTACCAATCTTCAATTCTGCTTGCCCCAGGTTCAGTAATTCGAAAGATAGAAGGACTGCTCAGAAAATTCATTTGGGAAGGGGGAAAAGGGAATGAAAAGAAACTCCACCTTGTCAGATGGGATAAGATCCAAAAACCTCGTGATGAAGGAGGGATTCAAGTGCGGAGTTTAACCATCCAAAATCTGGCTTTAGGAGCTAAGTTGCTCTGGCAGATGATCACAGGGAAAGAAAGCTGGAGCAAGGAAGTTCTCCGCAAAAAATATTTCCCTGGAACAAGGAAGAGGTGCCTGGACACGCAACCCCCTCTCAAAAATGGTTCTCCTGTTTACAACTTATGTATTAAAGCACTGGATCTATTCAAAAGGAACCTATACTAGATACTTGGGAATGGGAAAACAATCAAAGTTTGGGAAGACTCCATCCTGGGAGAAACTCCAATTGGGTTACGCATGGAAGTGAACAACATCAAACACTGGCTATTGGATAAAGGAGCCACCTCGTTGTGGGATCTGTCAGCATGGGAAGACAACAACTGGATTGGCTGGGATCTAGGCGATCTCCCCCCTGAACTAAACACTGAAGCTGAAATTCTAACTAACCTCCTTCATGGAAAATCTCCAATTAAAGAAGAAATCAGAGATAGAAGAGGGTGGGGAAACAAATAAGGAAATTAATCAACCTCAAAAGGTTACAAGAACATCCAAGCAATCCCTTATGCTGCTCCCAATCCTGTGGTCTGGAAGTTTCTTTGGTCAAAAGCCTTCATCCCGAAAATTGATATTTTTTGTTGGACACTGGCCCAAAAAAGCATTCTTTCAGGAGAAAACCTAAAGAAAAGAGGCATGGAAGGCCCAACTCGATGCCCTCTCTGCAAAAACAAGGAAGAAACCTTGGATCACATCATCCTTGGCTATCAATTCTCCAAAGAGGTGTGGGTAGAAGCCATGAGACTAAATCCTAACATCAATCTTCTAGACACTATCCAGGGTATTTTCTCAAATTGGATGAATCTTTCACCATTTCAGTTGGCCAAGAAAACTCTGCTCCAAACGGCCTAGAAATGGATCCCAAAATCCATTTGTTGGAAAATATGGATCAATAGAAACAATCGAATCTTTAGGGATCAAGAAAAACAGCCCTCTAAAATCGTAATCCAAGCAAGAGCAATTCTAGGGGAAGCTCTGGATCACAACCTATCCCTGAAAGACACTACTCAACTTCTGCCTACAGAGTCACGCTGGTTAAGCTTGATAGTTTCCAATCTTCAGAATCAAACCTTGCCAATTCAACCTTAGATTGCTCAATGGGAAATTAGGCTTGATGAACTTGATTTCATCAGCTGGAAATCTTCTCTGAACGAGCCTTGCCTCTTCTTCGACGGAGCCTCGAAGGGTAACCCAGGCTTAGCTGGTGGTGGTGGAGTGATCATCTTAGCTAATGGAAATGTGCTCAGTAATTACTCTTGGGGCCTAGGCATTGACTCAAATAATATAGCTGAATTTTGTGGACTCCTGCAAGGATTAAGGATTGCGCTATCCAAAGGAATTGCCAAGCTGTCAGTCTTTGGCGACTCAAGACTGCTGATTCATGCTCTAATAAGAAAGAAGCATCCCTCTCAACTTAAACTGGCACAAATTTACTAGAAAATTCGACTTCTAAGTAAAAATTTTCAAACCATAAGATTCTTCCATGTACTCCATGGGCTGAACTCACAGGCAGACAAAGAAGCCAATCGTGGGACTCTCTTGGGAAGAGGTATCTTAATCAAAGATGGAGTTGAATATAGATGTGACGTCCCCTAGCAGAAGAAGATCCAAGATCAAAAGTCAGCGATCCCATTTGCTCTGCAGAGCACCTGTGAACCACATTTTTTCTCCATCTCCTGTCATTGCCAAAAAATGTCTGCAAAATCGCATCCAGTCAGGGTCTTCTCGTGACTGTGTTTCCCTCCCTTCTTGTTACTTAAGAAATGCATTTCTCATCCTTCTTTACAGAAGCGAAGTTGAAGTTTCTGTGGATAGAATACCCAGTGAAGAACCAAGATTTAGATATAGTTGCGCGGCCAAGGAGAATATCCTATTCTCTATCAATTCCAGCGTTGCTATCTCTCTTCACTATCTGAACCAGGAAAAGGATTTAAGTTGCTCACAATGGCATCACATGGATCTTCCTCAGACTTCGGACCATCATTGGAAGAAAGGATCAAATCGTTGGAGAACACAATGGGGAGGCTCAGAGCATGTGTGGACAAACAGGACAAGCTCCTGCAAGTGACCAACCTGGCAGGAGAGCAAACCTGGGACATCCTCAACGAAGATATCAGGAAGCTTTGCGTAGATCACTCGGCCTCAACAGAGAATTTGGAAGACTTCAAAGAAGAGACTCGCACCAGTTTCAAGGACGTTGCAAATACCCAAGGAGACTTTGGAAAACGCATCAGTGCTCTAGAAACTATTGTCTCCGAATTGATGGCCAAACTTGGCAAATGAAAAGCACAATGCTGGAAGTCTGAATTCCCTTATTTTCAAGTTGCATCCTTCTCTTAAGATCGACCTTCGTTTCTTTGCCTCTTTAATTTACTGTAATCAAGCCGTTGGGCTGCTTTGGATACCTAGATCCATTTTGAAATAGAATCTAGCTCAGCTAAGAAGCTCTGTAACTCTGTCAAAGCCTGCGGTAGCTATTTTACCGGAATCAATATATTCTATCCCTATGTTTTAGTCAAAAAAAAAAAAACAATCACAACAATAAACATAACAATGCACAAATGCTTGAGAATAAATGTATATCTAGAAATATGTATGAATATGAATAGTTACATCAATGGGATATTACAATATCTGAACATGAGAACTCACTAATTTCATATGTTCACTTAATATAAAGTACAACTTGTTGTCTCATGGCACCAACCTGCAACAACTTTTCTCTGTGTAAGATCCAACTCATGATCTCTAGGAATCAGCCTGAATAGATATTAGTCTAGCAGCGCAAACTGTGACTTGTGTCTTCAAGATCTAGTCTATGAAAGAATTGCGCTCTTCAATTGTGGAAGTTACAACTTCCTTTTGTTCTCCAACACCCACTGGAAGGAGATTATGATCCCCTGATATTTATCTACACCCATATAAAGGATGTTGTTGCACCTTGATTTTGTTTCCAGCACTGACTAGAAGGAGGTGATGACCCCCTGTTCCTTGCCTCGTCTAACCTTCCTTATATGAAATATGATTGTATGGAAAGTAGAGAAATATATTTTCTTCAAGTTTCGTAACTACTGAATTATTCTTATCTGCATCTATGTATCTACGTCAAATAGTTCCCCAAAAACATTTCATATCTACGCCTGTATCTCTATGTTTGAATACCTACATCAAACCTTTCTCTAAAACACATCTACATCTTTATATATACATCACACCTTTCTTCAAAAAGGTTTGCATCTTTATATCTACATCAGAACTTTTTCCAAAATACGATGTGCGAATACAACTGTGATATGTGTCCATGTATGAATAAAATTTCTAATTCAATCACACTTGATTTTTTCCGATCCATGTCTTCATTGAGAAAGAAATTTGAACATACAAACTACGGGTATCCAATCATCCAATGCTTCTCATCTCACCCTACGACTTCGCTACCAAAATATATGCATCTACGATCAATGAGCTATTGATACCCCGAAAACAAGAACTCTGAAGCTTGTCAAGCAGTTAGATCTTCATTTTTCAAAAGCTTACTTCACAACATCCATCTCTTGATTATTTATAATCTTCTTGAATCAAGAGATGTGTCCACTTGGTGAATTCCCTTTACTTCAAATATCATCCCACTGAATTTGTGTCTAAATTGACAACTTAATGTTTGCATCGGTGTACCACATTTGTAATTCATCTTTGTAGTTAAGACACACTTATGCCAATACTTTTGTGGGACTTACGCACACATATATTTCTAAACAAACCTTTTTACTGACTTCTTTGTGGTAATATCACACACAATTTACTTAATTTACAAGTCGCATAATTAGTATTTGTGCATTTGTGTTATATTCAATTATCCTTTTATGTGCATGAATATGTGCACAAATGCGACCAATGTCTTGATGGTCCTTTAATGTCTTTATCTTTGACATATTTTATTTTTGACATCATATATTGAACTTTTCTTTTACAACTTTGATCTTTGACATCAATGACAACATATATCCAACACATCTCATATGTTGTAATTGTTGCAGAATGTCTTATATTTTTTTCATTTACTCATATAGATTTATATATGTAAAATCATTGTAATAATTATTTATTGTATATGTTCAAATCAATCAGATAAGTACCAAGTTAAAGATGTGAATGTCTATATGGAGCCTCTTATTGGCGAGCTACTAAAGCCATGGAATGGCATCACTATGTATGTTGTCTCTAGACCGATACGACAAAGGAAATTTCAACTCCATACAATGCTTGTATGGACAATTCGCGATGCCTTAGGTTTAACACATTTTTGTGGTATGTAATTATAATGTGCACTTTAATAGTATTTAATTTTATGAAGTGGATATCATGCATGTTCTAAAATAATCCATTCATTATATATATAATTAAAATAAATCGTTACATAGTTAATCCATCTCTTGTAGGTCTTAAAGCAAAGGGAAGATTTTCATGTCTAGCTTGTGGTCCTAAGATGAAATCTTGATGCTGAAAAAGTTTAGGGAAGGAGGTGTTTGATGAGTGTAGACACTTCCTCTCTAAGAATCATAAGTATCAAACTATCGAAAAAATTGTTTTCAATGGGAAAGAAGAGACTGCATTAAAACCATGAAGAATGACACCTCACCTATGGATGTTGCAATATAATAGAAATAATCAAGGTATAGATCAAATTGTCTATCTATCATCATATATGTATTCTCTAGATTATTTTTTTATATTGTGTTTTTTTACTGTTGTAATTGACAATGATTGTTGTAATTTCTGTAACTATGCTTCATGAAGGTCATGATCAAGGCATTAATTGGATTCCACGAGGAATGAAAAGCTATTGTAGACAATTTAGTAGGGTTCCCTACTATGAGTAACTACAAATTATTCATATGTTTCATACAATGCATATCAAAAAGAATTTAATTGAAACATTATGGAAACTATTGGATGGAAGGAGTGCCAAAGAAATCATTGTAAAAAATTGTAGTGACATTCAGGAATACAATCATGCAATGAAAGAGTCATTCAATTAAATAATGATGGAGACCAAATTAATGTAATCTCCCTTCCATGGTCATTAACAGAGCAACAAACTAACGTTGTAAAAGAAGTCATACAAAAAATAAATTTCCCATAGGATTTTGTTCAAATATAAATAATATATTAATAAAGAAATGTGATTTTGGGGGGATAAAAATGCATGATTAGCATACCTTCATTAAGGTAATTATTTGGTATATATAGTGTTATAATTGTATACTACATGTTTTTGGTGGTTTTTGTCTTCTTTTAGGAAAAATAATGAAACGATTTTATTGTTATAGTATGTTCTACCTCTATCTCCCCTAGACAACTTCGACAACAATGTCAAACAAGTTATATATGATATTGGAAATACAAGATGTAAGAAGCGATATTTTGCATGCATAAAGTGTTTTTTTTATTCGTTTTATAAATTATATTTGACATTTGTTTTACTTGTTATGTACTATATTGTATATTTTTCATTAAATCTTGTGTTTTGCTTACATCACTTGTAGATGGTTTCCATCTAAAGAAATCCATAAAGAAGATATCATGTATTGGAGGAGACAAATTCTTCGTCTAATGTGTGAAATAAAAATGTATCTAGCTTCTGAAATTTTCAATGCAGATCTACCCTCTTCTACAATGTATCCTAAATAAGAAAAAGGTAGAGAGAGATAATAAAAAATGAGAGAGAAACAAAGAATATTACAGCATTTTTGTGACAACTTTTGAGGTTGAATTCGAATTTGGACACTCTTAGTACCGTAGGAAAGGTCTCGTCGAGGGATACAACTTTTATGTTTTGAGCTTCACGAGATTCCTCACGGTTTGGTTTGAGAGTGCATTTTTGTAAATCTGGGCATGACGAATCTCTAAAAGCTTTTTTTCAAAGATGCTTTATGAAAAACATCTTTGAGAAGATGCTTCAAGAGATGTTTTTCATAAATCATCTTTTTTCAAGATTCCTCATGCCCATATTTACTCCCCATCCAAACCATGAGGAATCTTGCAAAGCTCTCAAAACACAAAAGTTTTAGCCCTCGACAAGACCTTTCTAACGGTACTGAGAGCACTCCAATACGACTTCTGGATCAAAATTTATCAAAACAATACCGTAATATTCTATTTTTCTCTTTCATTTTTGTTTATCTCTCACTACCTTTTTATTATTTAGGATACATTTTTGGCTTGGTAATTCCTTATGAAAATAACACTACCTCATACACCAAGTTGAGGAGATTTAAATGTGTGGACTTGTGCACACAAGGTCAATGTGGATGGTTGAGAGTCACTTGAATTTTGAAGGATTTTGTTAGACCAAGAGCATGTCCCGAGGGTTCTATGGTGGAGGGATATATGGTATACCATACCATGGGGTATATTAGTGAATATATTCCTAAATTAGCATCAAAGATGGATTTAAATCGCATTTGGGATCCCAAGTCCATTAACAAATTCAAAGGTGAGTACCTTTTGTGGAAAGGTAGATTGAGGAAAGTGAAAGGTAATTATTAGATGGTGGAGATTAATTCTAATACATTTGATCTTATTTAATTTGTAATATTCAATATGCATCAATTATAAAGGTATATCATGATAACTAATTATACATCTTTGAATTGTAATTTTATTTTCATACAACTGGTCGAGATTTGGATGTGCTACAATTATACATTGCAAAAAAATTTGATTGGATGAAGGTATGGATTGAACGATGTATACAATATGGTCATGCACTATCATGGGAAGGTGTGGATTTATTGGTTAAAAAATCTCATCGCAATGGAGATATGAATCTTACACAAAGGGAAATTTTTACATATAGTTTAAAAGATAAACATGCAAGCATATTAATCACGCATACTATTTAATTATTTTCAATTATATTGATGTACAAGTTGATTTGTTTTCTTTGCATACTTTCCAAGCACAAATATGTTAATTATCAGTTGATGATGCAATTTTTATGTGTCTAACATATTGCAGGTGAAACACCATAAGTCTATGTCATTCAAAGACTATAAATTTCACATCAAATAGTTGGATGAAACAAAGAAAACATCTGATTATGGGATAGCTGTAGTCTTTGAGGTGACTAATGTTTCCTCTAGAAGTGACAGACATCGAAAAGTCTAAAAAATCGATACTTTGGGTATTTGGATGATATTATTGAGTGTGACTTTAAATCCTTCAAATTAGTTATGTTCGTTGTCCAATGGTACATGCTATGATTGAATCAACCTAATCCCAATAGAACTGTTATTGAACATGCTAATGGATTTACCATGGTTAACACAAGGTCACTTGAGCCATGAACATAGTCGTATGTTCTTCCAAGCCAATGTGAACATGTATTTTACTCAATGGTTCTAGGTAGAGGGGGTTGTTCATTTGTTGTTAGACATGACCCAAGAGGAAGGCTAGTAAAGTATAATGTAGAGTAAAAATAGGGTATTGAAGAAGAATATGATCATGTAGAGGATCAACAATTAGATGATCATGTTCCAGATGAAGATGTCAAAGAATTTGAAGCAGATTATGTAGGAGACTGTAGAAATTCAGGCCTGCAGTAGATTAATTTCACTCACAGCAATTAACAATTGATCATGCAAAGTATCAACAATGGAGACTGAATATGGAGCTGTAACACAAAATTATATTAACTGAGTGTACAATAGCCAACCCTGTAATAACATAGGCTGCTGAATATATATAATACATGTGCAAATCGAATGCATAAGGAAGCATCCAAATCTAGCATAAAGCAGGCTTACTCAAAATAGGCAAATCGCCCATAGGTGTAAAAAGCTGATCCCAAATCTATCAAGGACCCCACGAATTAGCAAGGGCGCATGGGCAAGCTAAAGAGTGGTCAAATGGCAGCTCATACATGCTTTTGCATGGAGGAAAGAGTGGAGGATGAAAGGGGAATAAAACAGGTTCACCTCACCTAGTCTAGCTTTCCTTATGTGCTTTAAAAGCTGGAAAAGCAGTCAACAAAGCAGAAAAAGCAGAAGGGCGCCTAGGAGGCCAGGATTAAAGCAGATTTGATTCCCAGGACTTTCTAAAGCGCTCCATGAGTCAATAATGGCAAGTTTGACCTCTATGGATAGGCAATTAGCTACTTGCACATGGTGGGACTCATGGACTAGGCAAATAAGACAAAATAAATGAAATAATGTCTAAGTGGGTAAATACTATGGGTTGATTATTCTAACAGAGACAACGTTCATGAAGATGGTATCAATCGTGACATTATCTAAATTGACATCAATGGCGATGATGATATGGTCAATCCTTACAATGTTGAATTTGGTTCAGTTGATACAGATTTGGACTTGGATGAAGAAGACGATCAAGACATTTAAGTGTATGAGGTATGTGGTTATATTTATTCTATATTTATTTATTAATAGAATTAATGACTTGTAATGGTATGTAATTAATTGTTCTTAAGTTTTATTCAATTTTTTATGTCGACATATGTTGTAGTATACATTGTTTATTAATTACGACAAAAATGCATCCATTTATTTTCTAGTACATAGATTTTGTTGGGTTATGGGGAATTGAGAGTGGCATGAGGGGGGGGATATGAGGTTCCACCTTCATGTGGTTTTCCTGTTTAGTATAGAATATTAAACTATTCTTGAAACAAAGAGAATCTTGGTAAGGTAATGACTAATATGCTTGTTTCACCTTCATTATTATATGCTATTTCATGTTGATGTATATGTAACTTCGGAATGTATTCTTCTATATATTTCATATATTGTAACCCGATGTTTATTCCGGGATGTTTCTGAGTCATGTGGTCATGCCCCGATGTTCCGATCGGGAGGATTAATAATGTAAACAAGTCATATCAAGTCATTAGGTAAGTCCCCACAGTTTAGGGGCACTTGAGTTATTATACACTAATTAAGGTGTAGGCTCGAGTAGTAATTATTAGGTTGAGTGCACTTCAAGTCAACGAAAGAATATAAATAGAGAGTGAGAGTCTCTCTATTTATCACTTGTGACTTAGCTCTCTTGCTCTCTTAAGTGTGGCGCACTTTTGGAGAAGGAAATTCTTGGGCTTGATAGAAGACAGAAGGCTGCTGTTGTGAAGGGAGGTCATCTTACTGTTTTGGGTTCACATCTTGTGGTGATACTATCTTAGAGGAAGTTGAGGGGTTTTCTCCATTTATGGTTTCCCCTCCTAAAATATTTGTGTCTCTTGTCTCTTGTGATGTGCTTATGTGATTGCTGTGCTTGTTATTCTCTCAGTGAAAAGATCTTATCACAATGCTAGCTTAAATGATGAAAAACTAACATGGTATCAGAGCTAACCTGAGAAGAAGAAATTGTGCAGCTACAGTAACTAGGGCTTCCTATTTTGTGGATCTTCCTCCACAGATTTTCAGCAAAAGTATGCTAGGATGACTCTCCATTGAAGGGTGCATCTTTCTGTCGATGCGGAATTCAATTTCAAGCATTTTCAGTTTCGATGTGGAAATTAGGGCTTTCTACAGAAGAAGAATTTTTGAGTGAGACCAGCATAGGATTGTTCTCCTCATAGAAACCGAAATTTAGAGACCTGGATCAAGAAATTTGGTTGGGTAAATCTCCGGGAAAGTCAAACCCTAGTTTGACCCTGAGCTAGGAGAAACCCTAAATACTAAAACTGCTAAGTTTTGGTACAGTCGCTATATTCTGAGATTGGAGAAGTCTCAGAAGCTAAAAATTTCCGGGGCCGAAGATAAAATCCTGCTGAACACTGTGTCCAAAGGGCTGCCTCTTATTCGCTGCATTCCAGGAGATATAATCTCTCCAAGTTAGGGTTCCAGCCTCTTCCAGAAATCATCCATAAACAAGACACCTGGGGAGATCTGCAATATCTTGGGCTACAGAGGTCCAAATGGAATTCCTGAAGATGTTTGAAAAATATAACGGAATTTAATTTCTGTGGTCCTAAGGTTAGACTCAGAATATGAAACAGTGACACGTGGCATGCCGTACAACTTCGCTGTTCTGAATAGTCCAGTAACAGGTCACCTTGGGAAAAGGATCATAAATCCCAAATTGTGAAACCAATTCTGATGAAACCTATGGTGTTGGATCCGGAACATGCGAGGTTACCTTAGTGAAAAATTTGAGACATAGAGGATCAGTAATTTCGGAGATATCACAGAAATAGTAACAGGCATTTCTGCAGAAGAAATCAGAAAATTAGGGCTTCCTGTTCCGGGAGTTTTCCTTCACTGTTTTCAGAAAAGGAGT
>LPNX010247313.1:0-237204 GCA_001517045.1 Pseudotsuga menziesii
TTTATTGCTGAGAGAAATTCTTATGGAGATAAGTTGTATTTTCATCTTTCATTTTCTGTCCTACATTTTACTGAAGAAATAATAAAAGCTCTCATCTCAAACTGGTTTTCCCCATGGGGGTTTTTCCAGGGCAAATTTGTCAAAAATTACTGTGTCAAATTTTATGGTGTGCATGTGTTTATTTACAGCCTGTTAGTTGTTTTCAGCGTGTTTAAATTGTTAGAAATTTCATAAGTAACTTCAAGCCTATGCATAACCGGCTGAAGTGAAACTCACGAAATTGTTCATTAAACCAGCAAGCTGTTAAACAAGGTTTTTCAACAAACCTAAGTGAAGACCCCATTCTCTGCTTCCATATGTAACATGTACCCCACTCTAATTGTCAAGCTGTATTTTGGTGACTCTATTATAGAGTTTCCATTAACCCTTACTTTTTCTTCTCTCATTTTGGTAGCTTCCGCTTTGGTTCCCTTGTGAATGCATAAATCCCTCTAGGTCGTCCCTCTTATGTAGTGCACGAATCGACGTAACTCCTTTTTGGATTGAACTAGTTAGTTTATTCTTTAATCTCATTCTTTCTAAATGCTTCACTTGAGGTAGTTGTCTTGAGTAGGGCCCGACTCAAGCTGACATGTTCTTAGATCGAATTAGTCATTCTTCTCTTCTTCAATTTCTTTGCTTTAAATCCTTATCATGGTTATCGCATCCCATAGATTGCAGATGTGGCCCCGATCACTAAACAACTCCTTAGTCTGATCTCTTTCCTTCGCTGAGATTTCCAGATCATCTACAATGTCCACCTTTTTTCTTTTCTAGTTCAGGACTTATGGTTTTTTGAGAAAATTTTGAAACATGTGCAGGTTCATTGAAGCAAATTAAAACTTCTAGGATTGATGTGGCAACTCTTCTACACCAGGTATGTTTAACACCTATATCAACACTTTTTCAGGTTAGTTTTCTAACAGCTATTTCAAATAAGTTTCTTTGTCTTCCAACTTTTTTTGCTTTATCTTTGCTAACGTTTCTTGGTGTGTCATCTTCATATTTGGTGTCTTGTTTCTTCCCTAAACTCAAGCGACGACTCCATTCTCTCCTTCCATATGTAACAAGTATCTCACTCTAATTGTCATTGAGCGATCATCTTCAGTGTTCACCTTTTTTATTTTCTAGATCGGGCCTTTTGGTTTTCGAGAAACTTTTGAAACATGTGCAGGTTCATTGAAGCAAACTAAAACTTCTAGGATTGATATGACAACTTTTCTACAACCATGTATGTTTAACATCTATATCAACACTTTTTCAAGTTAGTTTCTTAGCAATTTTTTCAAATAAATTTTCTGTCTTTCAACTCTTTTCACTTTATCTTTGCTAATGTTTCTTGGTGTTTTTGTAAATACAGGTGAGTGTTTTGGAAGTGCGCTTAGGGACCGAGAGCTAAGGGACGGGCGTGGGTCTTTCCCACAAAACAAGTTTCTTGAGATTGCTAACATTTTCATATATCAATGGGCTCCAACATAATTATCTCTTTAGGTAAGTCTCTTAACATATTTTTCAAATCAGTTGACCGAAGAAACAAAGTTTTTGAGATTGCCACCATTTTCATACATCAATGGACTCCAACATAATTATCTCTTATAATGTAATATGTGTGGGTTTTTATTTTAAAATCTCATTTATTTCATTGATTGATCATCCATATGGTGAATTTAGGTATAATTATGTATTTGTATTATAGATAACGGCCAGGATTTTTTTTTTAAATGTTTGGTAACAAATGGAGGTTCAGTGGAGGAAATAAAAACCTCTAGGTGACTCGTGGCAACTCTCTTGTACATGCATATATGTTGAATGTTGAATTATTATAACTTCAAAGAATATTCTAAATATATGTTATTGGTCCCCAATGTTTCTATTAGGAGAATCACTTGTATTTTCTTGTACCCCAATGATTTCTATCGAGAGAATTACTAAGAGTCATGAGGAAGTCCCCTCCGTTGTAAGTCGGGTCATTAGTACCCTCCAGAATATATTATTATATTAAGTTAACCCAGCTATGGTTACTCAAGCCTACAAGTTTACTTGAGCATACATGACAAGGTTAAATGTCAAGTGAACGAAAGAATATAAATAGAGGTGAGGTGCTCTTCATTTGAGACACACACTCACTTGTGTAGCACATAAGAGAGAGAAAGAGTTGTAGCTGGAGGAGGAGAATCAGTCTTTTGGGTTTTACCTTTTATCCTTTGGGGCATCTATATTGAGAAAGCTTTTGCTGGGTTTTTTCTATTAGGGTTTTCACAGGATAAATCTGTGTTGTTCTTGTGATACCGTTTCTTTCAGTGATTCTGTTTATATGCTTTTGTTATGAAATTGAAATTAAATGTTGATAATCTAGCTTAGTATATGGAATTTTAACATTGAACACCTACATCAACATCATTTCAGATAGGTTAACTTTTTTTCAAATATGTTTTTTAGCCTTCGAACTCTTTTCATCTTCAGAATTTAAGTTAATTAGCTCTTTCTCGCTTGACATTTGCTTCGGTATCTTGTTTGTTCCCTAAACATAAGTGAAGACCCTATTCTCTGCTTCCATATGTAACATGTACACAACTTTAATTGTCAAACTGTATTTTGGTGACTCTATTGTAAAGTTTCCATCAACCCTTACTTTCTCTTCTCTTATTTTGGTAGCTTCCACTTAGGGAGCGAGAGCTAAAGGAGGGGAGGGGGTCTTTCTCTTTGGTCCCCTTGTTAATGCCAGAATCCCTCTAGGTCATCCCTCTTGGGTAGGGCATGAGTCATCTTCTTGGATCGAACTTGTCACTCCATTCCTTAATCTCATTCCCATTGAATGTCTCACTCTAGGTAGTTGTCTCGAGTAGGGCCTAACTCGAGTTGACATGTTCCCAGATCGAATTACTCATTTTTCTCTTCTTTAATTTATTTGCTTTAAAATAATTGTCTTGGTTATCACATCCCATAGACTGCAGCTATGGGGTCGATCACTCAACAAGTCCTCGCTCTCATCTATTTATTCCCTGAAATTTCCAGATTCATCTCCACTATCCACCTTTCTTCTTTTTTAGTTCAGCATGTGGGTTTTCAAGAAACTTTTGAAACATGTGCAGTATCATTGAAGTAAAGTAAAAATACTAGGAGAACTGTGGCAACTCTTCTAGGTAATAATTCTACCTAGATTCACCAAAAGTTATCTCTCATAGTCTAATATGTGTGTGTTTCATTTTAACATCTAATTTATTTCATTGAATGATTATCCATATATATGGTGAATCCTAGTAGAGTTATTTCGTTGTATTTTAGATAAGGAACATGGTCTTTTTCAAGAAACTTTGGTAGAAAATGTAGGTTCATTGAAGAAAAGAAAAACACAGCTATGTGGTCGATCACTCAGCAACACCTCACAATCATCTCTTTCCTTTGCTGAAATTTCCATATCATCTCCAGTGTTCACCTTTTTTATTTTCTAGTTCATGCCTTGTGGTATTTCGAGAAACTTTTGAAACATGTGCAGGTTCATTGAAGCGAAGTAAAACTTCTAGGATTGTTGTGGCAACTCTTTTACAACCATGTATGTTCAAAACTTATACCAACAGTTTTTCAAGTTAGTTTCTTAGCAACTGTTTCAAATATTTTTTTTCTTCCAACACTTTTCGCTTTATCTTTACTAACATTTCTTGGTGTTTTTGTACATCTAGTTGAGTGTTCTGGAAGCGTGCTTAGGGAGCAAGAGCTAAGGGAGGGGAGGGGGGTTTTCTCACCAAACAAATTTATTGAGATTGTCATAATTTTCATACATCAATGGGCTCCAACATAGCATCAACGTCTGTTGAGGTAAGTCTCTTAACATTTTTTTCAAATAAGTTGACCCAAGAAACAGAGTTTTTGAGATTGCCATCATTTTCATACTGTTTTCACCAACCTTGTAGTTGCTTGTGAGACGTAGATCTAGGATGGATGGTAGAGGGGCAAGCAACTAAGGAGGTGGAACCAAGACTGCCTAGACTCCCAAATGGATGGTTGTCACGCCAATCAATGCAGTCTTCACTTTATGTTATCTAAGTCCAAGACAGCAATGGGGGGTACCCGGATCTACTCCCGACATGAGAGATCAGACCTAGACACCAGAACAGATCAAATGTGACTTTGAGGTACGTAAGGTGTAAGGTAAATGAAAACCCTAGCTCTAGGGTTTAGGTACTAGCAACTAATGAAGATGACCACTGCCTTGGGAAACGTAACTGTGATAGGGTGAGCAAGGACAGAGTTGGGACTGTCTAGTACCAAGGAGATAGACTCAGTGAAGGATATGAAAGTATAATGTAACCTGAGTTATCAAGGAATGGTCAACTTTCGGGGAAAGAGGTTAGGAAGGGCTAGCGCTATGCTTGGAGATCAGTGCTTGTTTAGCCTTGGGTAATGGAGTCAGTATCAACACAACTTTTTAGTGAACCCATCTGGGATATGTCATGATCTATGGACCCAGAAAAGGATTTGGTTTGGAAGATTCAGGTCACAGGAAAATCAGCAAAAGGAGGGCTAGCACTAGGGTTTGAAGAGACAGATCTCCAGATCCAGAGCCGCCATGAGATTATCAGCACAGCGTTGGAGTGGAAATGAGATTAGGATGAGCCCATCTACAAACCCAAATCAGAAAATTTTAGGAAAAATCAGATCTAGAAAAATGAAAATCTGATGAGTGGGACTAGGAGGCTGAAAGTCAGTTTTTCAGATCTAGGGCAACCTGGCATGAACTAGCTCAGCGTTGGGGATGATTTGGACTGTGTGAGACCCGATCTATCAGTCTATGAAGTCAAAAATTAGAAAAAAGTCAAAACCCTAGCAGGTCAAATTTTCAGTGGGGGCATTCTGTAGTTTTCAGGATAAAAATCAGATTTAGGTCAAACTGGAAAGAATTTGACCAGCATTGCAGTAGATTCAGTGATGGGGAGGCCCGATCTATGAAACCCAACAGTGGTTTGACCAAAGATCATATGGTTCCCGGATTTAGTATTTTTTAAGGGTTTTTTAGTATTTTAAGGATTTTCAGAAAAATGAAAGGAAAACAAGTACAATGGATTTAGATCTGTTAAAGAGAAGAGAGTTACCTATTGGATCGCACCTGGAAATGCTTGTAGAAGTCTTAACAATGATGATCTTTGCTATCCCGATCAATTCTGGAATATCCAAGTGATTTCTATGACTAATGTAAACCCCAAACCACCAATGCGCCCCTCTACCCTGCATGAGCAAACGTCAACAATATCAGATTTGATAAGACAAGATAAAGAAACCAAATGCTACAAGAAAGTAAAACGAAGTAATCGTAGATCACAATGAAACTAATGAAAACCCCCTGATCAGAGACGAAGATAACCAAACGAGTTGAGGCCCCCCTGCAAAAACGCTCTAGCCAAAACGCCCTCCTGTAGACAAGACAATGATAGCAGAAAAATATAGATCTCACATGAATTTCCACAATGCTAGGAAGCAAAAGACTATCCAATCACCATTTGAGAACATCAGATGCAAAGCAGATCCAGAAAATATCCACGGAAAAATCTTTCTATTATTCAAATCCAAGAGCCAAAGAACCTTTACAAATGAGAAGCTGTCTCCTTTAAATAGAAATGAGAGAACCACAATCATAACCGAATCCTAACCACTTTCAAAATGAGTGGCTAAGATTAAAAGATAAAATATTATAATCAATGGTTGAGATGAGCTCAACATACAATATATGGATCAATTTAACCATAATGTATCAAAGTGGACTAAATCACCCATAAAGAGGGTACCCCTCTCAACAAGAAATAAATGAAGCACATGGTGGGTCCATGGAGTGTTGACTAATACCCTCTGGGTGTCCCCATGGAAAAATAAAATAATATAATATATTAATTCTTTGACTTTGTGCCTCCTTGAAGAAATCATGAGCCTCCCAAAAGGTCGAGAAAATAATATAAAAATGCCCAAAAATAGGTGTGGGCCCAATCAAGTATTGCAATTGCTGGAGAAGGTGTGGAGGACATCACTCTCATCATTATGAATCATCCCATGTCATTTCCTTGCCTCAGTAGCCCAAATCGATTTCTTCAATAGCCATTTAATCATTTTTTAATCTGCCTCAAGAAACGTGAACCTACCAAAATAGCCTCCTAGGGTGCCTGCGTTGTCAAACTGAGCCCGACAGGTTCTCTGGGATGAGGGTACTATGGTACAAACAAGTGGTTGCACCCTCTATGTCCATACAACGCCTTAGGAGATCCAAATAAAACATCTCCCTGCTCAGACACATCATCTTGTGAAACAAAACTGCATCAAAAAGGTAAAATGAGTCTGATCATTTCTGCAAGTGCCCGAAACTGAAAATAAACTGTCTCATTAGACTTAGAGAGTCTAAATCCATCTAGGGTATATACTCATACCCCTCTCAGGTCTCTACCTGATCATCAACCATATCCAATAGACAATATAACCATCTGTAAATGATCAGATACCAATAATATAACTCAAATTATCATCCATATGCTGCAAGTGCTACAAGGCTAAGACATGCTCTACTAATCATTTATGCAACAATCACAACAAGTAGCAATCATTTCACTGGCGCTACATCAACCAAATACATATATAAGACTTTATTTATTATTACTCAGACTAGACTTTCAGGACTATACTCACTTCATAGTTGTAGTCAATTTGCTAGTGAAGGGTGAAGGATGAAATTTACCAAGCTAGGGCAAAGGATGACTTCCTACTTAACATCATGACACTTTGGATATGGAAATGAAAAACTCACTAAAACCAATGTCGGACAAACAACAACACAAGGAATGGCAGTGCCTCACAAGGATGAGTTGTTTAGAGAGTGCTTATTCAACTTAGGCATCATGACTACATCAAGCTTGATTAAGTTTCATTAGGATCATCAATTTTATTTCCATGGCCGTTTTGGCCTATATGACCATTTTAGGACTTCACCAGTGCTTAAAAGCACAACTAATCGCAGCTTTCATCCGAGACATATTTATATTTATAAGGTCAACAATATTTGGATATAGCATATTTTAACCATTGCTTTTTGGACCTTTTCTTATATCCTTCAAGGGGTATTTTAGCATTTCATTGCTCTTGCCCTTTTTCACATATGTTAAGAAACACAGTTTTAGCATTTTCATTTTCCATGGGCACATATATAATATTTCCAATGCAGGTAGTACATGAGCTTTCAGTTTTAGCCAACAACATCTCAAGTGACCAGGGGGAGTTCTGCACAGTGCCAAACATCGAGACAACCGACCAGAACGATTTAGGCATACAATCCAACTTACCAAAGGCAAGTTTTGTCACCAACTCAGAGCCGAGACACAATATAAACAGCGAGGCTTGTCCAATAAAGGTTCTAGAGAGGGAAAAGGTCCTCCATGCCATAAGTCAAGAAGTAAGTCGGGTTGAAAACTAAACTGGAAGGTAATGTATGGGTGGAGATAGTGAATGATGAATTCAACACTCGCAAGCCAAAACAATGGTGGGAATGACTACCTCTATTCTCCCTAAGGAGGGTAAAACCAATGAGTATAGATCAGGAACTTCCAAGTCTAAGTAGGGACATCAATACATAATACAAAATACATCCAAGTCCATATAATTATGACCGCCAGATCATGACACCACATGTTAACACATGTCACAAAAATGAGTATAAGAGCAATGATAACCATAACACAATATAAAAAGCTGGGTCATAATCATGCATATAATCCATCTGAAACATCATCTGTCCAATGAGAAAGCACTGATATAAAACTGGGCATCAATAACTGCTCTGTAATGACTAAATGGCTACATCGGTCCTCAAATATGAGTGTATTGAGACTCAGTCCTGACATGGGAGAGTACAATAGTCCACTAATACAATAATGATCCATCAAAACTGTTCATCTCAACATCTCATATGTAAGAGATCTTGCTGAAAAATGTACTGTGTCTAAAAAATAGAATATGGTAGACTGGCTACTATATATGTGATAACACATACATCAATGGGCTCCAACATAATTATCTCTTATAGTATAATATGTGTGGGTATTCATTTTTAAAAAGCATTTATTTCATTGATTGATCATCCATATCGTGAATCTAGGTATAATTATGTATTTGTATTATAGATAAGGACCAGAATTTTTTTCAAAAAACTTTGGTACCAAATGGAGGTTCAGTGGAGCAAATAAAAACCTATGAGTGACCCATGGCAACTCTCTTCTATAGTCATATATGTTGAACACATGTATCAACATCATTTCAGAGAAGTTAACATTTTTTCAAATATGTTTCTTAGCCTTCGAACTCTTTTCATTTTCAGAATTTAAGTTAATTAGCTATTTCTCGTTGGATCCGTGGGGAGGGACCCCTGAGCTCCGATGCCAAATTTCACCAAGAAAATTGCGGGCGGCAATCCAGTGCAGGACTAGGGTGGCTAGCCCAATGGGTTTCCCCGCCTTTTTGTCCCCCTTCCAATCATTGCATCCTCACAATTAACCCCTCGCGAAAGGACTAGAAAACAAGGCACAAGCTTCCCTCACTAAGAGCCAACAACAAAAGGAAGGAAAGCTGACATCACCGTATGCAAAGGCAGGTGGGGGTAGAGAACAACCAAGGGAATCCCGGTTGGCTGCACAACGAGTATCCACTTTTGACCGTTGCTCAGGTTTCTTGTTTGTGCCCTAAACCTAAACAAAGACCCCATTCTCTGCTTCCATATGTGACATTTACCCCACTGTAATTGTCAAGTTGTATTTTAGTACTTTCTCTTCTCTCATTTTGGTAGCTTCCACTTTGGTCCCCTTGTCAATGATTGAATTGCTTTAGGTCGTCCCTCTTGGGTAGTGCATGAGTCGAGGTAACTTCTTTTTGGATCAAATTAGTTGGTGCATTCTTTAATCTCATTCTCTCTAAATGCCTCACTGTAGGTAGTTGTCTCGAATAGGGCCCGACTTGAGTTGACATGTTCCTAGATCGAATTAGTCATTCTTCTCTTATTCAATTTCTTTGCTTTCAAATACCTTATCATGGTTATCGCATCCCATAGACTGCATCCATGGGGTCGATCACTCAACAACTCCTTAGTGTGATCTCTTTCCTTCGTTGAGATTTCTAGATCATCTCTGGTGTCCACCTTTTTTTCTTTTCTAGTTCAGGCCTTTTGGTTTTTCGAGAAACTTTTGAACCATGTGCAGGTTCACTGGAGTAAAGTAAAACTTCTAGGATTGATGTGGCAACTCTTCTACAACCACATATGTTTCACACCTATATCAACACTTTTTTAGGTTAGTTTCCTAGCAACTGTTTCAAACAAGTTTCTGCTAGACACACCAAGCACACAGAGAGGGGGGGTGAATCTGTGTGTGTAGTCTTTATTACTTCTTCACTTTTAACAATCAACAACTAATTCATCAATGCATTATTCTACCATTTGCATAATCATTTCATAAACATCTACCACTTCATCATTTATAAATCATAAGCATTTGAATCATGAAGTCATAACAAGAACCATAACATAAGAGAATACAACACTATATGATTTTGTAATATTTTTGTATTTGTTTTGGAATGGCTACAACCGTGAGGTAAAATCAGCACCAACTGATACAAAGAGCACCTACTCTTCATCCAGGACCCTGCCTAGTTTTCTTAGACCCTGCTAAAAAGGATTTGAGGAGGCCAATCCTCAAGTGCAAGATTTTTCTTGCAATAAATCATATGGCTCTGCTGCAAAACAAACCTCTCCTATGCACATCAATATCTCTCCTCATCGCTGCTGCTCAACACTGTTGCTCATCACTGTTGCTCATCATTACTGCTCCTCTTTGTTTCTCATCACGGTTGCTCATCATTGTTGCTCATCTATGCTACTCATCATGGTTGCTCATCTTTGCTACTGGTCATCTACTGAGTCATCACTATATACTGATAAGTCATTTCACTTCCATACACTGCTCATGTACATCATTGTACACCTCATCATACACAATTATTGAACAAAAAATTCTGCTATGTTTTCATTGAACAAAAGGCATGCATCATCATCATAGGTATGCATCATCGTCATAGGGTATGCATCCCCATCATCAAATATGCATCATCATCATCTCAGTGTGCATCTTTTATACATCATCATCATCAAGTATACTTCATAGTGCATAAGAGAGCATCATCACACTATGGTATCCATGTACATCATATTGTATAGGAGTGCATCAACATCATAGAGTGTACATCATTGTCACATGCATTATCATCATAAGGTGTATCATATCATAGCATAAAGTTATGAAACTTCATCATCATAGCCTCCATAATGTATTGAATGACTTCAAATAGATATACCAATATATAGCCTCACATAGTATGATTAAAGAGGAACTCTATCCATGAGAGACGTGCCATTACAAGAGAAACCCAGCAGAATGAACCATACTTTTTTGAAGATCACAAGATGAAGAAACAGTAGAAAAACCAAAAGAAACTCTAGATCCTAGCATCACATAGCCCTGGTAATAAGCTTTCCAACGAGCCAGATTTCGGATGAGAAAGATATGCCAATTTTAGTGAAGATGCCCAAAAAAATTTCTGTCACAAAATTTTGCACTTTTCTCTAAGAGGTGCGAAATTCCTAAGAGAATCGATGATAAAAAAATGAAATGTTTGATATTCTATTTATATAGGTCATGGAGAAAAATTATTACCTTGGGCTGACATGCAATTCAAAATTACAAATAATTAAATTCTCTTTTGTTTGGTCGTCTCACCAAAAAAGGTGGGGTACCCCAACTTCAAAAAATCATCTCTTCAACCATAAGGAGTTAGAAGATGCTCCACATATCAACGAAAATGGATTGAAGAGGACTATCTCCCTATGATGGGTTTATGTGCAAATTCTTGGTCTAATACCCTTAAATTCTTAAATGTGTCCAGGACCTCAAAGACTCCACACATGAGGGTGCCAAAGACCGTACCACCAACTACAAGAGTTTCAAAGTCTTTTTCAAAGTATTCTTCAACATATCTAGGAACATATGTGGGTTCTACCTCCATCTACATCCCAATAGCCATATAACCACAAATAGGACCATACATCATCATGTTTCAATATCCCCATATCATTAAAAACATATCCAATGGTTCCACTATATATCTTCATCACTATAAGAGTACCAACACTCCAAAAGAGGGGTACAAATACCTCACCACTAGTTTACAACACCTTATGGGCTTCATATGTATGATCATAAGGCTACTACATGCCAATGACCATATAGAGTCCAAAGAAAATCAAACCACGGTCCACCATATATGTGGGTTCAAGATCTAAACTTTAGAGGACACCAAGCACCCCTTAATAATGGGTTTCAACATACCACCATAACTGTGGGTTCCAAGAACTTCATCACAGCTTCTTCAACAAGCAAGAGGATTCATAGGCTTCTTCAACCACCTCAACCATACTAGGATACCCTCAAGGGTCAAGATCCATCATGACATCATCTGTGGGGTATGTTATCAACCCAAATGGCACTTTTCCGTTTGAATGCCGACATTCTTTATGTTGGTACACAAAAGGATATCTTAGGATTGAAGTTTGCCAAAACACTATAGATGGGCATGACATGGGATGCATTTACCCTTGAATCAACTTGCCATATTATTTTTCTAAGTGTTGAATGGCATACGCGACTATCCTCATTGCAACTCGCGTACGCATTAGAGGAAATTTCAACTCAAAATGGGCCTCCTAAGAAAAATTAATAAAATAATATTTTTTTTTTTTGGAGGAAGAAAAGAAAAAAAAACTACTTTTTTGTTTGTATTTTCAACATATTTCCCCGTGTTTTTCTTCAAATTTCGATCTGGAGAGCTCGTTGGATGCGGAATTTTAAATTCTGCATCCAACGAGTACCCACTCGGTATACTTTTGACGGACCCCGCTACCCCAAATACTTTTTCAGGTATTTCTTGTTTTTAGGGTAGTGGGGTCCGTCAAAAGTATGCCGAGTGGGTACTCGTTAAATTCCGCATCCAACGAGCTCTCCCGATTGAAATTTGAGTAAAAACACGGGGAGATATGTCGAAAATACAAACAAAAAAAGTAGTTTATTTTATGATACCTATCCCCAAATTTATATTAAAAAAGTGTTTAAGACCTATACGGTATTTCAAATTTAAAGCAATTTCATTGGCTAACACATGATGACATGGAATTTGAGTTAAAGTTAAAAGGCTCATTTTGAGTTGAAATTTCCTCTAATGTACGCGACTATTTCCATTGACAACTCGCGTACTATACGCGACTATCTCCCTTGCAACCCGCGTACATCAACATACGCGGGTTTCCTTTAAGCAACTCGCGTGTCATACGCGGGTTGCCTATATCAATAGTCGTGTACATCTTGATTCGAAATTATAAAATATAAATCACGATTAATGGAGATTCGTTGGGTCCTAATCATTAACTATCCTAACTGTTTCAATGTCCTCAACCTTCGAAACCACTCTATTTCCCAAAGTATAAATAGAGGCCTTGGGGAGGGCATTAATCAATCAAGTTTGGAGAGAAAAGTTATGCTGGTGGTATATCTTCAGAAGTCTTGAAGTAGCAGAACTCAAAGTCCTTTGGTTACAGAGGATTCCTTGTCTCAGAAGCTGGGTTGTACTCTTATCTCATTCACTGATTGTTAATAAAGAGAATTCTTCTTCCATCATTGTGTTGAGTCTCTTTCATGTATTATGGTTGATGAATATATTCGATTATGCACTAAATATATTATATCTAACCTCTCATATATACATGTATAAGATTGTACTTGGAGAATTTTCTCTTTGCAGGTGAAAGAGGTGCATCCTTGGAAGCTTTGGAGAGAAGCAAAGCGGAAAAAGATCAAGCTTGGATCAACCGTTGGTAATCGGGTGAGTCAAGAATTTCTTCCTATTTCCTTTCTGTACTATATTAAAGTTGATTGTCTGCAAGGTTAGTAGTAAGTTGGTAACCCTAGACCCTAGGTTACAATGGTGTTTAATCTTGAACAACAAAACTGGCGACTCCGCTGGGGAGCCCAACCTGCTGTGTGTTAGTCCTGTAGATCCTAGCCCACTCTTTGCTTTGATTCAGTGTGTGGTGTTTTGTTTTGGTTTGGACTTGCAGTGGTGTTTTGAAGACCTTTATAATTTTTCTTTTTTTGAAAAATTTTACTCCTGTACGTGGGTTGCTGTGCTACACAGTTGCGTACAGAGGTTTGTGTACGCAGTGGCTGTATTGACCAGTCGCCTACATACCTTAGCAACAAATTTTTTGGGTAGGGTTGCTTGTCCCTGTCCTTCTTTGGATTTTGTCTTGCTTTGTGGTCTTTAATACTGACATTTCACTATAGATTTGATAGCCCTGTTAACCATACTTCGTGCTTTTCAGTAAGCCCTTGAGTTTTTGTTGGTTGGATTGTCTTTCTTTTAGCAATTTGAAGTGGATTTGCCTGTTGGGTGATAGGTCCAAGTGCTGTGTGTCTAAATCAGTGATCAGGGTTTTAGATACCGTATATCCCATGCTATTTCCAAGTAGTGTTGGTTTGTCACTTGCCTTTGATTGATTTCAATGATTTTCATTTATTGTGTCTTCCCAAGCTAGGTGTTTTCCAAGTCTTCCTTAGGTGGTTGATATTTGGTTCTTATAAGTCTGCTACACTTCATTTTGCTTACTTTATATAGTTTGATTATTCCAGCATACTCAAGAATTTTTGCATTTAGGTGCATAGTAATCTTTGAGGAATTTGAAAAGTGAAAAGAAAAGCATTGGAAACATTTGCATTTGAATTGCATATGGTAGTTTTACTTTCAGTTTTTAAATAAAATCTCAAAAATTACAAAAATAAGTCTTAGTTTTCTCTTTCCTAGTTGCATTTTCATTAGTTCATATTTACAAAAAAAAAAAAACTTGTTTTAAGTAGTGATAATTTGCTTTGGAATTGATTTATACACCTGTCTTTTACTTTTCTTATCGATTCAATAACAACTCTTTAAATGAATGCTATAATTTAAAATTTATTAGTAATTTTTGTTTTATAGGGTCATACACCTACTAGCTTAGGCTAGAATTGTGGGATAGGAGATGTAAACTCCCCATAAGTACTTAAATTCAGACGTAGTGGGCCAATCGATAGGTAAATCCTTCTCTGTGTTGATAGTTTTTGGGAAGCTCCTCTCAAACGGGAGTTAAGCACGAGGCCGTGTGGAGGCATTGGACTGAGCAGATAACCCTTTGATTCCTTGTCAAAACGTAGACCAACGTTTTTACGCATCTGGGGATTTTGTCCTAGACAGAGTTTTGGGCTTTGCTACCCTACCCATGCATACGAATCAGGCTTGCGATTGTCCCCCCAGATTGTTGATATAGTTAAGGTAGCCTCTAGTCTCTTGGACATCTAGGGTTTATACATAGGTAAACTGGAAGGCTATTTCTGGTTCACCTTGGATGGGCTTGGAAGGTAACCTTTGTTGAAAGTGTAGGAGGGAGGTGGGTGATTCCTCCGCTTGTGCCTAAGAACCTCTTCAAAGACACCAATAAACTGTCTCTCAGCTTTCTTCGGGAAAGCATATCTTACATCCTTGTGATTGTTGAGACTTTATGAAATTTTTGTAGTGATTGCTCTGTGGTTTGTCTATGTTTTAGCCGACCTTAGAGTGTGAAGAGTCAAATTTACAGTCATGGAGGACCAATCTATCAGAAGGTCACGAAGGTTGCAAAACCTTCCTCCGCTTATCACATTGGAACCTCCACCTCCCCCTCAAAGGCGGAGATTGGACACAGACGGTTCTTTCGAACCGATAGGAGTTAGTGAAGTTCCGAGTGAACCAGAACTTAGGGCAAACCGTTTTAATTTAAACACAGTTGAGATAGAAGACTTGCAGGCTGACGAGTTTGCAAGGAATTTTAATTCACCTCTAACTGAATTAAACAATTGGGTGATCGTTCAGGTTCGTCCTTTCAATACACCCGTGATTGGTGTCCCTGTGGGTAGAATAATGTCTACTGAAGGAGAAAGTTCTTTTGCTTCCACCTCAGCCGCTCCGGCTAAAGGGGTGCTACCTCCCCCGGTAGGTGCCCCTAGAACAAGTATACCTACTACGCTGTTAACTCCAGTTAGCTAAGTGGTTTAACCACCGGCTCCCACAAGTTTAGCAGGTGCTTCTGGTGGTATGGTCACTGGGATTCCTAGTGTACCTACAGTTCCTACTTCCTTTGCACACACTGCCCAAAGTGGTCCTATAGGATCCTCGGCTTTTGTCCAAGGATTTCCTTGGAATGGGGGGCATATTCCCCCGTCCACTCCATACGTAGGCCCAACACCCTCATATGTAGGGGTGCAGTTTGGAAACACTAAGCCTTATGGTCAAGGTTTTCAAACTCCGGTTTTAGCTCCATTCACGAGCTCTCCCTTTTCGCTTTTTAGCAGAGGGATACCTGCTCCTATATTTTAAACCCCAACTTCGACTGGGGCAGCTCGAACCTCTTATACTGCACCACACATAAACAATCCGTTGGCTTATGGATGGAATCCTTTCCAAAGGAACCCATCCACTTCACAACTGGCAAGAGGGGGCAACCCCACCTTCACATATGGGAATATGAGGGCAAGTCCTTCTAATCCCCAAACTAGTACTTTTAGTGCTCCGGTTAGACCCAAGCTTCCTTTCCTGGCAACATTAAACTTGCCAGATTTGTCGAAACTGATGAATGACCCAGTGAGACATGACCCCTCCTGGCCACCCATCCCTACCAAGCTGCCATCGGATATCCCAAAATTCAAAGGCAAAGTTGGTGATGATCCTGGAGCTCATGCCACCACTTTCCATTTATAGTGCTCCTCCAACTCACTAAATGAGGATTCAGTTCGATTGAGGCTGTTCCAAAGAACTTTGATCAGTATTGCAGCAAAATGGTACATTGAATTGCCTTCTACTGCGTTTAGCAATTTTTGGGACTTGGCTAATGCATTCCTTAGTCACTTCCAGCTTCCTGTCCGTTATGATTTCGGGACAGACTTGTTATCTACCTTCCGGCAGGACAAGGCCACTCATATTTCGAATCACATCCAAGAGTGGAGAAGACAGAAGAGCCTTATCAAAGCCACTATTCCTCCCGAGTTCTTATTAGAATGGTTCCTTAAATCCCTATTGCCTTATATATCTAAGGATGTATCTACTTCGGGAGTGACGAATGAGGAAGAAGCTATCCTCAGGGCCCAGCAACTAGATTTGATATATTCTTAGTCTAGGATCTTATATGAGATTATCCCTGAGGCACCGAGGCCAACGCACAATGTAGAGAAACCTAAGCCTGGACCCCATGTCGATGGTGCGGTTGGTTTCGTGAATTCTCCCAATGTAGAATCTTTGGCTAAACAGATCCATCAGCTGTCCGTCAAACATTCTATGGCGGAGGCAGCAAAGGCTGCCCTCTCACCCCAAAATGCAAATGTTTTTGCACAAACCTCTCAAAAGGGCAATCAGCAGCCCGGTGGGAAAAAGAAGAGAGGAAAAAAGGGTGAGGGAAACCAAAACAAGCAAAAACCCACAAACAATGCTGATGGGGGCAAGAAAGAAAAGAAGAAGGTGATTCCCATGTAAGTTGTGCCATGAAGATCACTTGACCCATCTATGTCCCCTTATGGAACAAGCTCAGAAGCTGTTAAAAGCCCAACAACTGGCTGTTCTGAAGGATCCTTTTCCCCAAGGACAGAATTCTGCTTCAGCTTCAAATGCAGCAGGGGGCACCCCAAATGCTCCTGACCCCAATTATATCAACATGGTTCGATCCGAGACTTTACTATAGACCAAGAACAAGAACTATGAAAAAGAGACCTCGGAGAAAGGTAAGTCGATAGGTGAAACTTCTAACCCTCTCATGATTGAGAAACTTGCCAAAATTATTCCCAAGATACCGAAAGGTGTCTTTAAGAAAACCTTACATAATCCTAATGCTAGGGCTGCAGCAAACTACTCTGTAGTTGAAGAGTTAGCCCAGACTCCTTGTGCAATGTCGGCTTTAGAGGTGTTACAGAGCTGTCCTGCCCAGCGGGATGCACTCTTAGCAGCCTTAGGCAGTATGGACTCTTCAAATCTCATGGCGAAATTTAATCTGTCTGATGTCAAAATTCGCCTGCCATATCATGTAGCCTTATCGATAGATGTCATCCATGGTGGAAAGACCATTGGAAGGGCAGTTGTCGATGAGGGTGCTTCTACATGTGTTATGTCCTTGTTTTGTTGGAAACCTCTTGGATCCCTAGAGCTGGTTCCATCAAACACCCTACTTACTGCTTTCAACGGAAGGTCATTCCGTCCACATGGTATCCTACCGGCTTTCGAAATTAAGTTGGCAGGGAAAGCAGTGTCTGTTGAGGTAGAGGTGATTGATGCACCTTTGGATTATAACTTGCTCTTGGGAAGAAGTTGGACTTATGTCATGTCTGCTATTGCATCGGCCGTTTTTCGGGTGGTAGTGTTTCCACATGAAGGGAAGTTGGTTACTATTGACCGACTCAGTTTTACTTGAAAAGGCCGCATGGAATCTAACGACTCCACCATACCATTGGTTGATCAGGTTAGACCTGCTTCAGAGAGCTTAGGAGCTGGAATGTATGCATCATTAATGGGCACATTTGATTTTTCAGCTCCGATTAATTATATAGGTTCTACTAGTGTTGGGAAGTCCATAGCTACGATTGTTGATAGGATTGATACTTGGGTTCTCCCTTCCCACCATGAACCTGAAGTGCCGTTATCGACAGTGGAAGTGGCTTATAAAGCTATCATCCATTCCGCTATTGATCCTATTTCGATCCCCCTCATAGTCTTAGAGGAACTGGAAGAAGCCTATTTGCATTCTAGAGATTGCTTAGATATGGTTTTTACCTTTGGATGAAGCCATTCTGGAAGCTATGTGTGGACGAGATAAGATCTGCGAAGATCTTCACCATCGATCCTATTTTCTTCCGAAGTTAAGCAGGATAGAGAACCAGGAGTTCCATATGAGATTGGCAGGTGATGTTGATACACCTATTAATCCCTTACCAAGGGAAGGAATTTTTGCTGAGGGGAATATGGCAAACATTTCCTCTACTATCCCTATCAACATCTCTGTAAATCCTAACGTTGTGGAAAATGTACATATCGACGCAAACTGCTCTCTGAAGGAGATTGTGATCTATACGGCCTTGTTTAAGGAATTCCGCAACGTTTTTGCCTGGTCATATGAGGAGATGCCAGGCATTGATCCATCAATAGTCGAGCACGAAATCCGAACATACCCTGACGCTAAACACGTTCGACAAAAGTTGAGACTTGTCAACTCGCGTAAAGCAGCGGCAGTAAAGGCTGAAGTTGAGAAACTGTTGAAAGCCGGTTTCATTTATCTCATAGCTTTGACAAAATGGGTATCCAACCTTGTTCCTGTTGACAAAAAGCAAGGGACTATACGCATTTGTACTGAATTTTGAGATCTAAACAAAGCATGTCCTAAGGACAACTATCCCACGCCATTTATAGATCAAATTATTGATGCTTGTGCGGGAAGTGAAGTCTTTTCGTTTATGGATGGTTTCTCCGAATATAATCAAATCCAAATTAAATCGAAAGACCAACATAAAATAGCTTTTATTTGTCATTGGGGTACCTTCGCATACAAGGAAACGCCCTTTGGATTGAAAAATGCTGGGGCAACCTTTTAGCGGGCAATGAATTTTGCCTTTCACGATATTAAAGCCATTGTCGAACCCTACCTTGATGATCTGCCAACACATTCTCGTAAGAGGATCGATCACCTAGATCACTTGCGTCTGATTTTTGAACGATGCAGATACTATAAAATTCGCTTGAATCCCCACAAGTGCGTTTTCTGTGTCGAGTCAGGGAGACTGCTCAGATTCATTGTTTCTAACAAAGGCATTCAGGTGGATCCTTTGAAAGTTGAGGCCATTGTAAATTTGCCTCCTCCTCGTTCTATTAGGCAGCTTCAGAGCCTGCAGGGGAAGTCCAATTTCCTTCGATGTTTTATTGTAAATTATGCCAAGATTACTAAAGGTTTCATGCACCTATTAAAACAAGACACCCCATTTGTATGGGATGAAATTGCACAACTCACATTCGAGGCATTAAAAAAGCTTTGTTGTCGGCACCGTTATTGCGTCCGCCAGATTACTCTAGGGATTTTATATTGTATCTGGTTGCATCTGAGTCGACCATAGGGGTAGTATTAGTCCAGGGGGACGATAAGCTCCAAGAGCATGTCATCTACTATCTCAACCGTGTTTTAGCCGGACCTGAACTTAGGTATTCCCACGTCGAGAAGTTGGCCTTAGCAGCTGTGTATGCTGTTCAGAAGTTGTGTCACTACATCTTACTGAGAACCACGATGGTAGTGGCGGATGTTAATCCTTTTCAATATGTTTTGTCTCGACGAATAGTTGGAGGCAAATTCAACAAATGGATAGTCATTCTCCAAGAGTTTGACTTGGATTTTCAATCCGCCAAATCCGCCAAATCCTTAGTTTTTGTTGAGCTCATTGCAGAATTTCCAGTAGAGGACGATGTAGCCATTGAAGAAGACTCATTCCCAGATGAGCATATCTTTTTTATTTCCACCTCTGACCTCTGGTACAGAGATATACTTATCTATCTCCAGACTTTGAAGTACCCTGCAGCCTTCTCGCGGGAAAAACAGCGTAAACTACGCATACATGCCAAGAACTACCTCATTATTGGAGATACTTTATATCGTAGGGGGGTAGATTCCGTTTTGCGTCGATGTCTTACCCACGAAGAAGCAAAGATTGTCCTAAATGATGCCCATGGTGGAGCGTGTGGGGGTCATTTATTTGGGTTAGCAACGGCCCAGAAGATATTACGTGCTGGTTATTTCTGGCCCACGATCTTTAAAAATTGTGTGGAAGCCGTGAAGCGCTGTCATCCTTGTCAGCTTTACACTAGAAAGATGCGGTCGCATCCTGCTCCGTTATTTCCCGTCATCTCAGTGGGCCCCTTCATGAAGTGGGGGATAGATTACGTGACGTGCAACCCAGTCTCGGCTAGGGGGCACAAACATATCATTGTCACTGTAGATTATTTCACAAAATGGGCAGAGGCAATACCCACCTTTAAAGCTGACGGGGAAACTGCAGCTTTTTTCGTTTTCAACCAAATTATCGCACGATTCGGTATCCCTAAAGTGATTGCCACTGACCATGGTAGTCATTTCCAAAATAGTATGATGACTGAATTGACCTCTATGCTAGGATTTAGACAAGAACATTCATCTTCGTTCTATCCTCAAGCAAACGGTCAAGTTGAGACTGTTAATAAAACTTTGAAGACTATTCTCAAGTGTACTATTAATGCAGCCCGTTCCAACTGGCACATCATGCTGTATCTTGCACTTTGGGCATATCAGACCAATGTGAAAACTGCTACAGGGTTTTCTCCTTTCCAACTCGTTCATGGAGTAGAAGCGGTTACCCCGGTTGAATGTGAAATCTCGTCCTTAAAAAGTCTTGGAGCAGCAGAACTCAGAGTCCTTTGGTTGCAGAGGAGTTGTTGTCTCAGAAGCTGGGTTGTACTCTTATCTCATTCACTGATTGTTAATAAAGAAAATTCTTCTTCCAACATTGTGTTGAGTCTCTTTCATGTATTATGGTTGATGAATATATTCGATTATGCACTAGATATATTGTTTATCTAACCTCTCATATATACATGTATAAGATTGTACTTGGAGAATTCGCCCTTTGCAGGCGAAGGAGGTGCATCCCTGGAAGCTTTGGAGAGAAGCAGAGCGGAAGAGGATCAAGCTTGGATCAATTGTCGGTAATCGGGTGAGTCAAGAATTTCTTCCTATTTCCTTTTTGTACTCTATTAAAGCTGATTGTCTGCAAGGTTAGTAGTAAGTTGGTAACCCCAAACCCTTGGTTACAAGGGTGTTTAATCCTGAACAACAGGGTAGCTGGCTCTTCTCATGGGGCACTATGATACCATTAGAGCATGAGTGACCACATAATGGGTCATTAACGCTTCTCCAACCCATCTAGGGGTTCTCCATCACCCATCAAGGTTTTCGTACCATCTCGGGAATGCGTGGGGTTAGTATTTCGTTTCCTTAAGCAAAATAAATAACTAAATAAGAAATAGAAACTAAAGTAAAGAAAAAGTAAAACTACGAAAAATCAAACCGATGTGGATCCCCTTAGGGGGGATGGGGAGTGGGCTCTCAGGAGCCTGCTCAAATATTTATTAACTTATTATAATTTTTGAAGAAAAGCACTTTGGTCCTTATAATTTGGATCCAAAGGCTTACAACTTGATAGAAAAGTGATTTTTTTTGTGAAGAGGGGTGCTCCGTTAAACTTCTATTGGTTCGTTTTCTCGAAAATTTGTCAGCACCTCCTTCTCTTTTTTGTTAAACTCCAAAAATCAGTGAGCTATCAAATGCGAAAGATGCCCAAAAACACTTCAAGAGTGTCTTTGAACCACCCCTAAAAAAGTTCCTAAAAATTCTAAATTAAACTATGAGCAAATAACCAAGGAAAACAAGCTTGCCTTGGGATCTTGGCTTGCTTTTTAGGCAACCAATATGATCTGCACTAAATGCTTGGTTAAAACTTTAATGATCAAATAAAGTACTATTTTAAAGAAAACTTAATATTTACTTTTAAAATGCTTGCAAAAATTGAAACTTCCTAAGCTAGATCTACTTTCGAAAGACGAAACTCCGAAGAAACTTGAGATCTAAACTTTTTAAAACTTGAAAATAAGATCTAAAGTATAATTTACTCTTTTAGAAAATTAGATTTACATAAACAAGCAATGTTAACCAAAAGAAGAAGTTGATTTTAAATGAAGGAGAGAGAAGAAGGAAATAACTCATGCTTGAGAATGTTTTGGCAAATGGAGTCTATTGGTGGAGAGCAGAGGGACTATGCTTTTCAAAAATGATTGGAAGTTGGAGGAGTTAAACAAGATCAACCATCCCTTCAAGCTAGATACCTGCATCCACTTATACATTCTTGAACACAAGTGGTTAACACAAGCATTAGTGCTACCAATAATGGAAATTCTCTTACCTACTGGTAGATACCTCTCCTTCAAAGGCCAATACCCAACCAAAGAGATACAAAAATAAATAAATACGCGTTAACTCATAAGCTTAATGCAATAATCATCCACATGCTTGACCCATACACCACATCAAACTTCCAAAGCCTTTCTATTATTTCAAATGATATATTACAAATTGCAGTACAAAACAGGAACATTCCTTTGGTCCTCTGACCATTCAAAACAATGAGCCCAATGCCCTGCTTAAATAGCAAAAATGGAGCAAACCCCTAGGGGGCGAATTTGAGTTGAGAGGGAGTTTATCCCTTGATTCGGGCGAGTTAGAGGGTGTTTCACTCAAGAAAAACGCACCACCTCTCAAGAGGCAGGTGCAACCTCTTTTTGGGATCTCCAAAACATGTCGAATGGTCGCCACCCAAGCTAATGCGCCCCCTTCTATGGAGAAAAACGTCCCCTTGATCTAGCAAACTCATATTGATTAGATTTGATGCCGAATGCCAATTAGAATCCTTAGTTAACTCTTATTTGATGTTTAGTTGACTTCCTTGAACTCCGTATATGTCTCCAACATGTTTCCATTGATTAATGAATTTCTCTTTTTTCCTTTATTTTCCAATTTTTTGGTCTTTTTTCTCCATTTTCGAGTAATATTCAATTTTGGAGATAAATACTTACTCGAAAACTTAGGAAAGTGGATCAAGGGGTAAAGTGGGTGTTCTGAGTGTGAAAACGAGCACCTCCATAGAAAATTCGGACTCTAGACCACACTTTTAATACATTTTTTATTTTCTCAATTAAACTATTAAAAAATAGGCTAAGTTGACAAAAAAAATTATTTTTCACGAAACTTAAAAAAAACTCCTAGGGGGCATAGCACATGTCCATATGACTCAATAATAATGTCTAGCATGTTCATATACATTGGAACGTAAACTTTAATAACCTCCCAGGGTTTAACCACCAAGACGACCATTCCAACTTTGGAGGAGCAGGTGAAAAACTCGAAAATTATAAGTTGCTTATTCAACAACATATAATTAACAAGGAAAAACCACCTCACAATACCCGGTTTGATGTTTACGTCTTAGGAATCCAAATTCTTCTTCGTGGGGTATGAACATGTGGTAAACAAGTGAAAAAAGGACCTTGGAAGGCATGAATGGACTTCTAAACTCTAAATTTTAACATGTACTTGTTCAGTTTTGGAGGCTCACTTGAAAGTCCAATTGAGTGCAACTTATGTGGTAACACTAGTATAATAGGACAATCCATTTAGAGCTTACTTTCGAGAAGTCAGGAGGTTGCTAGAGAGTGACTACCAGAGAGTCAGGGGGCTACTCCAAGCATGTTATGCCTCGCCCCGTTGGACACTTGGTAAAGCTGCTCTGGCGCTCAGTTCAAGAAAGTGAGTTTTAGTGGGCCAAACTAGAAATTAACCCACTCCCTTTAATACTCACTAATAATCCTAAAATATACCAACCTAAACAATTGCAATACTTTCACAACACAACATTTGCACTCCACAAAGCATTTGCATTCAGCATCATTTACATTTGGTAACTTATATAGGGAACTAGTCTATTTGCTTATTATCTTGCTCGTGTATTTTCATTTCATGCAAAAATGACGATGATGGATATTTTATGTTGTTGAGCTATTAAATTTTTACATCTTGTTATTGTGGATGAAAAAATAATTAACTCCTACAATAATTGCTTTGCTTTCTTAGATTAACAACCTTAGATTTTCTTTTTTAGGGACCACTCCCCTCGGCTTCGCTAGGAGTTGTCCTAGATGGAAGAGCTGAGTATCAAGTGATAGCACTTGGCTCTAGCTTGCCCCCAAGGTCGCACCCAGTGGCGTAAAGATTTCTGCCACGTGACCCGAGGTGTGAATTAGGCGGCAACAAGGAGAAAGAGGAAAAACTGCCTCACTTGAATAACTTTCAAGTACATCTTTCTTGTCTTCAAGGTACATGGTAAATGGTTTCCCACCTAGTTGGTTAGGTGGTCAACAACAAGTACATGGAATAAAGTCTAGCAGGACTTCTACAAGAAATGGTTTGTTCAGCAAATTGAAACATTTGCCTCTTTTCTTCTTCTTTAATCATTAATTGTTGTTGTAAATACTGTATTTTGGACTTCCACTTTTGTTCTTGAACCAAGTAAGCAGAAAACCAAGTATCCTGCATACGTTGTACTTCAAATTTATATCGTTGTTGGTAAATAAGGCCCAATTCATATAATTCATCATTTATTCCATAGCATTTAACAGTGTTTACTTGAGTTGATGCTAAAGCTAGGGTATTAGTTCATATATCATCAAGAATTTGATTCAAAAAATGACAGAACTTTTATGACTTTTTCTTTATCTACAGAATTTTTAGTGGAAGAAGGAAGAATATTTTTTGCAACTATTGTAGTCAATAATTCCAACCTTGTATTATCCTAAACTAGTGGTACTGATTTCTTTCGTGTTGATTTATCTCTAAGCAATTTATTTTGTTTCCTCAACTTTTTGTTTTGTTGGCTCCATCCGCAAGCCTGACTTCACAAATTTTTCAATCTTTTCTTAAGAACATCAGTCTTTCTCTGTAATTGTCTACTCCTGTATTTTAACTTTTCATTTTCATTTTTAACATATCTATCCAAAACTTTAAATGCACGAACTTGCTTCTTAAGTTTCTTAATCCTCTTCTATAACTTACTTGAAATTAAACAAAGAGAATCATGGCTTACCACTTGATTAGATTCGTTTTCTTCCATCTGAGCTTGGTCTTGAAACTTAGCAAGTTGAAATTTTGGCTGGGGTGTTGACTCTAAAGTATTTCCCTGTGCAGAATGAGTTCTTGGACATTTAGGCATTGTGGAGAAGATATCTTCAGATATTCTAGGTTCTTGGACATTTAGGCATTGCGGAGAAGATATCTTCAGATATTCTAGTTTTTTCAATAGCTTGTTTAGCAATGCCTTCTAACCTTGCAGATCTTCTTCTCATTGTGCTTGAAATTTTGTCAACCTCTTCGTCATCTTAAGGCCTCTTTGGAGATGGTTGGGAATGAATTGGTTCAAAAACTGTTGGTGTTGGATCAAATTCTGTCTGAACTGGTGGAGGGGACGATACAAAATCTTGAGGATCATCATTAACCTGCTCCTGAAACCCTTTTTCCACTAAAAATTGTTACCACGTTAGGTTGCTCTTATGTAATTCTTCCATGACCAACAACTTAATTAATCCATGATGATACAAATTATTACTGATTTGCTCACGCCGTGTTTGGGCAGATGGAGCCATTTTAGACAGGCTTTTCCACAAGAAGGATGGAATGTTCATCAATTCTTCTCCTTATCATAAAGATAAACAAGGCTATGTCATCCTTCATAAGTCAAATATTTCTGCAAAAAGAAAATGACATTACCCCATTCAGGAGTGAAATAGTTGCGTTGAGCTCCCTTCTTTCACTGTATTGACTACACTAGCTAGTTGGAACCAAACTGGAACCAAAAAAACACCCGCTTGACCAAAAAATACATAAAATATTTAAATTCTATTAAAAAAAAATATGCATGTACATCCATGTGAGTCCAAACCATTAAACACATATAAGCAAAGCTTTCTCATGTATATATCAAATAAGAGTGCATATAACTAAAACACCACTAATTGCAATCCATATCTGAGATTCTGAACCAAATTACATAAACAAAGAGGCTCTAAATGGCCTTTAGAGTCCAAAGCACATCTTGCTAAGAAAAAATAACTACACATCACCAAAATCATTGTCAATATTGGGATACTATTCATCAGTAGCACCCTCTTACCCATCCTCTATACTCAACCTTTGCCTCTATTTTGAATCTCAAAGTTGATCCATCAGGAACATTGGTCAACACTTCAATTTTGACAGTGTTGCCCACCTATTTCGACTAGGTGGCAACCTCATGTACATTGAATATGTACATTATGTGCAGTTTGTACCATGGAAAAATTCTGGGGATTTTTCACTCAACATGGCAATTATGCCCCTTTTGTACATGAAATGTCCGCTCCCCTGCGTGGGACAATTAATGTAACTTTGTATGTTAACATGGGTCATTCCTCTAAGGATGTCACCATGGACTTTATTATCAGGGAAGTCCTCTTCACCGATTGTTTTTTCCCATTCCAGTTAATTTTGTTAATTAACAATTTTAATTGGTTGGGCTTTTCACTCACAAATCCTCCAAAGTGGTGAATTGGCGTTCTGATAATCAAGCCCATGAGGTGGCTAGGGTTTCAAGTTGTTGTCCACGACTATGCTAGTCATATCTTGTAGTCTTGCGGAATTTCGTTAGGATTTTAATTTTAATTTTTTATTTTTCCTAATTAATTAACTTTACAATTTGGTGGTTAATTAATTAAGTTTTGATGTAATAATGTAATCTCTTGAACCTTGGCATTTTGTAATAGGGGCTATGAATGCAAATGAAAATGCTATGACACCCCCTAGGCCATTGGTTCAAGTCCAATGTCATTCTGACAAAGAGTTGGGAAGTTAGACCAATTTTGGTTAAGTCAAGGTATTTTTTCCTAGGGAATTAATTTAATTTCCAAGGGTGAAAATTAAATTATTTGATTTTGAAGGAAAAAATCAAATAAGTCCATGGTAATTAAGTTTGGGAGGTGGCTAATCATAGTTAAATTTTATTTAAATAAACCCCCCATGGTCAAAATAAATTTTTGAAGATTTCCCAAGTGGGGTGCTCCTGTTCTCTTAATAAAAGATAAAAAAATAAAAGATTTAAAGTAAAAGATTTAAATAAAAATAATAAAAAACAAAATTTGAGTTAAAGGAAGCCTCAGATAAAAAATAAAAAATAAAAGATTTAAACAAGAGATTAAAAAATAAAAAATAAAAAGATAAAAATTAAAAAATTAAAAAGATAAAAATTAAAAAAATAAAAGATTAAAAATAAAAATAAAAATAAAAGATAAAAATAAAAAATATAAGATTAAAACTTTTAAATAAAAGATTAAAAGATTAAAAAATTAAAAAGGATAAAAACAAAAAAATAAAAGATTAAAAATGAAAGATAAAATTAAAAATTAAAAAGATAAAAATAAAAAAATAAAAGATTAAAAGTTAAAATTAAAATAAAAGATAAAAGATAAAAAATAAAAGAATAAAAAGATAAAAAATTAAAATTTGAGTCAAAGGGGGCCCCACTTGAGTGATGGAAACCCTAGATCTAAGGGTTAAGCTTTATTGTGACATGGATCTATCTTTTTGACCATTGATTTGAAAAGGCACCTTGCTTATGATTGGTGGATGGCTTGCAAAGTCAACAAACCTAGATCTAAGGGTAGATGAGAGCTACAGTTTAGATCTATGTTTTGGACCCTTGATTTGGGAGTGGGTTTGAGATCTTTTCAACTATAAAAGAGAGGCCCCTTCTCTCATTTTATCATCATTCTTTGGAGCATGGTTATGCTGCCGAAATACTCTCTTCTCTATTCTTCTCTCTCAAGCTCTAAGAGGCTCTTTTGTATCAAGCTTTGCCCTAGTTGGGCCATAATCAAGGAAATTCTTTGGAAGGACATGGTGCTGTTGTTCTATATTTTTCATGGTTCATTGTGAGGTAACTTGTATCTTATATTTGTTTTGCATATTTGTATTAGTCTAGTTAGCTCTCTACAAAGTATTTTGTGGAGAGATCAGAGAGTATAAGTATTTTTACCCTATTTTGTGAGTTGTTTAGCAAGTTTCTTCAAAGTATTTTGTAGAGATTGTTAGACATTCATCACTAGGATTACATTTTCTTGCAGATCTAATATTTATTTACAGGTTTTCCAAGCCAAGGACATCTCTCCAAGGGTTTCATTTTTAAATCTGCATTTTCGGCCATTTCTTTTTCTCTCTCTTAAAACTGGGTTTTATTCATTGTATAGTGAATATAACCCTTGTTTTAAGGCTTTCATCCATTATAAATTAGTATAGAGTTTTAAATCTGTTGTTTTTACATCATTTACAGCCCAAAAACGTTCATTTTTAACCACTAAAATTTCATTTTTCCAAAATTTCAAGTTCAGATTTTTCAGTAAATTTTCTGGGTTTTGTACTAATCTGTGCTAACTTTCTGATTTAGTTTTCTGCAGTAAATTCCAGCAAGTAAAGTTGCTGGTTTGTTGCAGGTTTATGCACAGAAGAGAGGGTTATACTGCCCAAAATTGCCTAGAAAAGCTCTAGAAAAGTTCTGGTCCAAAAGAGGCCAAAAAACCACATTTCTTCTCTCTCTTCTACAAGATTGTAAACCCCAAATGAGAAGTTCTCTTTGGGGTATTCTCTAAAGCTTTGTAAATCTGTATATGAGTAGTGTAGAGATAGCCTAGAACACTAGTTGCTTAGATTTATTTTTATGCAAGTTTTATTTCAGTTTACCCACCTTCCCTTAAGGGATTGAAGTGAAGTTGAGTTAATTTTTTTACTTCTGTTTACCCACCAATCTCTGTTACAGACCACCATCTCTGTCACAGAGATTGTTGTGTGGTTAGGACATTGTTTAGCTAATCGCATTTTCTTTTCAAGTTTTTTTATTTTCTGTCAAAAGAGTAACCATACAACCCACTGATTCGGTGTATCCTCTGTCCCAACTCGTCATCTCTCTTTAGGGACTTCAAGTTGGGTATGAAAAGCAGGAGAAGTGGGGGCTTAGCTTAATTAGAACAACTTCTTTTCTGCTACAAACATTCACGCTTTGTTTTTCAGTCCAAGATCAAGTACCAGCACCTCCCATAAGGAATACCACTTGGTTGATCTTGTTGATAGTATAAAATTAACTTTGTATGCTAATCACCAAGATTTAAAATTTACCCCTAAAATTAACCAACAACGAATTTAGCCCCTGTTTCTCTACTCGGTTATCACCCTTCGGGGTACTCACGAGATACGACAGGGGGTAGAGGAGTTTTAGTAATAGGCATCCATCTTGCTATTTTTTCGGTTGATTAAAAACAGTGACCTCGGAAGCTAGTGGGAGTAGAAGACCGTGGGGGGTCTCTAGGCATTCTACGTCCTCCTTGTTGAGCACCGGGGCATTGGGGTTTGACCTAGGAGCTACAAGTGGACTTGTTTCCACTGTTTTGAGCGCACCAGCATTCCCTCTTTGACTTGAGAAATACTAGATTGGGGTAGTCACACCACTGGTTCGAAAACTAAACTTCAAGAGGAAAAACCTTAATAAAATCTACCTAAAATAAACCAAGAGACATTGCAAAACCGGTTCTATAACATTTCCATTTCAGCAACATTTCACTCCAATATTGCACTTGTTTCCTTTCAGTTGTTGTTGCACCTGCAAAGCAAACCTGATAATTTTCTAGCTTGTGGATATTAATCAACTGGTTTACATTTCCTGCTATTTACCTGAGCATTGTTAGCATCAAGTTTTACTGCTCAACTGATTAATACTGTTCATATTGCTCAACTGTGATTATATTATTTTCATTTATCTTGATAATATTGTTCATGAATCTTTCATAACTGTGTATATTGTCCATAGTTTGTTTCTCCATCTCATTTTTAGATAACTTAACCTATGGGATAATTAACTTAGACTGCATCCAATGAAAGTTGCATTCTCTGACTCCATTACTTAGGCACTGGTTATATTAAAAGGATTGACTGTCATTGAAATATTGCATCTTGCATTGGTTTGACTGTCATCTTTCAAAACCTTAGTCTCACACCTTAATGAGATCTCTTTAATTTGTAATTAATTAATAAATCTGGAACTTAGTCTTCCGTAGGGACTTCCCCCCTTGGCTCTGTTGGGATCTTGCCTAAACGGAGGAGTTGTGGACTGTGGTGACAGTGGTCCCCAGCTCTCGCTTGCCCCCAAGGACACACATAGCAGGTTGTGACTTTCCTGTTCCTTAAAGTGTGAATTAGGCGACAACATCTTTGGCGTCGCTGCCGGGGACAAGTCTTTTGTCCTTGGTCTTGACATTAATTAAATAATTTTAGATCTAATTCTTTAATTCTTCAATTTAATTCGTTTTTAAAGTGTTAATAAAATTTTTGAAATAACTTTAAATTTTTTTTATTTTTATTTTCTTCTTCTTTACCCATATTGGAAGTTTACTTGTTCTCCAAGTGGCGACTCCACTTTAAAATATATAGTATGGTATTCTACCTGGAGCCCTTTGGTTTGCTTAGCTCCCTCTTAGATCCTGAAAAGGCTTTTAGAGGAAGTTAACCAAACTTGCTCCATGTAGAATCTTTACAAGTCTTGGAGAAGAAGCCAACTTCCAATATCCCTTTGTTGTTTATCCAAGTAAACCAAGCTTAACAATGGATAATTATTATAGACCATGTGATTTCTCTAAAATTGTTGGTTACCCTCATGAAGTTCCAGAGAAAGCTATAGATAGGTTGCCTTCTTTTCAAGGAGACAATGTTACAAGTGCTAAAGCCCACATCAGAAATTTCAATTTATGTATTGCAAGATGGTGTATGGCACACAACCATGAGCATGTGAAGATGAAACTCTTTGTTTTGTCCTTAGAGGAAGAGGCCATTGATTGGTTTATGGAACATAATGATAACACGTTTAAAGACCTTAAGGGAATCATTGAAGCTTTTAATGATAAATGGGGAGATAATAGGGATCACCATTCCTTGTTAACTGCCTTGCACTTTAGCCATAAGGAAGATAATGAAACAGTGGAAGGATTTAACAGAAGATTTAATGAATTGGTTAAGAGTCTCCCTCAAGATATTAAGCCTCCTGAAAAGGCCATCTTAATTTTCTACGTTCAAGCTTTTGAAGGGAAAATGAGATACCAGCTAAGGGATAAAGAGCCTACAAATGTTAGGGAGGCACAAGACAAAGCTATTAAAATAGATAAGAATATGCAAGATTCGGGGAAATCAAATGTTCTTGGGTTTTCAAAGGAAATTAAGAAAGTTCAAAACCAAGAACCCCAAGGTGACTCTATCAAAAAGCTCGCCCGATTGATTAAGCAAATGGAAGAAGTCTATATTAATCAATTATCATCTATGCATAATAAGATAGTTGCCATGGAAAAAGATAAAGGTAATAATCATAAGCCAAATGATAGATGGCAAAAGGGTCTCCCTAAAGGACCCTTTTATCAAGAACAAGAAAGACCTCCAGAGCCTATGGAAGCAAACAATTGGTTTGATGATCCAGTAATCCCTTATTGTAGGGCTTGTGATGATTCACATGAGGAAGGGACTTGTCCCATTTTCTTTCAGATTATAAAGAAAAAGTTAGCAGCTAGAGAAAGAATGGAACAGGTTAATATGGTTGGTCATGAATGTGTGTTTGACAATAATGAGGATTTATGAGATTCAGTAGAAGATAGTAAGGACATGGTTTGCATGACTAGAAATATGGATAAAGTAGAAGAAACATGTGAACATGAACTTACCCCTAAACAAAGTGTATTTTCAAGTAATAATTTGATTATGGATTTAGAGGGTTGGATCAATAATGTAAAGGTATTAGTTCCTGTAGTAGAGAATGTAAAGGTTCTAGCCCAAAAGGATAAGCCACCCAAGGCTTTAGTAAGTTCCCCTCAAGTCAGTAAAGTTTCAGACCATTTTCAGAATGTTTTAGAAGAAAAGACAATCGAAGCATGCCATAATGAATCAGTGTTTTTTCAGAATGTGGACAGTGTACATAGTGTAAAGGATCATGTTATTTTTGTTAGCTTCCCAGAAAATATAAAGGATGGAATCAGAATTAAGGAAGTTAACAAAATATGGCATGAGCAGTTTTTTGAGAGTGTGGACTTTTGGAAAATCTTCAAAGATGTGAGGCACTATCAAAGTCACAAGAAACAAGAAAGGGTTAAACGAGCCACAAATCAGGTTTTTCTTCAAAAAGATAAATACTTAGTGTCCTAAGGGACACTCTCTGTAATGTATCTCTAACCATTTTCCTTGAATTCTTTTAACAACTTTGTATTATTTCATTCTTTAAAATTATTTATGCATATATGTATGATCATTGTGTAGTCATTTCATTTATTCATTATTAATTATTTATTGGTTTCTACATGAGGACTTATGTTGGTTATTGGTGAGAATTTGTGGTTGCGGAGTCTGGAGTTCTCGTATGCTCTCCGATGATCAAACACACGTCCCCAAGTTGGAGCCAGATGTTTCCCACCTATTTCGACTAGGTGACAACCTCATGTACATTGAATATGTACATCATGTACAGTTTGTGCCATGGAAAAATTCTGGGGATTTTTCATTCAACAGGGCAATTATGCCCCTTTTGTACACGAAATGTCCGCTCCCCTGCGTGGGACAATTAATGTAACTTTGTATGTTAACATGGGTCATTCCTCTAAGGATGTCACCATGGACTTTATTATCAGGGAAGTCCTCTTCACCGAGTGTTTTTTCTCCTTCCAGTTAATTTTGTTAATTAACAATTTTCATTGGTTGAGTTTTTCACTCACAAATCCTCCAAAGTGGTGAATTGGCGTTCTGATAATCAAGCCCATGAGGTGGCTAAGGTTTCAAGTTGTTGTCTATAACCATGCTAGCCATATCTTGTAGTCTTGCGGAATTTCGTTAGGATTTTAATTTTAATTTTTTATTTTTCCTAATTAATTAACTTTACAATTTGGTGGTTAATTAATTAAGTTTTGATGTAATAATGTAATCTCTTGAACCTTGGCATTTTGTAATAGGGGCTATGAATGCAAATGAAAATGCTATGACACCCCCTGAGCCATTGGTTCAAGTCCCATGTCATTCTGACAAGGAGTTGGGAAGTTAGACCAATTTTGGTTAAGTCAAGGTATTTTTTTCTAGAGAATTAATTTAATTTCCAAGGGTGAAAATTAAATTATTTGATTTTGACGGAACAAATCAAATAAGGCCATGGTAATTAAGTTTGGGAGGTGGCTAATCATAGTTAAATTTTATTTAAATAAACTTCCCCATGGTCAAAATAAATTTTTGAAGATTTCCCAAGTGGGGTGCTCCTCTTGTCTTAATAAAAGATAAAAAATAAAATATTTAAATAAAAATAATAAAAAACAAAATTTGAGTTAAAGGAAGCCCCAGATAAAAAAATAAAAGATAAAATATTTAAATAAGAGATTAAAAAATAAAAAATAAAAAATAAAAAGATAAAAATTTAAAAATTTAAAAGATAAAAATTAAAAAAATAAAATATTAAAAATAAAAATAAAAATAAAATATTAAAACTTGAAAATAAAATATTAAAAGATTAAAAAATTATAAAGGATAAAAACAAAAAAATAAAAGATTAAAAATGAAAGATAAAATTAATAATTAAAAAGATAACAATAAAAAAATAAAAGATTAAAAGATTAAAATTAAAATAAAAGATAAAAGATAAAAAATAAAAAAATAAAAAGATAAAAAACAAAAGATAAAAAATTAAAATTTGAGTCAAAGGGGGGCCCACTTGAGTGATGGAAATCCTAGATCTAAGGGTTAAGCTTTATTGTGACATGGATCTATCTTTTTTACCATTGATTTGAAAATGCACCTTGCTTATGATTGGTGGATGGCTTGCAAAGTCAACAAACCTAGATCTAAGGGTGGATGAGAGCTACAGTTTAGATCTATGTTTTGAACCCTTGATTTGGGAGTGGGTTTGAGATCTTTTCAACTATAAAAGAGAGGCCCCTCCTCTCATTTTATCATCATTCTTTGGAGCATGGTTATGCTGCCGAAATACTCTCTTCTCTATTTTTCTCTCTCAAGCCCTGGTGAATGCTTAACTGCTTAAAGTCTTTTCCATTTTTAATTTACTGTTGGTTTAATAATCTTCACTCAAAGCATTTTTTTGCTATATGGTAAATCTTTGTCTATATTGGTAAATCATCTGTATATTGCTTAATATTTTGGTTCATTGTTGTTTATAATTATATCATTCATTCATCTCATTGTTAAACACCTAAGTTGTAGTTTAATTATAACTTAAATCTCTAATTTATTTTGTAAGCTTGTAAAGTTGTAATCTGTCTTTAGACCCCATTTGTAATAGGCACTGGTCTTGTTTTATCTAAAGGTTTGCTTGTCATTTAAAGGAAATCTTTGCATTTTGCATGCCGCTTGTCATGCCTTAGATAATATAGAGTCTTAGCCTCATTCTTATTAAACGATCCCTTTAATTAATTTGTAATTAATTAATAAACCTGGAACTTAGTTTTCTCATAGGGACTACCCCCCTTGGCTCTGTTGAGATCTTGCCTAAACGGAGGAGTTGTGGACTGTGGTGACAGTGGTCCCCAGCTCTCACTTGCCCCCAAAGACACACATAGCAGGTTGTGACTTTCCTGCGTCTTAAAGTGTGAATTAGGCGGCAACATCTTTGGCGCCGTTACCGGGGACAAGTCATTTGTCCTTGGTCTGACTTAATTAATTAATTTCTTAAATTTTCGATTCTTTAATTCATTAAACTGTTAATAAAATTCTGTAATTAATTTTAATAACTTGTTTACCCATATTAGAGCTATCTTTTTCTCCAAGTGGCGACTCCACTTCAAAATATAGTAAGGTATTCTACAGGGAGCCATTCAAGTGGTCTACTCAACTCCCTCGCCAAGCCTGAAAGGGTATATAGGAGGCGGTTGAATAGGCTTGCTCCCCGTAGACTCCTTGCAAATCTTGGAGAAGAGGCTGTCTCTGATATCCATTTGTTGTTTGCCCAAAACAACCAACCCATGCCAATGGATGATCTATGTAAGCCATGTGATTTTTCTAACATCATTGGTTATCCTCATGATTTGCCAGATAAAGCTATAGAAAAGTTACCTTCCTTTCAAGGTAATAATGTCGTCAGTGCCAAGTCTCACATCACCAAGTTCAACCAATGCCTCGCCAAGTGGTGTCATGCTCATAACTATGAGGATGTCAAGATGAAGCTGTTTATTTTATCTTTAGAAGACGATGCTATGGAATGGTTTCAAGATCAGAATGGTAATAAGTTCAAAACTCTCAAAGCAATCATTGAGCATTGTTAGCATCAAGTTTTATTGCTCAACTGATTAATACTGTTCATATTGCTCAACTGTGATTATATTATTTTCATTTATCTTGATAATATTGTTCATGAATCTTTCATAACTATGTATATTGTCCATAGTTTGTTTCTCCAACTCATTTTTAGATAACTTAACCTGTGGGATAATTAACTTAGACTGCATCCACTGAAAGTTGCATTCTCTGAATCCATTACTTAGGCACTGGTTATATTAAAAGGATTGACTGTCATTGAAATATTGCATCTTGCATTGGTTTGACTGTCATCTCTCAAAACCTTAGTCTCACACCTTAATAAGATCCCTTTAATTTGTAATTAATTAATAAATCTGGAACTTAGTCTTCCGTAGGGACTTCCCCCCTTGGCTCTGTTGGGATCTTGCCTAAACGGAGGAGTTGTGGACTGTGGTGACAGTGGTCCCCAGCTCTCGCTTGCCCCCAAGGACACACATAGCAGGTCGTGACTTTCCTGTTCCTTAAAGTGTGAATTAGGCGGCAACAGACAGAACTTCCTAAACCAAGCATTAAAATAAGGTAGAAAAAGCTTAACAGGCCTAATAAGTGATTTTGCTCTAGTGAAGTGTACATTTTTACCTAGGCCATGACAGACGAATTCAACAATTAGCAATACGAACATCAAGTTACATAGAGAGTTGGGTGCTATTGGTCAAATGCCAATCCCATACTCTTGCACATGATAGAATCCAGTGGAAACGTTGCAATCCTGGAATCCTGAAAAATGATAAGTCTCTTGAAATCTAAATGAGATTTAAAATTGTACTTTTTCCATATGAAGTTTGGTGAGGTTGGAACCTCTCAAACATCTTGAAACATTTAATGGTGATGTTAAAAATTTAAGTAAAATGACAGAAAAGAAAAGGCCTATCCTTTTATTTAAGAAATTAAAATTCGCAGTGGTTACTAGGGTTTTGCCTTTTTAAAAAAAAAATTGTATGGAACTGGTTTTTCTATATGGAACCTGCCATTTCTAGTTTGGACCCTTGATTTGAACCAGCAACCCAGTAAACCAAATGAACGGGCTGGTTTTGGCAAAAAATCGGTTTAGTTATGATAACGCTTGGCTGCTAGAGTTATTGTTTCTTAGTGTTTATTTGTAGAAGACGTCTTAATTTGTGTTGCATGAAATGATCTCATCATTTGTTTTAGTAAAACTCTCAAATCCTTTTCAGCCATCCACTTTACATTCTGGTGATTACAGGCAGGCTTCTATGACACTCAAATGCAAAGGCTTTTTTTTGTTGAAAATTTCTGAACTTTGCTTTTCAACAGGAGTTGGGGTTGTTTGAAGTGGATGCCTATTATTGAGTACATAGAACCTTTAGGATATAGTCATTGAACTAATGGCTTGGCAATTGCTTGAGTGGAATTTTTTGGAAAGTAGCTAGATACTTAAGTAACTCAAAGACACGCAAATGCAAGGTCTTTTGTTTGAAAATTTCTGAACTTTGTTGTTCATTAGGAGTTAGGGTTGTTGGAAGTGGATGCCTATTATTGAGTCTATGGAAATTCAAGGAAAATAATTATTGAACTAATAATAGCCTACTGACTAGTGTGGAGTTTCTGCAAAGTAACAAGTTTCTTTTTTAAACCCACAGCTATTATGCATTGACCAAATTTAATTTGAGGAGTTGAGAATACCTATCACGAAATATCAGGAGGCAATTGTTTTTTATATGTTGTATATCTTAGCTGAAATAGAGAATGTGAGCAAGATTGCATTTATGAAATAATTTAGTGTTATGATCATTGGGGCCAATTTGATCACACAGAGGTAATTGTGTTTCCTATTTTGTAGTAATTTTGGATAGCTGAAATAATTTGAGCTTGACTGCATTTAATGCACTAAGAGTAGCGAGGTGCTCTACATCCCAGTATGGGGGAGATGCTGTAACATTATGTAACGTAACATAACTTACCTAACATTACTAAAAATAAAAAAGTAGTTAAAAAATGTCGGATCATAAATTAAAAGAATTAAAACCACCATAGATCCATTTTAAAACTTGGATCTATAGATCAATTCTCTCGAGGTGTAATTTTGTTCATGATGTGTAAAAAATTTAACATAACAAAAATTTACAACTCAAGATAAAATTGTTATTGTAGTGTTACCGACTAGGCTGCACCTAGTTGGACTTTCAGTGAGCCGCCAATGATGAATATGATACTCGTTCATATTCAGAGTTCGAAAGTCCTTTCAAGCCTTCACGGTCGTTTTATTTTTTGTAACACATGTTCATACCCCCTTGGGGAAATTGTAAAAAATGTCCTAGCATTTAGTTTTTTATAAAAGGGTCGGCTTCCCAGACTTAAGCATCAAGCCGACTAGCCCAAAGTGTTTTTTCCCTTGGTTATTATTGGTTGTTGAACAAACGACTAATAATTTCTGAGTTTTTCACTCACACCTCCAAAGCTGGGATAGTCATCTTGGTGTTTTGGCCTAGGGAGGTTATTAGAGCCTTCATGTCGGTGTTTTTCACCATGCTAGGCATTTGAATTGAGCCGTATGAACATGTACTAGGCCCCCCTAAGGTTTCGTCAATTTTCACAAGAAGTATTTTTTTTCGTTTTTTAAGCCATTTTATAATGGTTTAATTAAAAAACTTCAGATTGTGATAAAAGTCAGATATGGAATCTGTTTTTGATGTGGGGACACTCGTTTTCACACCCAGAGTGTCCACTTTACCCATGGGAGCACTTTCCACATCAATCGGGTGGCCCGGTCATCCTGTGAGGCATTATTTCGCTATCAGAGCATCAAAGTGACATTTAAATGCCAAAAATGCATCATTTTCGCATAAGACAAAAATAGTGGAAAAGTGTAAAAAAAAAAATTAATGGATAAATGGTGATGGGGCATGGTGGTCCCCATGATGATGACCTCACTATATGAGAACTTTCAAACCTTGGTTAAAATAAATAATGGTATGCATATCACATTTTTTTTAAAAGAGATGAGGTGAAGCATGAAGGAAAAAGCGCTAGCATGGTTTGGTTGTGGACCCCTCTTATATCCACATCACAATAAAAAAAGGCTTGGTTTATTTTTAAATACACCATACATTGGTTTTATAATTTATTATGAACTAGCGATGGATTAGATTATGGTGACATGAAGCTAAAGGAAATCAGGATTAGAGTATGGTGATGTGAAGCAAGGGAAATCGTGAGCATAGTTGGAGTAATAAGCTATGTTGCACAAGTTTCTGGAACGTGGGAACTTAGGGAATGTGGGTACGAGTGTCGGATACGTCTAGAAGTTTCCCCCAAATTTGCAGGAAACGGCGCGTTGGGAACGTTAATAATATATATTAAAAAAATATAAAAAATAATAATTAAAAAACATGAAAAGAGAAGAAACATAGAGAAAAAAAGAAACATTAACACAAATCAAATGACTTAACTTATCCCATGTATTACGGTTGTAACTAAAACCTCTTAGCAGATGGAAATGGCAATAAGATCGAGATTACCATCCACATCATTGATTATATAAGGTAGACTCTTTCTAAAGTGGAGACTTTTAGAAGTTATAGTCCCTATATTTGTGGCTATTTGTATAGAGTAAGTTTTTAGTTTTGTGTCAACTATGATTAAAATGTATTAGAATATTATATGTTTACAAAACATTCTATGCCAAGGTATTGCAAATTTATAATTATTCAAATTTAAATTATTATGAAATAAAAATCAAGATATTTTTAATTTAAATGTAATATATGAATTTAGTTTTAAAGTAAGATTTAGAACCATTTCCAATTAGTTAAAAGTTTACTTTTTATTCATAAAGTAAATAGTAAAATAAATAAATTTATTTTCTTTTGTTTAATAATATACAAAATGTCAGAATAGACTTACATTTATTATTGATTAGCCATAGTGAAATTCAGCGTAGGGGTGAGTGAATACTTTAGCACGAGCATTAAATAGAGATCAGTGCACCAACTCGACAAGGTAGCACGAAAAAGACTTTTATTGCAACTTAGTTTTCAAGAGAAATTTTTTTGAGTCAACCATGTATATGTACGGTCGCAAGGAAATAGGAATGTTGTTACCAACCAACATGGTGATCATGAATGTGTGGAAGTTCCCAATGAAGGAAACGCGCAAAAAGAAGTCCCCAAGTTCCCGATTTTAGAGGGTAAAAGTTCCCAATAAGTTCCCGACCATCGAGAACGGTTTCTGTTGAATTGGGAAAGTTTCCTACAAGTTCCAAAGTTCCCTGGAACGTCGGAACTTCGGGAACGAGTTTCCTAAAAGCCGGGAGTGGTTCCCGTGCTACATAGGTAATAAGGAATGGACCCCTCGTATGTATGCCCCACTTTTGTTATGTGGTGGATTATTATACCATATGGTATGGAGCCCGTGTTATCTCATTGCTCACGTCATCTCATATGTTGGTATCGTGAGCAAGGTATGTGGGGGTTCACGCTAGCCATTATGGTGATAGCGAATAGAAAGGAGTGGGCCTCCTTTCGTCCTCATCACTTTAAGACTTTGGTTTAAATTTAATAAAGTTTACCGTCCATCAAAGCTTGGATCCCAACGAATATCTTTTTGGTGGAGCTCGCGTCACTTGCATTCCGTACACTTGCGTGAGTTTGGGGATGGCTTGCAATTGGAGTTTTGTGAGGTGGCACCTCCTCTACACCATCTCTTTGGTTAAACAGGTAATCACCCCATCGATTTTGTTGATTGGTTCAGTTTAGCTCAACTCAACTCAATTACACTGCAGGTTGATCTTCGGTATTGATGAGGCCCCCCTGGGTCTCTCTTTTCCTATTTAAGCCAGTCACCTCTCCATTGTTCAGGATCAAAAGGTGGAACCTCTACTTGTAAGATTGTAATAGTTTTCTTGAGTATTGTGAATAAAAGGCTTTGGAGGCAATTTTTGTGTGGGATCTATGGATGTTTGGATGGAGTTTACTCTACATTAGTGAGGTAACCTGTATTTGTTTTCATGCTTGCATATGTTTGGGATTAACTTTCTTTCAGAAGGAAATGGTATTTTTGTAAAGATAAAAGGTAATTCTTGATAGGTTACTCTTTTATTGCAAATCAAAGAAGACTATTTGATATATGTATGATTTCATGTTTGGATCTACATTGTTGTTGTAGCCTCTTTTGGTTTACACAAGTATTTTTTAATCCCCATTGCTAGTGTTGAGAATCTTTTACAGGAAGCTAAAGCTGGAGTATTGATGAGCGAATGTGCTCTACCTTTCCTTCAATAAAATTGAAAAATAAGCTTTGTCCCTCTGATCTCACCAAGGAGGCGTTTTCTCTCATTTATTTCTTGCTCTACTTTGGGTTCTTTAAGTTTTGATCCACATATTTTGTAAAACTTTCTTTCAGTTTCAAACGTTTCCATATTAGATCTAGCATCTAAGGTCATATTAAAGGTAAATCTAATGTCTAAAAGTTTCTATTTCTGGTCTGCCTCAAAGATAGATTTAAAATTCTAGATCTAGTTACTTTTCTCTTTTTCCGCAAGTTTAAAAATTTTGAAAATTAAAAAAGCTTGTTCTCTTGGAGAATGGAGGCACCTGGTCTGTTACAAGGAAGGCACTATAAGCCCTAGACTTGGTCTAGGCATGTGTGACACTCTGACCCTTGATTAATGGTCTTTGTGTTCTTACCCAAGGCCTAGCTACCCTTGGTTAAGATACTCTAGTACCTGATCTTGGTGTCACATAGAGTGTAAGTCAAAAGCATTAGTAACTCTCTTGGTTTATGATGATGTACTTTGAATGGAATTAAAGACCACAGGGGCACTTGAAGAAGGCTAAAAGCAAAAGTAAAAAATACATAAGGACTTTTGGACCACAGGTAAAAGTCAAAAATACATAAGTACTTTTGGACCACAGGAAAAGGACCACAGGTAAAAGTCAAAAATACACAAAGGACCTTTTTGGAGAAAAAGGTAAAAGTGAAAATTAGAAAAGAATAAAATAATGTTATTTTATTCTTTCTAATTTTTGTCCACTTACAGGTGACTCAAGGTTATAAAAGAAGATCAAGCCATTTCATTATTACATGCACAATTGCTCTCATAGGTACAACTGCTCAAGTTTGAAGAAGAAGATTTTTTATTCTGCCCTAGCATGAATGAGTCTAGCTAGGGCATCATCATTCTCCACTGAAGACAAATCCTAAGCTAGGGTTTTTTATTTTTTTCTGTCTTAAGGGTTGTTCAGCAAACCCTCCTCTTCAGCAGCATAACAGATCTGGGCAGCCACTTTCTCTTTGGGCAAATCTACTACCTCCACGGGGAGCCTCACCCTTTCTTCACGGGCTGCCTGATTTTTTTTTTTGTGGGCAGCATTGAGGGTTTAGCTCTCTTTCTCTTCACCGCAGGTAGGCCACTAGACAACACTGTCCTCTCGGCACCCACGGGAAGCCTACTACGGGCTTACCCATGAGGGTTTGGCTCACGGCCACCCCTTGGGAAGCCCTAGGGCAGACCCATAAGGGTTGTCGCGGCCTAACAGTCCCTCCGGGCAGCCTGTAGGCATACCCGTGAGGGTGTTAGAGTAGCCCAAGGTTGTACAGACCCTTAGGGTAGTCCACGAGCCAGCCAATAAGGGCACAGGCTAGCTTCTATCCCTTCGGGCAATAGCATAGCTGCCACACAAGGCAGCCGACAGCAGGTCCGGCAGAGAGATAAGTCGAGCAGAGAGACAGGTCAGGCAGAGAAGTACGACCGGACAGTACGGTCCGGCAGCAGAGGTACGGTCGGGTAGAAGTACAACCGGGCAGCCTGACAGGGAAAAATTTAGATCTGGGCAGCAAAGAAAATTCAGGGCAGCGAAGCCCTAATTTCGGGAAAATCCAACTTGGCAATTTTTGATGTAATTCTGGAAATTGATCTTCTGTTTCATTGTGTTGATGTGATGAGTGTTATCTTACTGTACTTGTCAATTGTTTAAAGTTAATCTGCAAATTTTTTAAGTATTCATGCTAATGCTAAAATTCAATATGGTATTAGAGCTTAGCATGTTAAAACACAGTAAAGGGACACTGCTATTGTTTTCCTAGACCTTGGGATAAGATTTGCAGACTTAACATTTGACTAAGTTGCAGAGATGGCCACCAATGTTTTCAGACTGGAAGAGAAGCTCTATGGTTCAGCCAACTACAACTCTTGGATGTAATGCCCCGGTTTTGACCCCGTTGCATTAGATGTACATGATGTATATATTGTAAATGATCATGGTGTGGAGCTAAAGGCCAAGGCCCCACCATTGATCAGTTATGTTATGTTTTGGATTTGAATTTGTCACCGATGGTATATCGGGGCATGCAGCATATATTATGTTGGTCATCATGTAAATATGCATCTATAATTAATTAAATGAACCCGACCAGCTACGATCGCGACAACTAAAATGAGAAAGGGGCATGATTTTCACAAGGATAAGGATGTGGGGGAATTTGTCAAACCTTGGCCAATGGGGTGAAAATCCATGTGTCTTCTTACCTTGTTTTTATCCCAACCACTTTCATTAAGAATGGCTGCTGGTGGTTGAGGCAGTTATGGTCTTTGGGAGTGGGGTGGCAGGACTGTCAGTCCTCACCCACACGCACACTCTGCCCACGGTTGACTTCACAATGGCCAAAAACCACTATCATCATTCATGTAGACATTCTCTTCTCCACGTCTGTGCCGAGCACCCACGCACCTCCAATTCGCGTCCTCCCTGTAGCCTGTTCATCTTCACGCATTGTCTCCATTTGTCTGATTATTCTCACGCACAGGCTCCTTGTGGTTTGGTCTCACGCAGCCCGGAGAGGGATTAGGGGCACCTCTACTGTCATTTACGTTTTTCCCATAGCATGGGTTTGGGTGCGATTTGATCCACATTTGGGTTTCAGCGTGAATTCTCTCTCACGCACTGGGCTGTGGGTGGTTGTCATTTTCACGCAGGAAGCTGGGAGCTATTTGGTCTTTTGTCACTCACGATTTTTGCCTGCGGAGAGCCATTTACGCTAAGGGACAGTGATGTGGTCTGTGAAATGTTTTTCCCGGTGACATTGTTTCCTAGGATGGGTTGTGGTTTTTCCCTGTTGTGATTGTGTTTGCTGTTACGTTGGGACGGTTGGAATTCGCTCAGGAATTGCCTCCCTGCTTAAGCTGTGACAGCTGATTGGTTGCATGTATGCAATGGTTGGTCTTCGGACTGTGTTGGGAGTAGGGATGTTGGCTGGGTTTGCTTGATAAACCTGGTGTGTTGGAAACCACACAGACAGAGCTAGAGGGCTGGCTTTCTTCTCCACCACCCCTGAATAGCACTAGAAGGGAATGCAGGGCCTGAGGGACTGTGTAGCAGAGAAGGGACTGATTCCTTGTGTTGGGTGTGTGTGGGTGTCTTAGAAGTCATGCTAGTTCTGGTGTAGGTGTTCCTAGCTCTGTAATGAGCTCACCAGCTTAGCAATTAGCCTTTTCCAGCTCCTTAATGGCTTGATAAACCCAACTGTGTTGGCTTGGCTGTGTTTTGTGTATCCTTGGCTATGTGTAAGCCTGCTTGTTCCCTTATTCCTTGGAGAATCATGCCCAACTCGGGGGTGGTAGCGTTGCTGAGAGATTAAGGAGCACGCTAGCCTATGGTTGGGTGGAACGTTGTAGCGACGTAGCTGGTTGCGGAGCGAGTTCTTCATAAGATAAGTGATCTTCTTCATTTTACTTCTGCAACCATAAATTCTGTTAATGAATGTAATGAACATGTTGAATGCTTGTTGAATGTATGATGTTTCCGCTGTGTCTGATAGATGATTACATCTGTGTATGAGAAACAATTACATATGTGCATGTTTTTGCTTCAATGCATTCTGTTTGAGTATTTTTATGAATTCGTATGTTCATGGGGCTGGTAGCCCGGATGGTTAACGCCATGGTGATCGCGTTCTCTTCGCCGGTCGAAGGCATGGGGACGTGACATTGGAAGGCCAGGTTAACAGCCATTCTAGAAGAGAATGACTTGGATGACATTGTTTTTAATGTCATAGAAGAGCCAACATCTAATGTTGGAAGGCTTGCTTACAAGAGGAAGCAAGGTAAGGCTAGAAGAAATCATCTATGATTCTGTCAAAGAAACAGTGATGCCCAACATCACAACTTTGAATACTACTAAAGAATGCTTCGATGCTTTGGCCAACTTATATGAAAAGAAGGCTCCCAGTCAAAAGAGAGTCTTGAAGAAGAGGCTATGAACTTTGAAGCTGAACAAAGATGAAAGTGTTGGTTCCTTCTTCACAAAGATTGCACAGGTAAGAGATCAACTCATTGCTATTGGTATTATTGTTGATGATGATGACCTTGTGTAAACTGTGGTTGATGGTCTCCCAAGCTCTTGGGAAACCTTCATGGCATGTGTCAGGGGAGGTGGGAATCAGCCAACCTTTGAAAGGCTTTGGCATGATTGCATAGAAGAAGAGGGAAGGACCTCATGTAAGGTAACCAAGGAAGATAACCTTGCATTTGCAGCAAAGTCAAAGAAGTTCAAGAAGCCTTTCCCTTAACAAAAGAAAGGAAAGAAACCTCAAGATAAGTTCTTCGACATGTCAAAAGTGGAATGTTATAATTGCCATAAGCTTGGAAATTTTGCTTAAGACTGCAGGCAAGCCAAGAAGAAGCCTAAGCGAAGGTTTCAAGCATTTGTTCCAGAAGCAGAGGAAGAGGAAGAAGAAGAAAGCAAAGGCTAAAGAAGAACCTAGAAGAGAGTACTACTTGGTTTCAGCACTCTCTAGTTCCACCAACATTGATACTGCTTGGTTGGTGGATAGTGGTGCCTCCAGGAACATGACAGACGACCGTAGAACTCTCACCAGTTATAGGAAGAAAAAATTTACCACTCAGGTAGAACTTGGAGATGACTCTACTTACAAAATTGAAGGGGTTGGCTCAGCCTCACTTCAACTTGACTCAGGTACGGTTCTTCATATTGATAATATCTTATATGTTCCTAGTTTAACGAAGAATCTTCTATCCATTGTTGGTTTAGAAGACAAAGGCTACAGAGTCCTCTTTAAGGACAAGAAAGTCTTTCTATGGAGAAAGAATGAAGATATAAACTCAGCAGTACAGATTGGGGCTCGAGAGGAAGTCCTTTACAGGGTTTTCGAAGATTCCACTCATGCTTTGGTAGATCACACAATTGATCGATGTGAACTTTGGCATAGAAGGTTTGGACACCTTCACTACACAGCTCTCCCAGGATTGCAGAAGATGGTTACAAGTATGCCAGAAGTATCTCCAAAACATGAAGGATATGCAAAGGATGTGCTCTAGGTAAGAACACTAAGAAATCCTTTCCTAGAAGCAAGAATAGATCTAAAGGTATTTTGGATTTGATTCATTCTGGCATTTGTGGGCCTACGTCTTAACCCTCCCTAAGTGGGTGTCTATATTATGTCTTGTTTATTGATGATCACTCTTGGAAGTCATGGATTTACTTCCTCAAGGTCAAGAGTGAAACCTTTGACAGGTTCAAAGAGTCCAAGACACTGATTGAGAAACAGACTGGTAGACACATCCATATCTTGAGATCAGCTAATGGAGGTGAGTATGAATCTAATGAGTTTGATTATTTTTGTCGAGAAGCATGAATCAAGAAAAAGATGACAATACCTTACAACCCTCAACAGAATGGGGTTGCAGAAAGGAAGAATAGAATGATCTGTGAAGCGGCTAGAGCCATGATCACGGATCTAGATCTTCCTCTATCTTTGTGGGTTGAAGCTACTGGTACCATTGTGTATATTTAGAACAGAAGCCCTCATGCTATCTTGGGGAGAAGACTCCAGAAGAAGTCTTCACCAAGAAGAAACCTGCAACTGACCACATGACTATTTTTGGAACTCCTGTGTACGTCCATGTGCCAAAAGAAAAGAGGGCCAAGCTAGGGCCCTCCGGTAAGAAAGGTATATTTGTTGGGTATAGTGATTGCTCGAAGGCTTATCGAGTATATCTACCGGGACTAAGGCGCATTGAGGTCAACAGAGATGTGATCTTCCATGAGGAAGCTGTGTTTCGTAAAACACTAGAGCTTTCAACGAAAGATGCAATTGTTCCACTTGAGTTTCCAGATTCAGAAATTCAGAGGGAGGAAGAGGAATTTGAGGATAAAATTCCAGATGTAGCGAAGAACACTGAAAGTCTACCAGAAGAACTACTTGAAGTTCCTCCTTCCAAAAGGAGACCTGCTTGGTACCGAGAGACGGTGCAAGAAGGCGAGAAGCATAAAGCTCCTCTCGAGACTTTCAAAGAAAGCATAAGACCACAAAAGTATTCCAGTCTTATGAGTCAGTTTATCAGTGCAAAACCTTCATCATACAAAGAAGCAGCAAGTAAACAGGTATGGGTTGATGCCATGATTCAAGAGTACAAGTCAATCATGAAGAATGATGTTTGAGAAGTTGTTCCCAGGCCAACAGGAAATTCAATTGTGAATTCCAGATGGCTTTATAAGATCAAGCATGTTGCAGATGGCAGTGTGGAGAAGTATAAAGCCAAATTTGTAGCTCGTGGCTTCACTCAGAAAGAAGGCATTGACTATGATGAGACATTTGCTCCTGTTTCCAAGTATACTACCATCAAAACCATCATTTCACGTGCTGCAGTATTCGGATGGAAGTTACATCAGATGGATGTAAAGACAGCTTTCCTCAATGGTAAGATTGAGGAAGGAGTTTATATTGAACAACCTGAAGGCTTTGTGACTCATGGGAAGAAGATCCATGTATGTAAACTGAAGAAAGCCTTGTATGGACTGAAACATGCTCCAAGAGTCTGGTATATGCCAAGATGGATGGATTTCTCCATAGTTTGGGGTTTTCTAAAAGTACACCTGATTCTAACTTATACTTTAAGGTTGTTCATAATCATGTCTTGATACTTGTTCTATATGTAGATGACTTGTCTCTTATAGGTGATGAACAGTTGATAGATTAGTGTAAGAGGGAGATTACCTCTGAATTCGAGATGAAAGATCATAGATTGATGCATTACTTCCTTGGCTTAGAAGTCTGGCAAAAGCCAGGAGAGATCTTCCTGACACAAGGAAAGTATGCAGTGGATATCTTGCAGAGATTTGGGATGCAGGACTGCAAGTCCATGAGTGTACCCATGACTACCAACTTGATAAAGTTGCGGGACTCGCAAAGTGCATACGAGAGCAGACATCTGCTACACAGTTAATGCACTGAGTCAGTTCATGTCCGATCCAAAGCACATACACTAGGTAGCCGCCAAACATGTACTCAGATATGTGCGAGGTACTATCACTTATGGGCTCAGGTATACTTCCAGCAGTGGAGTATTGTTATCTAGATATTCAGATTCAGATTGGGTTTGCAGTGCAGTTGACCGGAAAAGTACCTCTGGTTATTGCTTCAATATGGGATCAGCAATGATCTCTTGGTCCACCAGGAAGCAGGGTTCCATAGCTCAGAGTATAGCTGAGGCAAAGTATATTCCTGCAAGTGATGCCTACAAGGAAGCAGTTTGGCTCAGAAAACTGGTATCTGATCTGTTCGAGGGAAAGCTTGACTCAACGATCATCCATTGCGATAATCAGAGATGCATAAAGCTTTCAGAGAACCCATTGTTTCATGATAGATCGAAACACATTGAAATGAGGTATCATTTCATCAAAGACCTAGTGCAGAGAGGTGCTTTGAAGTTGCAGTACATTCGTACGGATGAACAGATTGCAGATATTTTGACCAAGCCTCTATCAGCATCTAAGTTCGTGTACTTCCATGACAAGCTTGGTATGGCAGAGAATGCCTCTCTCGCTGAGAGGGAGTGTTGATTTTTCTGAGTAGCATCGAGAGCCATTCTCTTAGGAGAATGGGGACACCTGGTCCAGGACCACGGTGTGGACTCAACCCAGTGTTGAGTGACCATTCTGTTGAATGGTAGATATCTGGTCCTTGACCATGATATGGACCTAGCTCTGCCCTGGGTAGACTCAACCCAGTGTTGAGTGACCATTCTATTGAATGGTAGACATCTAGTCCGGGACCACGATGTGGATCAGTCTAGTATTGGTAGACTCAGCTTAGTTTTGAGTAGCCATTCTCTTGGAGAATGGAGGCACCTGGTCTGTTACCAGGAATGCACTATAAGCCCTAAACTTGGTCTAGGCATGTGTAACACTCTGACCCTTGATTAATGGGCTTTGTGTTCTTACCCAAGGCTTAGCTACGCTTGGTTAAGATACCCTAGTAACTGATCTTGGTGTCACACAGAGTGTAAGTCAAAAGCATTAGTAACTCTCTTGATTTATGATGATGTACTTTGAATGGAATTAAAAGACCACAGGTGATGACCACAGGGGCACTTGAAGAAGGCTAAAAGAAAAAGTCAAAAATACATAAGGACTTTTGGACCACAAGAAAAGGACCATAGGTAAAAGTCAAAAATACATAAGTACTTTTGGACCACGGGAAAAGGACCATAGGTAAAAAGCCTTCCAGGAATAAGAAAAGAAGAAAAAAAGACAGCAAAGGAAAGCATTGCAAACAAATTAATAAATAACACGTGGGATTACAGCTTCCACACCCCTCTTCCCCCATTTGGGGGAAGCTTGTGTCATCTCCTCATTTTCATGCTTTGCTTTATATTTTGCTAAAAGTAGGATAGAATAGTTTCATAATTATTAGAAGTTTGTCTTTTCATTAAAGTTGGATAGTTCATTTCTAATTAGTTTATCATTCATAAAACATAAAATAAAAATGTCCCTTTGTTTATTTACTTAGCTAATGCATAGTTTGTTTACTTTTTGATAATTTTACTTACCACCTTGCTTTCCCGATTAGGGCCTAAAAAGCCCGAAAGAGACTCTTCGTTAGTTTAGCCTTTTTTTTTTAATGTTTAATCAATTAATTAATTAAGTCTCTTGAACTTGTCATAACCCAAGTCAAGAGCACTCTCTATCGGAGAGCATAGTTAGACTTGCATATCCTTGCATTAGGCATTTAGATTAGTTAAGTCTCTTGAACCTTTGTCATAAGACAAGGTCAAGAGCAATCTCTGTTGAAGGGTCTTAATTAATCGACTTAATAAAATTTGCAACTCACTCTCTCATAATTAATTAACTTCGTTGTCTCCTTACCGGAGTATGCTCTGACCGACTTCAAAATCGGAGTACCCAGAAACGGCATTGGATTTTTTAATCTTGCAAGAGAAACATAATAAAATTTAAACCCCGTAACCAATGCACCGACGTTGTAGAGAATTTCCTAAGTTCTTCTTAGTAGAGGCACCGGAACTCCCCGCTGTGTAAGCTTCTCAGCTAGCTAGTCAATCTTCACGATACTAGCCTGGGATACTGGGCGAGCCGTCATGTCTTCATCAGATTAAACTTGGAACATTATTCCGGCTATTGATAAACCTTCGTTGACACCATAAGCAAGATCACTTAAAATATTTAAAATATACTAAGAGCACTTGCACAACATTACATCCACTATCTTTATTTCAAGACTTAGATTTATTTCTTAAAGCATTGCAAAGCTCTGACTCCATACAGGCACTGGTCTTTTAATCTTTGCATAATTATTATATCTGGATCACTTGTCTTTGGAACATTTTAATTTTTATCTGTGAATGCATCTTTATAAAGTCTTGGATTATTGTTCATCTTTTAATTCTCTTGATAGCAGCGTGGATTGCTTTGTCTTATGTGTCAAATTCATAATAAATAAACATCTTTAATCATAATAACTCCTAAACAACACCCATCCGCATCTGTAACCAATTAAAACACTTTAACCGCATTGAGCCTTAGAAAACTCTTTGTTAGGGACTACCCCCCTTGGCTTCGTTAGGAGTTAGCCTAAACGGAGGAGCTAAGAGTAGGTGGCAGTACCTAGCTCTATGCTTGCCCCCAAGGTCACACCTTCTCCCACTTTACTAAGTGAGGAGACAGCTTTCAGAAAGTTTCTGCTGCTGGTGTGCAATCGGCGGACAACACTCTCAATTAAGGGATAAGGATTAGAGGTAAACACACTAGTTAGCTTTAGTTTTCTTGTACAAACAATAATCCCCTAAGCTGAAGAGAGACCATAAAATAAACTAAAATGTACAAGACCACTTGCAAAACATCGCATCCTTTTATTCCATTTACTTTCATAGTCCTCTTTATTATTTGGTTCAATCTCTTATAAGCATATTTCTTACATATCGGTCCATTTGCTTAAAGTATTTTACATGCGCTAAATGTGGTTACTTGACTATCGTGGCGAATGAATAGTTTAGTGTAATTTGTATAATTTGGCAAATTTTGTTGTATCTTCTATTAAGTTTGTGACTCCATAACCTAAACTAAGTAGGCATTGGTTATCTTTCTCTTGCAATTGTATTTGGTTCATGTACAAAGAAGGATGTGCTTGTCATTATATTATTGAATACTTGCACGGTTGCTTGCCATTTAACTAGTGGAAAATTAATAATTTATAGCTCCTAATTAAACTCTACAAAGAAACTTACTAAGTAGGGACTACCCCCCTTGACCTTTTGGAAGTTGGGGTCTAAATGGAGGAGTTAGGAATCGAGGTGACATTGGGTTATAAACTCATATTTTCCCTCAAGAACACACCTAGCAATTGGGAGACTTGTCTGTGGTGAGGTGTGTTTTAGGCGGCAACACCAGGAATTGGTCTTCCTAGAGGAAAATCGCCCTCCTTGAACATTTTCACTATTGGTTTGTTTGAGGACTTGGTTATGCATGTTTTTTGTTTTAATTTGATTATCTATCATCAAACTTGCATTGTTGAGTACTAGAAGTAATTCTTTTGGTCATTTCGTAGCTAGTTTCATATGCATGCTCAATCTTTTATTTAGGGTGAATTGGCCATCATTATCTAGTACTTTGTTTATGTTGGATCTAATTATTAAATCTCTGCTATTGGGACAGTATTCATATTAATCCAGTATCTTGCACTTTCCTTAAGCCTTCTCAGCCCTTTATCTAAAGTATTTCATCCCCTTAGCTATTAGTCAGACCTAGGGCACTCTAGTCAACACATCACCTTTGCTTGCATTAGATCTATCTTTGTTAGTGTGAGTCTTGTTAGTCTGGTTGGCCATCACAGGTCATCAAAGCCAAGCCTAAAGCGAAGAGAGCCTCTTCTGGTGTGACAACTACATCTTTTGCAATGATTGAGGCACTCTTGGGTCATCTGATTTAGTTTCCTGCCCTCTGCCCATCCTGGATAGGATCCTTTCTATAGGAAACTACAATCTAGGTGATAACAGATCCCAAAAGGATGTTATCAAAGATCCAATCCTACATTCAATTGGGTGAAGAAGTGAAAAGGGGGTGGCGATACTTGGGGCCAGATTGCACAGTGATTAGACTATATGCCATAGAAACAACACCCCATAGGTTGTTAGATTAATAAACCCCAGACTGTTTATGTTGGAATACTCAAGTCAGATGGTGGAGGTTGTTGACCTCCACTTTGTAAAATCGAGGAAGAAGAGTAGGACAATATTCCCAATAGCCATGGGAGGCTATGTTGTGAATGATAAGAGAGGTGTTAGGGGGGCCATGGAAATCCTCAAGGGGTTGGATCTACCCTTGGATCAACCTTGGAAATATGACCCTCTCTTCATCATCGGGAAAGAAAAAGAGAGGAAGCTACATGTTGCCTAGATCCACAAGTGAACGTGAGAAAAATATCAACTGACCGATGGCGGCCTTGGGGGCAAGTCAACGAGTCGAGTGCAATTGTCACCACAACACTCAACTCCTTTGTTTAGGCCAACTCCTAACAAAAGCCAGGGAGGTAGACCCTTAGAAATCTAAGGATGGTCGCCTCAGAAAAAGCAACTTAGGAGTTAATAAAAGAAACTAGGGAATTATTCTAGCAATATATCTGACAAGTAAAGCAAAGAAACATTCACTAAATCAAGTAAATCAAAGCTTCAACATGTATATAATAGAGATCGATGCATTAACCGTTGGGAAAAAAGGATACGATTGCATAATTTGAAATACTTGCAAGCTAAATTATGAGATTAATTTACCAGCAGAAAGGGAAAGTTATCTAATTACTAGAAAGCAAAAGCAAAGTCAAATTGTGAACTCCTTGGAGTGAGGTTTGACTTGCTTGTTAAATGGAGGATCGTCGAATTGTGAACGTATCTGATGCAGGGATCGTCTATTTGTTACTTATGTATTATTAAGGGAAAATGGGGGTTTCCAATATATGCAAGGCATGTGGAAACGAGTCTAGGTTTAGTGATTTCAAGTGTGGTACCACATGAAGAGGGGACTAGATTGGAATCGCAAGGAATGTCCAATGCAATACACCAAACAAAGGTGTAACCTGACGACTCTCAATGGTCACTACCTAGTATGGTCCCTTGATTGTAGTATTTGCCCACGAAATGACAATTCTATGGATCTTTATAGACGTCAAAATACCAAGGATAATTTTAAGGGGGAATTGTAGCCCAGTGGGCTATTTTTCCATGTTTTTCTCCCAAAAAAGATTCACCATTTTGCATTTTTTAAGCCCTGTTTCGCCCAATTTTGATGGGGTAAAATTTTTTCACCCTACAAATCGCCAAATTATTATATAAACGATATAAAATCTTTGGAAATTAAAATATTTATTGAAAAATATCGCCAATCATTTTATAGTTGACGTTTTAAGAATTGGTAATATTCGCCAACATTTATACACTTTTAAATAAGTATGGTTCCTTAAAATCATTACTGTAAAATATGTCTCTAGGGACGATTAATTTTAAGTTCAATTAATGTGAAGTGTTTTTAGAAAGTTACTTGGATGGAATTGATCAGAGAATTACAACATGCGTGAATAAATTAGCATAATATACTAGCATGCAGTAATATCTATATAGAAATAGAAAACAAAGAAGACTACAAAAATCTAAAGTTGATTTTGGAGCAACAAAAGAAATGTGGCCAAATCTAAGTTAAGAATTAGTATATCGAGTGAGCATGTGAAGTTAGATGCAAAAATTGACAAATGCAAAAAATGAGGAGCAAGGGGTAGGGGGGACGTGACACCACCACCCTATTGGATTGGTTTTAAGAGGTTATGTAGCCCATAGAATGCCTATTGTTGGTCCTTGTGGCCAACATTCAAGCTTACAATAAATGGAGAATGAAAGCAATAAAGAGAGATGAGGTAAATACCTTAATTTGACGGACACTCAAGGGGGTTAACTAGTGGCCAATATGGGCTGCCTTTTGGACTGTGGTCGCTGTCCTAAATCTGCAAGTAAAAGTTATGAAACAGAAACAAACATGCTCTGAATGGAGCCCTTTGATCTCTCCAGGATGGGGGCCTAACCTGCCAACAAGTGTAGACCCAGTGGAACTATGAAAAAAGGGGTTAGAACCAAAAATCTAGATGGACGTAAGTGTTTGTATCATGAGATTTTCTTGTTGTCCGCAGAGTAGGAAGCAAGCTAAAGTATGATAAAGAGAGCAATTAAAATCTTTTTTACACTAATTAGTAATTTACAACATGTAACCATATACACTGACATGCAAGACATATAATTGCACATTGAATGAAGATCTCTGCATACATGTGCATTAAAAGTTACATGCATGTATCTTTCGAAAACATGCACTAACATGAAAATGCGATTTCTAAATCTACTTAAGATATTCACTTTTAGTGATAGATTTAAGTGCATGGAAGTACAAGATCTAAAAAAGGAATATGAATTTACAATCTAGAGACCAAATACAAGTTTTCATGTAACTATATGTAACTGAAAAAAGGGAGAGTTTTACTTGAGGAAGGTAGAGTGAAGAGGAGGAATGTCCTTAAGGTAGGCAATGAAGTTCCAAAATGATGCACTGAGGGACTCTCGATTGAGCCACCAAGTTTGAGAGGGTTGTGAAAGGCTAACCCATCACTTTTTAATGGGTGAGGACCTGCAAATGTTAGAATAAAAGCCAAATGGGAGCTTGGATCTCCCTTTTTACTCTTTCAGATGTAATCTTACAAGACAAGGTTAGATAAAGCACCAATGCAACTGAAAGAATGCTTAAAACTAACTTCTATCAAGTAGTCTACAGAAAACCTCAATAGAAAACTATCTAAAGAGATTAACCCTACTAAGTGATAACACCTTTTCCAAGGCCCAATAAAAAGTAAGGAAGCAAACAAATTAAACCAACTATGTTACCTTACATATGATAGCTTGAGACAATAACATCCACACATGAAAGCACAACATAGATCTGACCTCCAAATCCTTCTTTATTAAAATTTCCAAGAGCAAAAGTACAAAGAGCTTATGTAAAGCTTCAACTCACAACCAACAAAAAATGAGTGAGGAGAAGCCTCTCTTAAATAGGAAAACATGACATTGAGACCTTCTCCCTGCATGGAACGAGGAGCCACATGTAGAGCCAAAACCCTAACTCCATGCAAGAGAGGGTGCCACATGTGAGCTAAAACCATAACCATGAAAGAGAAGGTGCCATATTTGAGCTAAAACCCTAACCATACATGAGGTAATGTGTCACCACTTGGAGGAGAGGTCGTGCAGGAGTTAAGGCACCACCACATAATGTAGACTAAAGTCAACTAAAGGGGAGGGGCACCACCTTGAGAGAGTGATCAATGACATGCAAACACATGCATGAGCTAGGTAATGGCACCACATGCTCCCCTAGATGAGGGAAAACCCATTCATGCACCTTCTTTGAGGGGGAAGGTGCCCAAAATATTCCCTTTTTAATATTTGACCCCCTTAACTCCTTTTTACATATTTTTTTGTCATTTTTACCCCCACAAGGAGACATGGTGACTGACTCTAATTTTGAATTTTTGACATCGAACCTTAAGAACATAAACATCGGCCTGAGGCACCTATATTATATAACATACTTTGGCTTTGGAGGTGTGAGTGAAAAAACCAACATAAATGCTGATCATTAGGATCTAAGTTCATCTAGGTAAAACAACACTCCAAAGTTACCATAATATGAGTGACTCACTTGGGTTAGCCCTTTTACACATGTAATGGATGTTAAGATTTTAAAAATAACTTCCTAGACCATGACAAAGGAAGTACAAAAGAACATGCAACTGGGCAGAAGATTACCTGATCTGGATGGGGGACTCAAAAGGTCCCTAGCTAGTTGATGTCTTCTATCTAGTGAACATCCTGTGCAAATTGGGTGGTAACACTAACCAATCCTCAAGATCATGAACCCAGTCCAAAAATTGGAAGGTTGGCCAACAAAGAGTCCTACCAAGAAGTGGTGCAAATTATTAAGGAAGAAGTTGATCCTAGCAAAATATCCAACCAAGCCTTCCCTGCTCCTTCCTCCATGTTACCGGAAACACCATTGTATTATACATTTTATAGACCAGAAGGATCAATAGTAACCAAAGAGGACATGGCCTTTGAAGCTCCTATTATCACACAAAGTGTAGCTACCCACTAAAGGTATCCTATCTAGGAAGGTAGAGGTGAGGTAGCTAATCGGTGACACCGCAAGGGCCTCGTCCACTACTAATGAAAGGTAGTTGTCACACCAGATGGGCTCTTGTCACTTTAGATCAAACTGTAGAATGATCAAGGGGGATACCCTACTAACCTATGAGGGCTAGCAAACCTACTTGAGACACTACAATGGATAAACAAATGATGTGTAAAGTGAACAATGAGTAAGTAAATCTAGATCTAGAAAATGATTATGGTAGGTGCGGTTTAGGCTAAGATGGGAAGGCTTAAGGTAATGGAAAATTGCCCTACTTAGGGTGAATTATATTATAGTATTATACCACAAGGAGTTTAAAAATGTAGATCTAGATAGATATATTGTCCGTCGATTGCACACCAGCAGTAGAAACTTTCTGAAAGCTATCTCCTCACTTGAGAAAGTGGGAGAGGTGTGACCCTGGGGGCAAGCACAGAGCTAGATACTGTCACCTACTCCTAGCTCCTCCGTTTAGGCGAACTCCTAACGAAGCCAAGGGGGGTAGTCCCTACAAAAGAGTTTCTATGGCTCTTAAGTTGTTTAAGTGTTTTTAATGGTTACGGATGTAGATGGGTGTTGTTTAGGAGTTATTATGATGAAATATTTAGGAGTTATTATGATGAAATATGTTTGTTTATTATGAATTCTAAACACAAGACAAAGCAATCCACGTTGCTATCACAAGAATTAAAATATAGACAATAATTTGAGAACTCACGAAATGATAAAGCATTCACAGATATAACTTATAATCAAAACATCCAATGGAAAAATGGCCCAGATTACCAACAGTGCGTAAAAGAAAGAACCAGTGCCTATGGAGTCAACTTATCAGAGATGCTTCGAGCGTAAATATGATGTGAATTCCAAAATGATGCTAGTGAATGTTTATTGCGCTTAATCTTGGTTAATTCTAAAAATTTTAGATGATTTTGCTTATGGCTTCAGCGAAAGGTTTTCAATAGTCGAGAAAATGTTCCAAGTTAATCCGTTGGAGACATGACGGCCTGCCCAGTATCCCAAGCTGGTTTTGCAAAGATTGACCAGCTAGCTGAGAATCTTAGACAGCGGGTAGTTCTGGCGCCTCTACTGAGAAAAACTTAGAAAAATTTCTACAACGTCGGTGCGTTGGTTATAGGTAAAAATTTTATTGTGTTTTTCTTTTAGCAAGTCCATTCATCATTCTGAGTACGAGCCCAACCCGAAAGTCGGCAGAGCATACTAGGTGAAGGATAATCAACGAAGTAAATTAATTAGAGGAATGTGAGCTGCAAGATTTTATTAAGCAAATTAAGTAAAACTCTTCGACAGAGAGCGCTCTTGACCTTGTCTTATGACAAAGGTTCAAGAGACTTAGCTATTCTATATGCCTAATGCAAGGAAAATGCAAATCTAACTATGCTCTCCGATAGAGAGTGCTCTTGACTTGGGTTATGGCAAGTTCAAGAGACTTTAGCAATTAATTGATTAAACTTTAAAAAAAATTAAAGAACTAATCTACCCAAGAGTCTCTTTCAGGTTTTTAGGCCCTAATCGGGAGAGCATGGGGATAAGTAAAACAAAACCAAGATAACAAAAGAAAAGCAACTCTCCGATAGAAAGCACTCTTGATCCACAAAGTGAGATTCAAGAGATTTTGGTATTTTTTAGGTTTTGCAATATTATATCAAAAAGGCAAATAAAACTTTGAACTAACTAAACAATAAAACAGGAAACTTTTTATCTTTTCTACTTTATGAAAGATGAACTAATCAACTTTTCTATCTAACTTCAATGAAAAAGCAAAAATTCTAACAATTTGAAACTATTCTATCATATTCTACTTTTAGCAAATTATTAAACAAAACATGAAAATAAGGAGACGATACAAGCTTCCCCCAAATGGGGGAAGAGGGGTATGGGAGCTGTAATCCCACTTGCTCTTTATTATTTCGTTTACAATGCTTTCCTTTGATGCATTTTTTGCTTCTTTTCTTATTCTTAGAAGGCTTTTGGAGCAAGCTACAGAAAGGGAAAAGAAGAAAGGGGGATTATGGGTCTTTTTAAGCTTGAGTCTTCAAAATTTTGCCAGCATTTCCGCTGTACCAGTCACAAAAGTAAAAAATCAGCGAGCATATATTACTAAAAGATGATGAGAAAGACAATGCAAAAATAAAAAAATTTGGAAAAATTTTGTACTTAGGAAAAAATTACAATTTTACATGCAAGGAACAAATTTTTCCCTAGATCTAATGAATGATACTAGATCTAACGAAGCCCAAAAAGATAGATCTAAATATGAGTGTTGAAAGCTTGGATCTATTTCTTGAGCAAATGCAAAAATTAAAGAGAATGGTAGAGAAGGAAGTTTCTTGTGGATGGAACACAAGAGATGGAGGAAGATTTCGGATTTCTTTTGTATGAGAAGAACACGATCCTTGTAGGCCCCGCAATCACAAAGTGTTAAACAACCAGTTGCCTAAAGCTTGTGCTAGATGTAGCTGAACTCGCACCCTTCAACCTGTGAACCCTACTAATACCAAAACTCAAATACAAGTGAGATCATATCACATGAAAAGTATGTTAAGATAGTTCAATCAAGATCAATATTACGTATAACTAACTACTCATATTCATCAAGATTATAACCTACTTTGCATAAATAATTGATTTGAAACTACAAACAATTACTCTACCGTGCCAACTGTGGCCCTCTTGAGCTTAAGAAATAAACTGATCTCATTCAAAGTAAAAAAGGTAATGGGTTAGAAGCAATATCACCTCAACCATGAAACATTCACCACATGCAAAGAGCTCATGGACCTCCAAAGTCGAAATTCTTATTAATCAAATGCAAGCAAATCTTGATACAATTTTTACAGAGTAACTCCAGCACAATAGTTCCATCCCAATAGAGCCAAAGGAGCCTCTATTTATCCAATGAGAGAAAGCCAAAAACCCTAACACCACACCACGCAGGGAGGGCGCAAAACCTAATGATCCAGCCATGTGAGAGAGCCAAGCCTAAAAAGAAGAGGGTGAGAGTGAGCGGAGGCCTCCACCTAGGCAAGGCGCCCCCACTCCAACCCTAACCAAACCAACCACCATCCATATGAGCCATCCATTAACAAAAGCGTGACCCTCCCAAGCTAGACGTGAGGCTTGAGGAAAGAGCACACGTGAAGGAGAAGAAGGCTAGCGTGAAGGTTTGGAGCAGCCCCGAGCTAGGTAAGGAGGAGCCCATACCTATAACTCAATAACACATGTCTCAGTTCAACCTCGATCAAAACACCAACCCAATGAGCAAGCTCCAACTCACCCAAGCGTGGTCATCACTGGAGGAGGCGAATTGGCCAAGTGGATGAGGACTCAATGCTCACTGAATGCTCACTGAAGCCGAGTTGTGTTAACTCCAATCATCATTAATACCCGATGCTGTGTCATTTTGCATTTCATTTCGCTCAATTTGGATTAATTTGGAGAGATTTGGATTTTCTCCAAAATAATCATTTTTATTATTTAATCAATAATTTCCCCAAAACTAACTTTTTTGAGAAAATAAGAGTTATGTGGCTGAATGATGATCTGAAACTTGGAGCTAGCTAGCTGGCTAATCATGAATGATTTTTGGCTTAAGGTTAGAGCTTTTAATCACTGCAAACGGACTCTGAATGCCTGACTTATTACAAATTGAATTTTTCCATTTAAATTGTGGAAAATTTAATTAAAAACTTAGGAAAAATTTTAAAATTAAAAAATTAAAAATTTGACGTGTCTAGTAAAAAATTTCGGAATTTTTTTTTAGGGTCCTAGTGACTTAGGACATGACCATAGTCTATTCTAATAATGTCTAGTAGGTTTATACATACTCAGTTGGGCTCTAATAACCCCCAAGGCCCAGAATTCAAAATTGGGCATTCCAGCTTTGGAGGAAGAGGGAGAAAACCTCATCAATTATACTCGGCTATAGGCAAAGCATAATTGTCAAGAGCAAAAAACTCCTTGGAATACCTTAGTTGAAATTCTACGTCTTAAGAGACCGAACCACTAAAAACACCCTACTATCACATTTTATTACAAACCCCGTGGGGCCATGGTCATAATTATTCAAAACAAAAACTGACTAGCCAAAACTGGCTAGGCACAAAGGAGGATCATCTGATACACTGGAAACAAACATTTATCATGTTTGTCAACTGGCAGCTCCTCAGGTAACCCAACTATGGTACAAATAAGTTGGCAACAAGATCTAGTCTAAATGAGAAATACCCAAATTAGATCCACCTAGGGTTTATGCAATTATGGACAAAGTGGACCCAAAAGAAGTAGATCTGGATGCTTGAAGAGTAAATCTATTGATTTGAAGCAGGTTCAACCATACCCAATTAATAGATCTGAAAGAATAACCAAAAGCCCAAGGAGGGCATCCCACCTAGGAGTGACTATGCTAGATCTAAGGGTAAATGGAGTCGGGTTAAGTTGAAACTTTAGATCTAGGGTTTAGATATTTATTCCTAAGTGGGTTTTGATGGTCCTCATTAAATAAGTACCCAATCTATCATATCTAGAAAACTAGGGTTTTAACAATGAGGGTTTGATGTGACAAATGGATAAAAATATGGAAAACGATACTACCCTTGTAGATCATACCGGAAAATACTTGCGGTCGCCTTATATGTCGATGATCCTTCCATTTAGTTACAATTTCGAGTTAGATTCGACACCTATGAAGCAAAACGTCCTTGTCCAAGGAGGAAGTGCACCCTTTTCACCGCAAAAGCAAACCACTGAAGTGAGATTTGATCCACGGATGAAAGATGAGCAATGCAAGTCATCTAAAGAGAAAAATCCAATGCACAAAGTAACAATTGATCACTCCCTGAAGATGAAATGATTCACAAGAAGAGATTATGCAAGTCGCCTCCACAATCTCCCCTCAAGCAAATCACTACCCTGTAAAAACAAGCTCGACCTCCACAAAAAGTATGTCATTTGCATGCGAGATGCACTGAAATGTCGCAAGAGGAATAACAATCCCATATAAGAACATTCACAAAGCTTTCAAGAGATTTTCCAAAAGTTTTCTTGTATTCCAATATTTTCAGAGCCAAAAGTCCTTTTATAATGAGAAAGCATCCCAATATATAGATCTCTCAAATACATAAAACCTAGATCCAAAACGATCAAGGGCTAAAATCATAAGATAGCATCACTCTAATCAATGGCTAAGATTAGTCGGATATACATCACATGGATCAACTCACAAATAAGAGGGGCGCACTCACTATGACGCCCTAGGGAGGGGCGCACCACATAAAAGATAACAATAAGTCATAACATAGCACATGGTGGGGCTAGGAGGTATAACATGTCTTTCTCTAGCATGATCCCATGGCACAATCATAAGATATAATCAATAATCATAACATAAAGTCACTAAGTCTTGCCCCTCAAAATACATCTAAACGCCCCCAAGTGGTGAATGCTAGGACGTGTGGACCCCATTAAGAATGAAACTGATGTAGGAAGGTGAGATAACATCAACAATATGCCTTGGACCAAACCCATGCTATTTCCTTGCCTCAATTACCCAAATCAATTTCCTCATTAGCCATTTTCATTATTTTAATGTGTCGAAATGTTGCCTTGGGAAAATAAAAATGCTCATATCTCACTGCTGACTGAACATGGGCATCAACTGAATGCAAAAATGGAACCAAATCCATAGCAATATGGTAATATCAACTGGCTACACACTATGTGCCCCTGTGGCACCCTAGGAGAACCAAATATCCACTGAAAAGCATTTTATTTTAATTTACAGATGCCAGATTGCTGCAAACTAATAAATTGATCCATAAATCCAAAGCAAGTGCCTGAAAATGAAAACTAAGTGCACCAATGAACTCAGAAAGTCCAAATCCACTAGGAATGATTACTCATACACCATATGTCCATAAAAAATATACGTTAGAGGACCCATCCATGCCATAATAATAATAATAATAAATAAGCCTGTAAATGTTGATAATCATAATAATAACACAAGTCACCATGATAAATCATCATCTGAAGCTTGAATATGTCTAATGGACACTTATAGCCACAAATAATCATCATCCATCACCATAGGCCAAAACTCATCCTGGATCCTGCTGCCAACTTGGTCAAACTGGGTTGACCAAGTCAAAAATGATCAAAATGATGACCTAAATGAAAATCTTTGATGTTGCAAGTACAAAATGGATATAGCATGCTCAATTATCTATGTTAGTAGTAAGACTAAAGTACAAGTGGCTTCTACTGGCAATTATAAGCACAATACATATAAATAATATATCCAAATCAAAGTAATCAGTCGTTATAAACAAGAACCTCAAGTGTATACTCATTTACAGATTTGACCATTTTGCTAGTCAAGGGTGAAGGTGAATAAAACAAGGTAAGGCCAAGGGGATGACTTGACACTCGACACTATAAGCATCTAGGCTACAAGAAAAGGGAATCCACACAACACATAAGTTAGAATAAGTGAACACTAGGTAATGGTGGTGTCTCACAAATGGGTGGAATCATGAGAATGTTCCACTAGATTCTAGACAAGCAACCTTTTAAAACAATTTACTTGCACTGCAAAAGATACTAGTCAACCTCCAAAGGCAGGTGCCCTGGAAAGCCTTCTAGGCTTCTAGAAAATGACAAAGGTTTAATCCACGACAAATTATGTTGCCCTATAGGGGCAAATGAGCCATACATTATACAATGAATGAGTGCTCATCCTTTGACCATTGACTATTTTAAAACATTTGTTTTATTATCATTTAATAAAGTAGCCATCCTCCAAGAGCAGGAGCCCCGAATAGCCTGGCAAGCCTCAGATAATGACTCGGTATGACCTCCATTGCCCACCACCGTCCATAGGTGCAATGGAGTGACCACCTTGTTGCCCTTTGGGGGCAAAGGGCCTCACATCATACCAAGGTTACAAAAAACGAACCTGTGGTCAAATCGGCTGACCCTGAAAACTAGAACTAGACCAAAACCGGGAAAAAAAAGGTCCATTAAAAATACAAAAAATACTTAAATTTTGAAAAATTATATATATTCATGTGCAACCATGTGAATCCAAACTATTATACACAAATTTGCAAAAAAGGGCTCTTGTTATGTGCTATATTGAGCATATTTCACTAGAACCTTCCACACTCAACCAACTTTTTTATTTTGAAAAAAAAAAATTTACAATACCCTTTTAAGTGTTGTTGTACAATTATGTATGGAACTAATCAAAATCGGACTGAAACCAGTAAAACCGGTCAAAACTAATCGATTCCGTACAAAACCAGTCATTTTCGGTTTGAGACACCGGTTTGACCCAATGAGACCCTGAAACTGGTCGGATCAACTGGTTTTACCAGTTCCGGTTTGGTTTTTGTAACACTACATCATACAAAGGATGAGTGCTCATCTCTTGGCAACTGCTGACTTTTATACTTTATTTGCAAAAGTGTTTAAAAACACTCTTATTTTGCTGGTTAGCCATCCATTTAGATAGCATTTAAGTTTCGATGCCTTAGTATCTAAAGATACTTTTGGTTAAGACTACTTGTGTTCAAGACCTAGAAGAAGACAATCTCTGTGATGAAAATCACACAAATCAACATCGAGACACATTTTTGACAGGGAGACCAATTCCAACATAGAGGTGAAGGTGGGGGAAATCCTAGATGTCACTAGTCAAGTTACAAGTCAGGGTTAAACAAACAAGGAGGGAAGGCAACGAATGGATGGAGACAGTGAAGATGGTGCCAAGGCTAGCAAACTGTGTTCCTAAAGGGAAATGACCAAATCCATACTAAAAGTAGGGCATGACCAATGCATATACAAAAGAATCTCTTGAACATAGCAACAAGATCACTTATATTTTAAATTTCAATGAAAACCAATAAAGTATCGCCAACATAAAACCACTATCAGCCAAGTCTCGCTACTAAAATAGACAACAGTGCAAAACCAAAATCCACATGCACATATCCATATATCACCTGGGTCATATACCTGCATCCGATATGAACAACCTGAAGGCACTGAACATTGCTGTTGTATATCATGGGCACTGTCATAATCTCTACTCTGGGATATGAAAATGGCTAAATCAGTCATCAAATTTGGGGTCATGAGGCACAGTCATGGCATGAAACTAATCATCTAAATGCTTTGGATCCACTAAATAAGAGTGATCATCAACTAGAAGCTCATCATTTTTTGATCTCAAAGTAAAGAACTGGCTCAAAAATATGCTCAGGACTGCTCAAGAACAATGGTATCCTTGCTACTATACATGTGACAACATCTCCCACACAGGAAAGATATTATGAGCTCATCCAAGATAGCTTCAATAAGCACAAGAGAGGTGCATGGTGGAAAATGAGGAAGTACCTCGATAAAAGAAGTATCCCCTACCTTGGCATTCCAAAAGATGTTGAATTCAACAAATTATATGATAAATTCCATGAAATGGAGGAAGTAGATCTAGAATCTATGGGTTAGCTACCAAAAGAAGGAATGGGGTATGTCACCCCCATGACAGAAGTGGAAGATGATGGGAAAGGAAGTGGAGAAAGGCCAGCATAAATAATCATTCCCCCACCTCTCAAGGAGTTAGTACCATATATAAAATCCCTCCCTATCATCTAGTCAACGAGATTCTCACAAGGGAAGAGGTTGGGTAAGGACCATAAGGGGATAACACAACACATTCAAGTGGAAAAGAGACCTTGGAGGTTAGGTATAGGGGTTGATACCAATGCACTTAAGGTCGGGGAGAATGGGCTTCAAGAGACATTTCAATCTTTGATGCACATAACGTAGAAGTGGGAGCCTCCTACAATTTTAAGCACATCTACAACACCAACTTTAGAGGACCAACCTCTTGTAGATCTCCCTCTAGCATGGAACAAGAGACAACTATTGAGTAAAAGGTGGTCAAAACAGGAGAAAGGGTGGAGGAAGAACCATTCCCTACAGTTGAAGAGACATTGGATGAACCAATTATTACAAAAGAGGACAGGGAAAGTCAGCCACCGATAGAGTACACCCCAGTCCCAGTTTTCCAAGAAGTACACCCCAAGTCCTCTGTCCTCGATCATAGAAATTGATATCTAGTTATTTTTCAACCCAGGGGCATACAAGACATCCCTCAATGTCATGGGACTCATAGACTCCCTCTGAAAGGTATCAGTCCCACGTCCAACTACTCTAACAACTGTGTCATCCCCCAACACTACCTCCACATCCATGGCTGCCTATAAAAGCTCAAAAAACATCTCTCGAGCACCTGTCATGTGGCTCGAGGCTCCACTGTCATTGTACCAAGTGTCGATGGTGGATGCACTCAAAGAATGGCTAGTCAACAAGGAATACTTTCTCTCATTCTCCATATCAGTGCTCGTGATGGAAGCTCTCTCAAAATTCCCACTGTAAAGAGAAAACTCTCTCTCGAAACTAGCCTCATACTCCTCAATCTTCGTTGAAGTTGTTGTCCGTTGCTTCTTCTTCTTCTTGTTTGGGCACTGTGAGGCATACTGCCTAAACCCTTAGCAAGAAAAGCACTTGACTTTGCTCAAATCCTTCTTCTATCCACCCTGTTGTTGCTGCTACTTAGCCCCACCCTTCTTGGGGCCCTTCTTGGACTTCTTATTCCCTTTGGTTGTCAAAGCCACATTTTCCTCATCCTCCCTATTGTTTGAAGAGATCCCCTACACAAGACCTTTGCAAGTCTCCTCCTGCACAAAGTCATCCTAGAGTCAATCCCAAGTAGGCAAGTTCTCCTTGGCAACTATTGTTAAAATTCCATATGCTAAGCTAGATTATCGGCATTTAATTTCAATTTCATAATAAAAGCATATAGACAGGATCACTGAAAGAAACAGTATCACAAGAACAACACAGATTTATCTTGGGAAAACCCTAATGGGAAAAACCCAGCAAAAGCGTCCTCAATATAGTTGCCCCAAAAGATAAAAGGTAAAACTCAAAAGACTGATCCTCCTCCTTCTCTAGCTACAACTCTTTCTCTCTCACTCTTATGCGCTACACAAGTGAGTGTGTGTGTCTCAAATGAGGAGCGCCTCCCTCTATTTATATTCTTTCATTCACTTAATATTTGACTCAGTTATGTAGGCTCGAGTAATCCTAACTTAGTTATGTANGCATTGGAGACCACTAAAAAATATATTTAGAATATTCTTCAAAGTTACAATAATTCAACAACTATAGCCTCCAAAAAAACAACCCATTGCTTGGCCACACCATTCACAATTGTCCGCACTAGCTTACTACCAGAAACAACCTGCTCAACTGATGCAAGCTCGTCTCTCACCTGAGATATCCTAGTAAGGTAGGATGTCACACCCTCAACTTTGCCCATCTTAATACTCTTCAGCTTCTCCCTCAAGGCCATCTTTCAGTTCTCATTAAAGCTTTGGTATAAATTGGTTAAGGCCTCCCACATCAGATAAGCACAAGTTTTTGTGGTCAAATGTGGGATCACATGATCCTTCACCACATCAAGGATGATCCTCCTCACCTTGATGTCTTTTTTGTTGAATGTTGCTAATGCTACTAAATCAATGTATGGGGGGTACTTGAATTGGATTAGCTTGTGTGCTATTTACCACCTCATCCCACAGCTCATTTTCCTGCAATATGAGCATTATTCTATCCTTTCATGGAATAAAATTCCCTGCTCCATCCATCCTATCCTCCAACCTCAACCCTGTGGCCATCTCACTGAAGATTCAAAGTCCAAAAGGTTTTGCTCAATGAACAAAAGAAGATTCACTGACAATCTGGAAATTTCAATCCACAAATCTGCCCCCCAAGCTCTAATACCATGTAAGTTTTCAGAGAAGTTTCCCAATCCCAATTTTCCAAGATTTTGTGTCAAGTTTTAGTGCCCACCCAAAGTTTCAATTTGTTAAATACGAGTGTTTTTCATCACATTTAACATAACTGGAAAACGTGAAAGAAATATCACATTTAAAGGTAGAGATTTAAACAACAAATTCACCAAGAAATTTTTAGACATTGAATTTTAGCTAACTGCCCAGGAAAAATCCCTTAAGGGGAAAACTTGTTTTGAGAGAGTAAGTTTTATTATTTCTTTTTCAAATGCAAGTTATAGCAGAATAGAAACAACATTTATGTCTAACTTATCTCGAATTTTGTGCACACTAATTATCCTTAAAATTCGTGCCAAACTAACTAAAAGTTCCCTGCTCGAACTCCCACGTGCTTGTACATTGTTGTACGACCCAACAACTTGAAATTCATCCCAATGCAAAATTTAGTCAGTCACAAATTACCTCGAAAATCGTGCTTTCCATTTGTCTCGATTTTCATGCCTCTATTGTTCATAACTATTCAGTAATAATGACTATATAAATGCATTTATTGTCGCTACAACAACCTTGGGAATTGTGCCTTCTCTCTAGAAATGTGTGTTGTCTGTCTAGAAGTTTGTGTTGCTTCTCTTCTTTAACTGTTGTATGAAATATCCTCTTCCAATCTTGAAATGTGTGTTACTTCTCTCTCACCAACTCGTGCTCCCTGCTCAAGTGAAGTTCTCTCTACATCTCATGAAGAAAAAGAATGCCTCTTTGATATGCCTCCTTTCCTTTTTGTTTGAGTTACAAGGGTAGTTGAGGGGACACCAAATCCAAGGGCCCACATTGAGTTTAGTGCATTTAAATCAATGGATGAGATAAATGCACTTTTTCTCTCCATTAATTATTTTCCAGCCCACCACAAATTAAATATATCAAAAAGTCACTTTAGTCACTAAAGTGAAATTAAATGCTCATCTCAGGTCATTTAATGCAAGGGTCATGTATTTTCCCCTTTTAAGTGACTTAGGCAAAAATCACTAGGGGAACAACTTCCTAGGTACAAAATTTAATAACAATCACAGAAAGCCAACCATCGGTTCAAGAGAAACGGTTGATTGAGAATCAACCAACTAAGAATCATGAAAAAGCGTGGTCTCCCAGTCTGAGGAGATCCTTCAATCTAAAACAGTCAATTTTGATCAAAGTCTAACCGTTATCTTTGATATTTTGGAGGGATCTGAGAATAGAAAGGCCACTAATCCTACTTAAGAGGAACCAAAAAGAAAAAAGGTCAATTAGGACCTCAAGAACATGAGAATACAAAAAGGAGTACTCAAGAAGACCTGCCAATTTAGAAAATATCCAACAAGAAGCAATGCACCCCCATGAGACTCAGTAAGAAGGGGGTACAATTCCTCATGTCTCATGTCCTTCATCATTTTTTTATTTTACTAAAATGTGGTCTATTTTACCTTCATAAGGACATCGAGCGTGTACATCACTAGCTCAACACAAAAAACAGAGCAACAAACTCCATGAAAACGAATTATACATCCAGAAGCATCATTGACACCTTGGAGATACTGAAAGAGGAACAGAAGAGAAGGGAAAGGGCATAGAAGGAGGTCCAGAGCAAGGAGAGTTTAGAATCACAAACCAAGGCCAGGTTAATACCTAAGTATGATCCTATCACCAAACAGTTTGTCATCACAATGCAAGAACCTCTGACCTAGAAAAAGTACAAAGAAATGCAGCCTCAAGACTAGAGAACGCTGCAAGTCACACTTAACACCACCAATGTACCCCCTGAAGATGACATGTCTATGGAATAGGGATCAAGCAATATTGTATAATTAATACCTTCAAGAAGCATCATCCAGTGAAGCGTAAAGGAAGACATTTGAGACTGTTAGGCTATTATTGTAAAAAAAAGGTATATATGGTGACATTAGGTATATGTTTCTTTGTTTTAGTTTTGGTCTATGATGTATGTCAAACACCTATGCTTGTCATGTTAGGATGATTATGGTGACCTATGCTTATATGTACTAATGCTTGAACTTATGTTGTGACTAATCAAGGGACTTGATGTGAAGACTGTTGCTCATGCCATGCTTGTACAAAGAATAAACCTTAGTGCTTTGTTGGTTCCATGTGTCACCTGTCCTTGTGCATCCAGTTCATCCATTTATGAATTTCATCCCATGACTTAGACTGTTTGAGACTTGTGAGATTGAATATATTTTCCCCGTCTTGACCCCTATACATGATAGACTCCATGTTGTTATGTGTCTTTGGCTATGAAGTATGTGGCTTGGCCAGAGTGGCTGGGTTCACTAGGAAGTTATCCTTTAGTCCTCAAAACAAATGCTCCACCAAATAGTGTTGCTAAACACTAAAGCATTGAAACGCATAAAAGTTATATCTAAATGATGCAAAAGTAAAAATGTTTTAAAAGGTAGTCAGTGGCCACGGGGTTGAGCACTCATTCTTTGTGTAATGTAAGGCTTGTCTTCCCTCCACAGGGGCAGTAGGGAGAGGCAAACCCGTTGGGGCTATGGACTGCTCGCTGGTAGTGGGTCTAGACCTTAGTTATTTACTAGAGCCCAGAAGGCTTTCCAGGGCGCCTGCTCTTGTAGGCTGGCTACTATCTTATGTAAAATATGAAAAGTATTGAAAAAGGTTAATGGTCAAAGGATGAGCACTCACTCTTTGTATAGTGTTCAACTCATTTTCTCCCACAGGGCAACAAGGTGAGACTAGCTTGCAAAGGTTGTGTCTTTGTCAGTACTAGAGCCCAAAAGTCTTCCAGGGCACCTGCCTTTGAAGGTTGACCTATATTGCAAATTAGTGCAAAGAAAAACTTGCTAGAGTCTGAAGGGAACAAGCCCAAGTACTTTATCCACTTGTGAGACACCTCCATCCCATATTGCTATTTGTCATGTATATGTCACTGTTGTTGAGTGTATTGGTTGTCACTCAGAGAGATCACAAAGTTAAAGTCAGTCAAAAGTCATTACCCTTTTCCTTAGCCTTTGTTTTCCATCCTCACCCAGCAATAGCACATTGTTTACACTTTGTAAGTATGGCATGAACAAGCAAACTTCCAGAAGGTTCCAAGATTTTCAGGTATATCTTCTACTATTATTATTATTATCAACATGATTATGAATAACTTGACTTAAGCTTGGTTTTGATATACACCATTGGAGCATTTCTTACCCTTGATGCTTACAGGATCATATGGATACAGTATCTCACTTTCAGTTTGGGTATTTTGACTTGGTCAACCCAGTTTGACCAAGTCAAGCATGGTTCTCGAGGCAGTGACTCAAAAAACAACATGGTCTATATTTTTTCCAAACATGCCCAGGACCAATACTGCGGTTTTAGTTTGGCCCCAGATCTCTTGATCAGTGATTATTATCACTTTATTATTGGCCAGATGATCAAATTTTATTACAGATGGCAGTATGTTTGGTCCTCCTAGAGCAGTGCAGTGTTTCAGGGGGTATAAGTAGTCACTTATACTATTCTTCTGTGTCTCCAGATCATCTAGAGCAGTCAATTTGCCCCAGTTCTCATCCTGGACAGAGTTATGGTGATTTTATCATTTTCTAGAGATTGTACCAGCAAAAATAAACTAGGAATTTCACTGAAATAAACGATTTGGCCTCTTGGGTCAAGGAAATGGCTTGGAATTTTGGCAGATGATGTGTCTCAGCATCTCGGACAGTCCTTCGGCAGTTTTCAGTTAGCAATTGTTCGACTTATTTTATTTTGGCTTAGTTAGTGAGGAAATTCCCCTAAGGGGCACCCCCTCTACTTGGTTAATGATGTATTTCATTGTTATATCATATGTTATTAAGTTGTAAAGGGGCCTAGGGTGAATTAAGCCGCTAGTGACGCCCTCTCATGTATTATCTTGTCACGCTTTATGTTATATTGTGACTTTCACCTAGGATAGGCGTCTTTGAGCAAAGTGCACCCCACTTTGTTGACTTGGTCACTCGATCCATGTATTGATCTTTGTATTGTTGATCTCCACCGTCGAAGATGTCTTAATCTCTATCGTCGAATAATAGTTAGTTGAAATGTGGAAACACTCTCAAACTATTTAAGAGAGGTGACCCCCCCCCCCATTGTATTTCATGAGCTCTGGCATCGGAATTTGAATAAAGAGATTTGTCTGGGATTACTTTATGAGTTTTGTAAATGAGTTGAAAATTTGATGATTGGCATTGCTGCTCTTCTATACTGGGTTTGCTTCGGGATAGATCTTGCTTATTTTTCCTTTACCCATTTCATCTGCGGGGAAGGAAGCGCGCTAGGGAAGAGGGCACATCTGTGGGGAAACTCACCATTGCCCCGGCTCTTGTGTGTTTGGTTCAAGAAGTATCTCTTTCTCTATGAGTTTTTACTTCCCATCCTTTCCTTATTCTGCAGATCTCGTTCGTCTTTCTTACCATTTGATTTTCTCTAGCTTGGCATGTTGAAGGGGGCGCTAAGGTCACTGGTAGAAGCTCAACAACATCAATATTCTCTCCGAAAATGCTCATTTAATCAAGAAAGCAGCGTTCTTCATCACCATTGAGGTCATCTATAAGATCCAGGTACGTCTCACAGGTAAATTCTCCCTCTTTTAATTTATGTATGCATTGCCCATCCTTGCTTTCATTGAAAAAACCTCCTTTAGAAGTAGGAATATTCACCGAACCAATTTGCACTAGGAATCTGTAAATTTGGCGATCTGGGTTTTCTCCGGCATACTGATAAACCCTCTCTCCCTTCTAGGCGTAAGCATTGGACTCCATTTTCACATCTCCAGGCACTGATCATCCACTCTAGCTACACCTATCTCTCGCCTTGTCTCCTCTTTAACAACATCCTCTCTAGATGCACCTATCTCTCACCTTGTCTCCTCTTGGACAATCTTCTCAAAGTGTCTCAAAGGTGGGCATGTTCTCATGAACATAGAGAACCTGCACAAAAATTTCTCAAGCTACAAAGAACCTATTTCCTACCTATTTCGACTAGGTGGCAACGTCATGTACATTAAAGATGTACATTATTGTATAGTTTGTACCATGGAAAAATCTAAGGATTTTTCACTCTATAGGGCAATTTGCCCCTTGGTAAACGAAATGTCCGCTCCCCTGCATGGGAAAATCAATGTAATTCTATGCACTAGTGTGGGTCATATGCTATGGATGCCACACCATGGGCCTTATTATTAGGGAAGTCCCCTTCATCGAGTGTTTTTTTCCCTTTCGATTAATCTTGTTCTTTAACGATTTTAATTGGTTGGGTTTTTCACTAAAATCCTCCAAAGTGGTGAACATGCATTCTAATAATTGAGTCCATGGGATGGCTAAGGGTTCAAGATGTTATTCATGACCATGCTAGACATCTCCTATAGTCTTGCGAAATTTCGTTAAGTTTTATATTTTTATTAATTTTTTCTAATTAATTAACTTCACCATTTGGTGGTTAATTAATTAGGTTTTGATGAAATAATGTAATTTCTTGAACCTTGCCATTTTGTAACAGGGGATATGAATGCAAATGAAAATGCTATGACATCCCCTAAGCCATTGGTTCAAGTCCCATGTCATTCTGACAAGGGGTTAGGAAGTTAGACCAATTTTGGTTTAGACAAAGGTATTTTTTTCGAGAAAATTAATTTAATTTCCTAGGGTGAAAAATTAAATTATTTGATTTTGAAAGAAAAAATCAAATAAGGCCATGGTAATTAAGTTTGGGGAGTGGCTAAGCATAGTCAATTTTTATTTTTAAATAAACCCCCCCCCCCATGGTCAAAATAAATTTTTGAAAATCTCCTAAGTGGGGCACCCCTCTTGTTTTTCCAAAAATAAAAGATAAAAATAAATAAAAAATAAAAGATAAAAAAAAAAAAAAAATAAAAGATAAAAAAATATAAAAAATCAAAATTTGAGTCAAAGGAGACCCCACTTCAACCCTAAAACTACTCCCAGGGTAGGCGCCTAGTCATGGAAACCCTAGATCTAAGGTTAAGCTTCATTGTGACGTGGATCTATTTTTTTTACCATTGATTTGAAGAGGCGCCCTTGCTTATGATTGGTGGATGGCTTGCAAAGTCAACAAACCTAGATCTAAGAGTAGATGAGAGCTAGAGTTTAGATTTATGTTTTGGACCCTTGATTTAGGAGTGGGTTTGGGACCTCTTCAACTATAAAAGAAGGTCTCCCCTCCCTCATTAGATGATGGATTCTCATGCTAAGGTTATGTTGCTGAAATCTTTCTCTCTTCTCCCTCTCTTCTCTATTCTTCTCTCTCAAGCATTTGGCTCAAGCCTCTTGCTATTGTTGTATAATGTATTGAATCTTGCCCTAGTTGTGCCTAAACGAAGAAAGCTTTGGAGGCAAATTGTTGGTGTGGATTTCTCTCATTTCATGCTTGGATTAGTGAGGTAACCTTGTAGATTTATCAATTATTGTTGCACTTGTTTAGTTTGGAAGCTCTCCACAAAATAGTATTTTGTGGAGAGACTTGTACGTAGAAGTACTTATATCTTCATTTCTGAGTAGATTAGTAAGATTCTACAAAGTATTTTGTAGGATTTATTTTTGTGCTCATCTCTTTGCGTACTTGTTGCAGCTCTAATAGATTTGTTTTGCAGGGATCTAAAGCTAAGAAGGGCTCCTCCAAGGGTTTCTTGTTTTCAAATCTATTTTTTTGTTCTAGATCTAGGGTTTTTACCATTGTATAGTGATAAAAACCCCTTTTTTAGGGCCTAAATCTATAGTATTTTAATTAAACATTTCAGATCTGATAATTTCGTAGCATTAGGTGGCCGGAAATTCAGTTTTCAGCCCTCTAAACATCACATTTCAGTCATTTTTTCAATCATATTTTTGCCCTAAATTAGTGATTTTTTGGACTAACTTTTTCTGATAATTTGAGTTTTCTATGATTTCTAGCAAGCTTTGCTTGCTGGTTTGTGACAGGTTTTACACAGGTGAAGGGGAGGTGCGCCCCAAATTGGCCCAGAAATACCTAAACCTTCAACCAGTTCCAAAAGGGGTTCAAACCCTCACCTTTCTCTCTTCTTTTCTGATATTTGTAAACCCCAAAGAGAAGTTCTCTTGGGGTATTCTCCAAACGTTTATAAAGCATTTGTAATCTATATGTAAATAGATTAAGAAGTAGAGTACGAAGTAGATTACTAGTTGTTTTTCCATTTCAAATAGATCTAGATTTTTCAGTTTTACCCACCTTCTCCTTTAGGGAGATTGTTGTGTGGTTAGCATACTTGGTTTAGCTTAGCTTATTTTTGAGCATTTCTTTTTCAAGCAAGCATCTAGATTAGTTTTGTTTTCCATTCTATAGTTTAGTTGCTCCATGTACCTCAAGGTAGCGGCATCGTGCCATGTGGCACAAAGCTCGGTTTGAGGCTTGTGGGTTATTTTATTTTTTGTAATTTCCTTCCTGTCATTTAATTTTGCAAAGAGTAATATACAACCTAACATCTGTCCGTGTATCCTTTGCCCTTCGTTATCTCCCTTTAGGGAACTCGGATCAAGAGTATGAAAAGCGGAGGGGTTTGGGGGATCTAGTTTAATAGGCATCCATCTTGCTATTTTTTCCAGTTGATTAAAAACAATGATCTCGGAAGCTAGTAGCAGTAGAAGACCGTGGGGGTCTCTCGGCGTTCTACGTCCTCCTTGTTGAGCACCGGGGCATTGGGGTTTGACCTGGGAGCTACAGGTGGACTTGTTTCCACTGTTTTGAGCGCACCAGCACTCTCTCTTTGACTTGAGAGATACTAGATTGGGGTAATCACACCACTGGATCTCAAACTTAATCCAAGATTTCAACTTTAATAAAATTTACCTAAAAGGAACCAAGAGACATTGCAAAACATCTTACCCACATTTATGTTTCTGTGTTTGCTTCAAAGTCCTTGCTTTTCAAGGCTTTCATTTTACAAGTACATCTTGCAAGCATCTCAATTTCATTTCAGTACCTTGCACTTTCAAGTATAATATCTTTAAAGTACTGTGGCACGCATGAGTAAAACATTATTTAATCTTGTAACTTGAAAGCAATCTGTCGTTTGATCTTTGGCATAATAACTTGTTCATCCGGTGTATATCTTGTTTCCTTTCAGGTAACATTGTATATTTGTTTAACCATTCTTTAGCACTTGTTCATATTGTGTAATTCATTTACATTTTTCATATTGTTAATATTGTAGATCTTGCTTAGTTTAGACAACTATGGATAATCATTCTTAATTATTTTGTAAGTTTGTAGCTTACAATCTTTTGACTCCATTTAATCTAGGCACTGATCTTGTAACCTTGTAACCTTAATCAAATAAAATCCCTTTAACTAAATTGTTAATAAACCTTCCTGTAGGGACTACCCCCCTTGGCTCTGTTGGGATTTGGCCTAAATGAAGGAGTTGGGAGACTGTGGTGACAGTGGTCCCCAAATCTAACTTGCCCCCAAGGACACACAATGTGAGTTATAGACTTCCCCGTGTTCTAAAGTGTGTATTAGGCGGCAACAGAACCCATTTAGTGCTATGGGTACCAACTCCTTATCCTCGACATGCAACCCAATAGCAACAAGTTGATCTCTCAATTCAATGAACTTCATCAAGTAGCTATAGCTCATTTGTGTGGTGGTGAGCTTGTTCTTCAGATTCTCAAAAGAACCCTGAGGGAAATATTCAACTCTGATACAGAATGATCAAGCCATCATACGTATCCATAGCCGACTTGTTCTCTACAAGGTAAGGGATCACATGGTCCTTCACAAAATCTAGGATGATTCTCTTTGCTTTGGCCACCTTACTGTGTTCAGCCAACGGGAATAAGGATCAATGGGCACTATAGCTTTCCGTTCTAGAATAGTCCAAAGATCAAGCTCCTCCATCATCTAAATCCTGTACTTCCAAGGTGTAAAGTTGGAAACAATCTCTAACTAGTAGCACTCTTTTAGACCCAAGTTAACCATTCCTATAACTTTTGAACACACCTCAAACAAAGAAATTAGACAAAATAAAACAAATCATCGACCTATCACAAGGTGCAGATCAGTGCTCCAATCAATGGGCATCTCACCCACAAGCCCTCACAAGTCTGTGTGCTTATCTCAAGCATGAACTACTTAAATATCTAGAGTCTTATGGGCACCAAACTACTGAAATCCTCTGGCATCTCCCTCTCAAAGGTAGCATCCTTCTCCATAAATGGATCCTGGAAGATCTTAGGTGCACAACTCTGATACCATGTTGAATTTTCATGACATGATAGGTAGATCTATACTCAGAAATTAAAACTACAACTTGGATTCTTAAACCTACTTAACACCTCTCAAGACAACATATGTGACTATCTAAAATTCTGCAAAAAAAACTTCAAAAGTACGAACACTGCATATTAAACTTGATTTAAACAGTGAACTAAAAAGACTAAACCTGCTTGAACATAATTCTGGAAACTATGACAGCAGGATACAATTAGCAAAACTCAATCACACATCTCTCTATTAAAGAGAAAGAAAGATTGCATTAGGATCACACTAACTCAAAACCCTATCTATCTCACTATTCCAGTGGATTACACTGCCCTTCTTTTATAGACATCTCCTGTGGTGTGTCTTCAATAGAAGAAGGCAAAGCCTAACCCTTACCTAGGAAAATGTGCCCAAACTTGCATGGAGTGTTGCCTAGGATAGAGCGCCTCCCTCCATGGACTCTGCACCCTATCTAAACCTGGAAACCTCCTCTAGCCATGCACTTTATCCTAAAGAATAGTACTTAACAAGAAATTAAAAAACCACATATAAATATGGAAAGGGCATGCACCTTCCTAAAGTGGAAAAGCACATTCTAAAGGTGAACTACTAAATATAGCAAGCTAACTATGAGCATTCTAAAGGTGAATTGCTAAATATAGCAAGCTAACTATGAGTCATGGTATGTGCATGCGTGTGCCTTTAACCACCAACAATCTATAACTGTTGCACCTACACTAGACTCAAACTAGTGTGCATCCATCAACAGCAATCACTGCTGCAAGGAATAAATGCATTGAAAAATGGATCTGCCCATCACTGCTACATCAAAATTGGAGAACAACTTTTGAATAACAAGTAAACTCCAACAAAATTAACTCGTAATCTCAAATAAACTAGTGGCCTTCCTCTATTGCCCTAGTTTTCACAGATTCTTTCAAAATTGGGTGGAGACTCCACCTCCCTTCCAAGCCCTAACAGCTTGAGCCTTCCTTCTTGTGGTAGTGTGTTGGTATCACTCTAACCACCACTCTACACAACCCACTCTACTCTAGATAAAATTACAACACATCCTTGGCAAAAAGAAATCATCTTTTCCAATTCATGCAACCAGAGCAACTCAATAGGGGAAGGTATGTTATGTACCCAACAAGAATAGTGAATACTAAATAGAAATAAATACTATTTACTATATGTCACGATGAGAAGTCATGATTAATACACTATGAAGTATGTAAATTATACAAGGATATCCACAACAGGTTGTAACAATAATTAATCAATATATATTTTGGAATCTATTACAAACAGTTGTATCATGACTTAAATCTCTATGATTAATATGAAGTACACATAAAATGAACAAGGGCCAGATTGTTTGCCTATCCTTGCCAATACGGTTCTTGGTGGGAATCTTGGGTCTTGTTAACCCCCTAGTTGTGACTACACCTTTGGAGGGTTAAGATCCAGCAAGATTTCATCAGGCTGGTTACATTGTTCGTTGACCCAGGCATGCACATTGATCAGGAGGGCCATATGACATGGATCATCATGCATGTGGGGTTTGTAAAAGAAGCAAGCCCAAATGAGACTACTTATTTACTTTTTTATTCAGTTTTTCTGGGGCATATCTATTATTACCATTTTCTTTGTGTAACACGTACAAATTCAATGTCAAAGTCTTCAAGCAAGCAGTGAGGATGATGGTCAAAATTTGGTGGTGAAGAGGTGTTGAGGTAAGAAAAAATGCTAGTGTTGTGGAAAGGGAAATCACAGGCCAATGATGAAAAAGAAGAAATCTGGGCAGTATTGTCTGTGTGTATGAAAGAGAGAGAGTGATAATCGAAGAAATTTGCAATTTGCAAAAAATAGTTTTATTTAATATTGTACAAGCCATGTTAGAAAATAAGCTTGCATTCAATACATGAGAAGGATATAAAGTTAAACAAAAACCTAATAACATAGCATCTAACTAATTCATATGTAAACAGAGGAATGATATAAGGTTAAACAAAAACCAGATAACATAGCATCTAACTAATGTTGATTTTTCTGAGCAGCATCGAGAGCCCTTCTCTTAGGAGAATGGGACCACCTAGTTCGGGACCACGGTGAAGACTCAACCCAATATTGAGTGACCATTGTGTTGAATGGTAGATATCTGGTCTGGGACCATGATATAGACCCAGCTCTACCCTGGGTAGACTCAACCTAGTGTTGAGTAGACATCTGGTCCGGGACCATGATGTAGACCAGTCTAAGGACTGGTAGACTCAGCTTAGTTCTGAGTAGCCATCTCTTGGAGAATAAAGACACTGTAAGCCCTAGATTAGGTCTGGGCATGTGTGTGGCACTCTGACCCTTGATCTATGGGCTTGGTGTGCTTCTCCAAGGATTAGATACCCTTGGTTAAGTTACCCTAGTACCAGATCTAGGTGTCACACAGAGTGTGACATAAAAGCATTAATAACTCTCTTGGTTTATGATGATGTACTTTTGGAATAAAAAAGGACCACAGGGGCACTTGGAAAAAGGCTAAAGTCAAAAGTAAAAAATAAATAGACTTTTTTACCACAGGAAAATGACCACAAAGGGAAGTCAAAAAATAAATAAGGATTTTTGTAAAAGTCAAAGATAAATAAAAGGACCCTTTGATAAAAGGTAAAAGTGAAATTAGGGAAGATTAAAATATTATTATTTTTATCTTTCCTAAATTGTTGTACACTTACGGGTGAATGAAGGCTATAAAAGAAGATCAAGTCTTCTCATTTATCACATACAAGTTTTGCTCTCACAGGTGAAGCTGCTACTTTTGTTGAAGAAGATATTTGCCTCAGTCTAGGGCATCATCAACAAACCCACAACGAGGGTTTTCATCAGTTTTTCTTCATCTCAGAATTTTTGTGACAGCTCTTAAATTTTCCGGGCAGCCCACACTCTCTCTCTCTCCTAACAGGTTGCCTATCTTTTCTTCATTCTCGGGCTGAGTATTTTTGGGCAAGGGTACTGCCCTTTCCGTACACCCACGGGCAGCCCCTCACAACCCTAACTTAAGGGCTGAAGGTACCCTCGGGCAACCCCATAGGATTACCCGTGAGGGCTTGGCCCTCGGGCAGCCTAAGGCAGGCCCTAACAGGGCTGTCGTGGCCACGGGCAGAGGAAGGAGCAGACGGGCAGCAGCTGGGAGAGGTTGGGTAGTAAGCAGACCGCAGGCAGCAAGAAAAGGACAGTTGGGCAGTCAATAGGAAGAAAAAAGGGCAGATCCATATGTCCATACGACTGTACAGCAAAAAAGAGCAGACTGTCAGTGACACTCAGATCTGAACCAGCAGCCTCTGATTTGACAGGCAGGAGAGAGAAAATTTTGTTTTCTCTAATAAAGCCCTAATTTGAAAATTTGTGAAATTCTGGAAAATGTGGTTGTAATTATCAGTCTAAACTTTTACTGATAGTTTTTATTGTGACAGTGGTGAAACCCAGATTTGGGTTTGAGGAACTTTTTGAAGAATTTTCTGAGTCATCTCATTTACGAGATGAGCTATTAATGCTTTTTGGGGTTTTGTCCTTTGAAGGTTTCCCCAGTGAAAAATCTTGTGTCCATGTGTGTTGATGTAATAAATGTGCTTTTACTGCATTGCTGATTTGTTTATGTTTATCTGCAAATTTTAAAGTTTATGCTAATGCCAAAAATTCAACATGGTATCAAAGCTTAGCATGTGAAAACACAATAAAGGGACACTACTGTTGTTTCTCACTAGATATTGGAATAAGATTTGCAGATCTAACATTTGGCTAAGTGACAAAGATGGCCACCAATGGTTTCAAACCAGAAGAAAAACTCTATGGTTTAGCAAACTTCGATTCCTGGAAGGCCAGGTTGACAGCCATTCTAGATGAGAATGACTTGGATGACATTGTTCTTAATGTCACAGAAGAGCCAACTACAAATGTTGGTAAGCTTTCCTACAAAAGGAAACAAGGTAAGGCTAGAAGAGTTATCTATGATTCTATCAGAGAAGAATTGATGCCTAACATCACATCCTTGAAGACTGCTAAAGAATGCTATGATACGTTGATAAGCCTCTATGAAAAGAAGGCTCCCAGTCAAAAGAGAGTCTTGAAGAAGAGGCTACGGACTTTGAAGATAAACAAAGATGAAAGTGTTGGTTCCTTCTTCACCAAGATCAAACAGGCAAGAGATCGACTCCTTGCTATTGGTGTTATTGTTGATGATGATGATATTGTACAAACAGTGGTTGATGGTCTCCCAAGCTCTTGGGAAACCTTCATGGTATCCGTTTGTGGACGAGAAAATCAGCCAACCTTTGAAAGCCTTTGGCATGATTGCATACAAGAAGAAGCAAGGAACACTGACAAGGTAATCAAGCAGGATAACCTTGCACTTGCAGCAAAGACCAAAAGGTTCAAGAAACCTTCTTCTCAGCAAAAGAAAGGGAAGAAACTTCAAGGTAAGTTTTATGACATGTCTAAGATTGAATGTTACACTTGTCACAAGTTTGGACATTATGCTAGAGACTGCAGGCAAAACAAGAAGAAACCCAAGAGAAGGTTTCAAGCATCTGCTGCAGAAGCAAAGGAAGAAGAAGATGAAGAACCAAAGAAGAAGAAAACGAAGGCTAATAAAACTGATGAACCTAGAAGAGAGTACTATTTGATTTCTGCTCTAACTGGTTCATTCTCATCTTGCTCTACTTCTTGGTTGGTTGACAGTGGTGCCTCCAGGCACATGACAGGTAACCGTGGTACCCTCACCAGTTACAGAAAGAAAAAGTTCACCACTCAGCTTGACTCCACTTACAAGATTGAAGGAGTTGGCTCAACTTCACTTCAACTTGACTTAGGTACGGTTCTTCATGTTGATGATATTCTTTATGTTCCTGGTTTAAAGAAGAATCTTTTATCTGTTGCTGGTTTAGAAGACAAAGGCCACAGAGTCCTCTTCATGGACGAGAAGGTCTATTTATGGGAAAAAGACACAGATCTAGACTCAACAGTACAGATTGGGGTTCGAGAGGGAGACCTCTACGAGGCTTCAAAAGTTTCCACTCATGCTTTGGTACATCACTCGGTTGATCCCTGTAAACTTTGGCATAGAAGGTTTGGACACCTTCACTACACAACTCTCCCAGGATTGCAGAAGATGGTTACATGTATGCCAGAAGTTTCTCCAAAGCATGAAGGGATTTGCAAAGGATGTGCTCTAGGTAAGAACACTAAGAAATCCTTTCCCAGAAGCAAGAGTATATCTAAAGGCATCTTGGATTTGATTCATTTTGACATTTGTGGGCCCATGTCTTCACCCTCCCTGAGTGGGTGTTTATATTATGTCTTGTTTATTGATGACTACTCTCGGAAGTCTTGGATTTACTTCCTCAAGGCCAAGAGTGAAACCTTTGACAAGTTCAAAGAATTCAAGACACTGACTGAAAATCAGACTGGAAGGCACATCTGTATCTTGAGATCAAATAATGGAGGTGAGTATAAATCTAATGAGTTTGATGATTTCTATTGAGAAGCAGGAATCAAGAAGGAGCTGACAGTACCTTACACCCCTCAACAGAATGGGGTTGTAGAAAGGAAGAATAGATCGATCTGTGAGGCTGCTAAAGCCATGATCACTGATCTAGATCTTTCTTTGTCTTTGTGGGCTGAAGTTACAGGAATTGTTGTGTACATCCAGAACAAAAGCCCACATGCTATCTTGGGCGAGAAGACTCATGAAGAAGTCTTCACCAAGAAGAAACCTACAGTTGACCACATGAGAATATTTGGTACTCCTGTATATGTTCATGTGCCAAAAGAGAAGAGGGCCAAGCTAAAGCCCTCCGGTAAGAAAGGCTTTGTCGAGTACAGTGATTGCTCGAAGGCTTATCGAGTATATATAACTGGAAAAAGGTACATTGAGGTCAGCAGAGATGTGATCTTCCATGAGGAAGACGTGTTTTGTAAAACACTAGAGCTTTCATCGAAAGATGCAGTTGCTCCACTTGAGTTTCCAGATTCAGAAATTCAGAGGGAGGAAGAGGAATTTGATGATCAAATTCTAGATGTTCCTGAGAACACTGAAAGTCCACTAGAAGAACTACTTGAAGTTCCTCCTTCCAAAAGGAGACCTGCTTGGTACCGAGAGACAATACAAGAAGGCGAGAAGCATAAAGCTCCTCCCAGGACTTTCAAAGAAAGCATAAGACCACAGAAGTACTCCGGTCTTATGAGTCAGCTTATCAGTTCAGAACCTTCATCGTACGAAGAAGCAACAAGTAAATAGGTATGGGTTGATGCCATGATTGAAGAGTATAAGTCAATCATGAAGAATGATGTTTGGGAAGTTGTTCCCAGACCTACAGGAAAGTCAATAGTGACTTCTAGATGGCTTTATAAGATCAAGAATGCTGCAGATGGTAGTGTGAAGAAGTATAAAGCCAGATTCGTAGCTCGTGGCTTCACTCAGAAAGAAGGCATTGACTATGACGAGACATTTGCACCTGTTGCCAGGTACACTACCATCAAAACCATCATTTCACTTGTTGCAGTATTTGGATGAAAGTTATATCAGATGGATGTAAAGACAGCCTTTCTCAATGGTAAGATTGAGAAAGAAGTTTATATTGAACAACCTGAAGGCTTTGTTACTCATGGGAAGAAGAGCCATGTATGTAAACTGAAGAAAGCCTTGTATGGACTAAAACAGGCTCTGAGAGTCTGGTATGCCAGGATGGATGGATTTCTCCATAGCTTGGGGTTTTCCAAAAGTACAGCTGATTCTAACTTGTACTTTAAAGTTCTTCATAATCATGTCTTGATACTTGTTCTATGTGTAGATGACTTGTTTCTTACAGGTGATGAACAATTGATAGACCAGTGTAAGAGGGAGCTTACCTCTGAATTCGAGATGAAAGATCCCGGATTGATGCATTACTTCCTTGGCTTAGAATTCTGGCAAAAGCCACGTGAGATCTTCTTAACACAAGGAAAGTATGCAGTGGATATCTTGCAGAGATTTGGGATGCAGGACTGCAAGTCCATGAGTGTACCAATGACCACCAACTTGACAAAGTTGCAAGACTCAGCCTCTAGTTCACAGAGTGTGGACACTACTCTATAAAAACAACTCATTGGTTCCCTGATGTATCTCGTGCATACGAGACCAAACATCTACTACACAGTGAATGCACTGAGTCAGTTCATGTTAGATCCGAAGCACATACACTTGGTAGCTTCCAAACATATACTCAGATATGTGCGAGGTACTATTACGTATGGGCTCAAATATACTTCTAGCAGTGGAGTATTGTTATCTAGATATTCAGATTCAGATTGGGCTAGCAATGCAGTTGACCGGAAAAGTACCTCTAGTTATTGCTTCAATATGGGATCAGCAATGATCTCTTGGTCCAGCAGGAAGTAGGGTTCCATAGCTCAGAGTACAGCTCAGGCAGAGTATATTGCTGCAAGCGAGGCCTGCAAGGAAGCAGTTTGGCTTAGAAAGTTGTTATCTGGTCTGTTCGAGGGAAAGCTTGACTCAACGATCATCCATTGCGATAATTAGAGTTGCATAAAGCTTTCAGAGAATCCAGTGTTTCATGACAGATCAAAACACATTGAAATGAGATATCATTTCATCAAAGACCTAGTGCAGAGAGGTGCTCTGGATTTGCAGTACATTTGTACAGATGAACAGATTGCAGATATCTTAACCAAGCCTCTGACAGCATCAAAGTTCGTGTACTTTCGTGACAAGCTTGGTATGGCAGAGAATGCCTCTCTCGCTAAGAGGGAGTTTTGATTTTTCTAAGCAACGTCGAGAGCCCTTCTCTTAGGAGAATGGGACCGCCTGGTCCGGGACCACGGTGAAGACTCAACCCAGTGTTGAGTGACCATTCTGTTGAATAAAAGATATATGGTACGGGACCATTATATAGACCCAACTTTGACCTGGGTAGACTCAACCTAGTGTTGAGTAGACATCTGGTCCGGGACTACGATGTAGACTAGTCTAAGGACTGGTAGACTCAGCTTAGTTCTGAGTAGCCATTCTCTTGGAGAAAGAAGACACTGTAAGCCCTAGATTGGGTCTAGGCATGTGTGTGGCACTCTGGCCCTTGACCTATGGGCTTGGTGTGCTTCTCCAAGGATTAGCTACTCTTGGTTAAGTTACCCTAGTACCAGATCTAGGTGTCACACAGAGTGTGAGATAAAAGCATTAAAAACTCTCTTGGTATATGATGATGTACTTTTGGAATAAAAAAGGACCATAGGTAATGACCACAGGGGCACTTGGAAAAAGGCTAAAGTCAAAAGCAAAAAATAAATAGACCTTTTGACCACAGGAAAATGACCACAGAGGGAAGTCAAAAAATAAATAAGGACTTTTTGTAAAAGTCAAAGATAAATAAAAGGACCCTTTGGTAAAAGGTAAAAGTGAACCTAGGGAAACATTAAAATATTATTATTTTTATCTTTCCTAAATTGTCATACACTTACAGGTGAATGAAGGCTATAAAAGAAGATCAAGTCTTCTCATTTATCACAGACAAGTTTTTCTCTCACAGGTGAAGCTACTACTTTTGTTGAAGATCTTTGCCTCAACCTAGGGCATCACCAGCAAACCCACAGCGAGGGTTTTCATTAGCTTTTCTTCATCTCAGAATTTTTGTGACAGCTCTTAAATTTTCCGGGCAACCCACACTCTCTCTCTCTCTCTTGACGGGCTACCTATCTTTTCTTCATTCTTGGGCTGAGTATTTTTGGGCCCCTGCCCTTTCCGTACACCCACGGGCATCCCCTCACAGCCCTAATGTAAGGGTTGAAGGTACCCTCGGGCAGCCCCATAGGCTTAACCGTGAGGGTTTGGCCCTCAACCAACCCTCGGGCAGCCTAAGGCAGGCCCTAATAGGGTTGTCGTGGCCACGAGTAGAGGAAGGAGCAGACGGGCCTCCGCTGGGAGAGGACAAGCAACAGCCGGGAGGAAGCAGACCACGGGTAGCAGGAAAAGGACAGTCGGGCAGTCAACGAGAAGACCAAACCGATCAATGGGAAGAAAAAAGGGCAGATCCGTACAGTCGTACGGCTGTATAGCAGAAAAGTGCATACTGTAAGTGACAGTCAGATCTAAACCAACAGCCTTTGATTTGACAAGCAGGAGAGAAAATTTTGTTTTCTCTAATAAAGCCCTAATTTGAAAATTTGTGAAATTCTGGAAAATGTGGTTGTAATTATCAGTCTGAACTTTTACAGATAACTTTTATTGTGACAGTGGTGAAACCCAGATTTGGGTTTGAGGAACTTTTTGAAGAATTTTCTGAGTCATCTCATTTACGAGATGAGTTATTAATGCTTTTGGGGTTTTTGTCCTTTGAAGGTTTCCCCAGTGAAAAATCTTGTGTTCATGTGTGTTGATGTGATGAATGTGCTTTTACTGCACTGCTGATTTGTTTATGTTTATCTACAAATTTTAAAGTTTATGCTAATGCTAAAAATTCAACAACTAATTCATATGTAAACAAAAATACATATGGTGCTTTCTTACTTATCCTTATAAACATTAGAAATAATTATGCACAGTAACTCACAAAGAAATCCAATGGATTATCATTTTACCAGTTGCCACAGTTCATCAAGAAACTATATAAATAAATACAAAATTTATCATATACATAAAAAGAAATAGTGTAATTGGAGACATTACAAGATACTTCTCAGTTGCTCTTAAGCAAAGGTATCTCGATTGCACCGAGAGTACCGACAGTAGCAAGGTGCTTTATAGCCCAATAGGGGGAGATGTTGTAAACGAAAAATAAAAAGTAATTAAAAAAACTATGCTGCTCATAAATTATCAAAAAAAACTTAAGTGTAACTTTTTATTAGGTGTAAAAAATGTACACCTGTGCTTGATAGATTTACGATGGATCTATGTTGGTTATAAAGCAAATCTCTAGCTGAAAAAGTCATGCAAGTACTGGGTGTCTTTGTCCAAATAAATAAAAAAACAAGCGCACACACTCGTGCACATAAAATATGTCAATATTCTTCATTAGAAATTGGATCCTCAAGTGCCAAGATGCTATCAAAATGTTGAGCATCACACACCACCTCAATCTTGTGGCGAACATACCAATCCTACATATTAATCTTGAAACAATAAAATTCAATGGCCTATGGACTTAACAAGTTTTGAAGAAAAGCATACCTAAGGCAGCAGTTCCAACAACAACAGCCTGCATGTACTACTCCAAAAGCTCGCCAACAGACCCAATCAAACTCCCCTGCGCCAACACTATCCCACAGAATACAGTAGACACAACAACTATGGCATACCCAACATCCAACACCCTTTGCCCTTTAATATAAGCAGCATCCATGACTGGCATAACCAACAGGGACAGTATACATAGAGATAGCCCAAGATTGGTCCAGAATCAAACATTGGATTTCTTGGCGAATGTGAGCAAGAAAAGGAGGAATCTCGAGGATGGAAGTATGTACACCACTGAAATACTCTTTCCATGTGCTTTCTATTAAATCATCAAGAAAATATGGAGCAAATAAGAATGCAAAAAATAACAGAGGAAAAAGATCTCAAATTTGCTCCATTAATCAGTAGTAAAAAATAGTACATATATAGTACATAATGCATAACTGACCTCTGACGGTATGACCGTTAGGGTAAGATAACAAACTTAGATTAGAGTTTTCAACATCCCCCCTTAATCATAAGTTCGTTCTTGCTTGAAAAACCGCCACTACTTGACAATCAACAATGTGTCAAGCAAAGTCAAAGAGTAGAAAACTCAAGAAGGTCAGCTACTAATGGTTGAAAATCTCTCTGAAACAAAATCTAACAGAAGTAGTAAGTTATCTACTAAGTTGTATGGTTTCAAGTTGACCATAAACTAATGGTTTTAAGTTGACCATAAAATTATCAAAGAGGTTGCATGGTTTCAAGTTAACTATAAACTAATGGTTTTAAGCTGACCATAAAACTATCAAAGAGCTCAAAAGCTATGAAGAGGTGGTTTTAGGATGACCACTAACCAACCAAAACAGTGAGGCGGTTTTAGGATGACCACTAACCATATTAACAACAAACCAATTAATAGTCTGATTGTGTGTTTCAGGAACAAGATTGCATACATGTTTCCCATTTGATCATCTGTTCACAAGCTCTAAAACAAACTTGGAAACCTGACTTCAAACTATAGATATTATTCTCCCTGTCAGGGACAAGTTATTCAAAATCCTTGAGCTAACCCATGTTAGAAAACAACAACAAAGAAGGTCTTCTAGCATTGCATGTGTCGTTGCATGGTAGAGAGATTAAACTAGAAGTCAAATCTATTAAAGTGATTTTCCTAAAGGAAAATACTTTAATGATTCTAATTTGATTTTCACTTTAATGGAATCACTTTATTAAAATGAAAAGTGAAATATTTAAGTGAATGGCTAATATAATCTTGGCCATTGATTCTCACCGGAGGATCTCATCCATAGATCCATAGTGAGGGTTAGGGTTTTCGCTTAGCCAATAAAGTTAAAAGGAGATTTGGTGGAAAGGACACGTACACAGGTACACAAGAGAGATACAGACAGAGAGAGAAGTCAGATGGAGGAGTTTGCAGAAAAGACAGAGGAGCAGCTGCACCAAAAGTTCACCAGTCCAGACTGAGACCGTATAGATTGCACAGAGGAGCAGGGCAGCAGCCAGCAAGAGGGTCGTACTGTTGTCGTACAGTTTCATACGGATTCGTACTACTGACGCAGGGTCATATCGTTGGGTCGTACAGCTGTGCAAAGTAGCTGGGTTTTGTTGTTGGGTTGTCCAGTGATTTTGCTGAGGTTTTGAGTTTGTCAGGTTGGGTGTATTTTACCTGCTGGTTGTAAAAGTTCCATATCTTGATAATGAAATTCCATATCTGACTGCTGCACCGGTTTTCCCATCTTGGATTTTTTCGGGGGTTTCCATACCCAAAATAATAGTGTTTATATTGTGATGTTGTGAATGTTTCTCAGTTATTTATATTCTGTTGCATACTAGTAAAGAAGTTCATGTGTGGTTATTTCATTCAACAAATTAAATATACTATTTTAGCCCTAGTTTGAGCTTTGAAGGAAAATTTACAACCCATTGTTGAGATTTCTGAACATAAACAAGTTCAGAATCATCGATTTGATCTTGTGCAATTGGTTGTAGTTTTCGAGCATAAGAACTTTGATGCAGTGCTTCATGGAAAGAAGCCTCTAAATTATCATGTTTAGAATGTTGTTGCAAATGTTGATAAAGTTCTCTGTCTTCAAATTCCTTAAACTTAGCAAAAGGGCGTTGGGTTCGTTGGGTTCAACCAAAAATGCATCCAAATACAATCATACTTCAATTCAATAAAATAATGATACTCACAAACACAATAGTAAGCACCAAAAAACTTGCAAATACACAGAATGTAAGGATAAAAATCTAAACAGGCATAAGTTCAGAAAAAAAGGTTTTGAATTGTTCTTTAAAATATGGATGTTGAAAACTTTGTTGTAAATTCACTGTTGATTCAAATGTCAATGGTTGCAATTGCTCAAACTGACTTCAATAAAGCTTAAGATGATGCAACATTAGGTGTCAACACAGACACTGAAATTCGATATTGCAATTTGTTACGCTGCACTTGTACCCAGCACACCTTCAAGTGTAACAGAGAGAGAGGGCCAAATATTTCGACCAAAAGGGGTGTTTATTGAGCAATGGTGGTCATGGTTGGGCCCCTTGGTCCTCCTTTAGGGGTACTATGGCTTAATGGCACTGTTGACTTCCCTTTGTAGGGGTCTTTAACCTCAAGGTTGGTGTCTGGGGCCCCTTAAAGGTTGCCCACTAGGTCACATGGCTCCATATCTTGTGTTACCAACTGAGTTGCACTCAGTTGGACTTTCAAGTTAGCCGCCAAAAATGAACAAGTACTTGTTCAAATTCAAAGTTCAGAAGTCCATTCAGGTCCTCCAGGGCTCTTTTTTCACCTTTTTACCACATGTTCATACCCTATGGGTAGATTGTAAAAAATGTGCTAACATGGGTTTTTTTTAAGAACTTGGCTTCCTAAGACTTAAACATCAATCCGAGGATTCTAAGGTGTTTTTTCCTTGTTAATTATATGTTGTTGAAAAGACGACTTATAATTTTCGAGTTTTTCACCTGCTCCTCCAAAGTTGGAATGGTTGTCTTGGTGGTTAGACCCTGGGAGGTTATTAAAGTTCGTATGTCAATGTATATGAACGTGCTAGACATTATTATTAAGTCATATGGACATGTGCTAGGTCCCCCTAGTTTTTTTTTCGTGAAAAATGATTTTTCCCGTAAACTTAAGCTATTTTTTAATAGTTTAATTGAGAAAATTAAAAATGTAATAGAAGTGTGGTCTAGAGTTCAAATTTTCCATGGGGGTGCTCTTTTTCACACTCAGAGCACCCACTTTCCTAAGTTTTCGAAAAAGTATTTATCTCCAAAATTGAATATTACTCGAAAATGGAAAAAAAAGACCAAAAACTCGGAAAATAAAGGGAAAAGACAAATTCCTTAATCAGTGGAAACATGTCGGAGACATGTCCGAAGTTCAAGGAAGTTAACTAAACATCAAATAAGAGTTAACTGAGGATTCTAATAGGCATTCGACATCAAATCTAATCAGTATGAGTTTGCCAGATTAAGGGTACATTTTTCTCCTTAGAAGGGGGCAAAATTGCTCATGTGGCACCCATCCGGCATGTTTTGGAGATCTCAAAGAGGGGTTGTGCCTACCTCTTGAGAGGAGGCACATTTTTCTTGATTGTAACTCCCTCTAACTCGCCCAACCCAAGGGATAAACTCACTCTTAATCTCAAATTCACCGTCAGTCTTCTTCAGTTGGCAAAGGCGCCCTCTTGGTCCCGATTTTCTATAAAGGCAATGCTCCTTCCCCATTCAAACTAGTCAAAGTTTACTAAGAAGAAGTTGGAGAATTGTAATTGTTGTACTATCATTTTGTTATTGAGAAATAAAGAGGCTTTGGAGGTCCATGTTGTGTGATACTTGTTGTCCGCCGATTGCACACCAGCAGCAGAAATCTTTCGAAAGCTGTCTCCTCACTTAGGAAAGTGGGAGAGGTGTGACCTTGGGGGCAAGCACAGAGCTAGGTACTGTCACCTACTCCTAGCTCCTCCGTTTAGGCTAACTCCTAACGAAGCCAAGGGGGGTAGTCCCTACAAAAGAGTTTCTATGGCTCTTAAGTTGTTAAAGTGTTTTGATTAGTTGCAGATGCGGATGGGTGTTGTTTAGGAGTTATTATGATTTGAAGTGTTTTTTTATTATGAATATGACACTAAATCAAAAGCAATCCATGTTGCTAACAAGAGATTACAAAGATAAGCAAAAATTCTAGACTTTAATAGTGCATTCAGAGAAAGAAATTATGATAAACCATAGACCATTGATCAAATAATATGATTATGCAAATTAAAAAGGACCAGTGCCTTATGGAGTCAATGAAGCTGAAATGCGCCAGAGAATTAAACACAAGTCTAGAAATCAAGCTAGTGAATGTTAGGTGATGCGAGTGCTCTTGGTAGGTTTTAAGGTTTTTATGTGTTCTTGATTAAGGTGTCAACGAAGGTTTATCAAAGCCGGGAGACTCTTCTAAGTTTCCTACGTTTAAGACATGTCGGGCTCGCCCAGTATCCCAGGCTGATATTGTCAAGTGACCAGCTAGCCGAGAATCTAAGACAGCGAGAGGTTCCGGCGCCTCTACTAGGAAGTACTTTGGAAAAATCCCTACAACGTCGGTGCATTGGTTACGGGGTGTTAAGTATTATTAGGTTACTCTTGTAGGGTTTAAAGATCCAGTGCCATTTCTGGGTACTCCGATCTGAGATCGGTCAGAGCATACTCCAGCAAGGAGGGAAGGAGTTAATTAATTAAAGGGGTGTGTGTTGCAAGTTTTATTAAATTAATTAATTAGGACTCTCCGACAGAGAGTGCTCTTGACCCCATCTTATGATAGTGGTTCAAGAGACTTATCTAATCTAAGATGCCTAATGCAGGGATATGCAGTTCTATGAATGCTCTTCGATAGAGAGTGCTCTTGACTTGTGTTACTGCAAGTTCAAGAGTCTTACTTAATTTGTTAAACTTGAAAAAGACATAGAACATAAAAAATATAACTACCCAAGAGTCTCTTTCAGGATTTTTAGGGCCCTAATCGGGAAAACAAGGGGGTAAGTATACAGTAAGAACTTATTCAATATTTAATCAAACAGTCAAATCAATACTTTTACTTCATTTTCAAAACATAATGAATTAATCAAAACATGAACTACTTGATTATGATTATGCAACTTATCCTACCCTATCCTATCATTAGCAATTTAAACCAAAAATGAAAAGCATGACAATGAGACGATACATGCTTCCCCCAAATGGGGGAAGAAGGGTGTGGAAGCCGTAATCCCACTCGCTTTTTATTAATGTTTACAATTTTGATGGCTTTTATTTTTTTCCTTTGCCTTGGAAGAACATGGAGAGAAAGGGATAGAGAGAAGAGGGAAGATTTGTCTTTTTTGTTCTTGCTTGCTTAAGGCCCTTTGGAATTTTCTCGATTCTTCCTGCAAATAAGAGCTTTAAACAATTCAAACGTTATGTATTACTCAAAAATTTAAAGACAAACTACAAACTAAATTCTCAAAAAAGAGGGTAAAAACCAACGGTGAAAGAAAAGGAAAGAGAGAGGAGAAAAACCAAGAAAAGGGAGAGAGAAAAGGTGAAAAAGAGGGTTGTCCTAAATGTGAAAAAGAGGGCTGTCCAAAGGAAAAAAGAGGGCTGTAAAATAGTAAAAAAAAAGGGCAGCGAACAGTCAAAAGAGGGTTGTCCACAAGGAGGAAAAAGAGGATTGTCCAAAGCATGAAAAAATGGGTGAAAACTAGGTAAAACGAGGGCTGTCCAAAGAGAAGAAAGAGGGCTGCAAAGCTGAGTGAAAAGAGGGCAGCGAAAAGTCAAAAGAGGGCTGTCCACAAGGAGGAAAAAGAGGGCAGCGAAAAGGAAGGAGAGGCGAGCCAAGCAAGGCAAAAAAAGGGAAGCCAAAGGATGGAAAGAAGTAAACTAGGGCTTCCTAAGTAACCGGTAACCAAACGAATTTTAAAGAAGAATTTATTAGATGGAACTTGAAGCAAACAAAGACTCTTAAAGCCTTCTTCTTGGAAATGTCCAAGTTACTGTAGATCCTGCAAAGAAACCAATGTTAAAAGAAAAACTTGTGATCTTGAAGATGAGCTAGATGCAACCGAGCTCACACCCTTCTCCAAGATGGTAGATCCTGTCCAAGATCAAAACACTTCAAACACCCAGTGAGATCAATCAATTAGCATGCTAATAAATATAAAGACTCATCAACATTAATATAACTGAATATGTCTTGCTCATGAAATCTTTTAAATAAACTAGCATAATCAACCAACTTAACAACTGTAAATGGAAGATTTTACGTTCTAAATAGTAGACTTCTAAAACTAATTGATTAGATCATATATGAGCATTTGAAATGAAATAGATGGATAGAAGTCACCTCACAAAATTCATTCACCACAAGTATTGAGCTGCATGGACCTCCAAAGTCTTGATTTTATTCCAAAAGATGAGCATAAGCCATTACAAATTCTTACAGAGTAAGTTTACAATCAAAGATCCATCATAATAGAGCTGAAAGAGCCTCTTTTTAACAAATGAAAGAGTGCTAAAACCCTAAAACCAAAAAACCAACCCTAACCAGCTTAGCCACCTAACAAAGAGCCCAGACCTAAATCGAAGAACCGAGAGTGAGGGAATGCCTCCACCCAGGCAAGGCGCCCCCACTCCAAACCTGTGCACTGAAAACAAGCCAAGGATGAGGCCACATGTGTGAGTCTGGATGTAGGTAAGCTCATCCTTTAGGTCTAGCAGGAGCCTGAGCTAGGTTTGGGAAGCCCACTGATGGTGTAAGCTTCAGTCTTCACCTCGATCAAATCACCAGACCAATGAGAGCTCTCCATCTCATCTTTAGCTGGAGATGACATGTCTGATAACTGATAATAAATTAATTGCTCTCTTAATGATAACTAAAGCTGAGTTATGATAACTCCAATCATCATAAGTGTTCCATGAGATGTCATTTAGCCTTTTATTTTATTAAATTTGGATTAATTTGGAAAGTTTTAGTTTTCTCCAAAATAATCATTTTTTTAATAAAAATCATTTTTTACTCAAAACTGACTTTTTTGAGTAAAAAGGCATTATGTGTCCGATTACTGATTTGAAAGTTGGTTCTGACTGGCTGGCTGATCAAGAATGATTTTTGGCTTAAGGTTAGAGCCTTCGATCACTGAATTCTAGGTCCGGATCATGAACGGGTTTTTTCCATTTAATTTATGGAAAAATTAACCCAAAAAACTTAGGAAAATTAATTAAAAATAAAAAAAATAATTTTTCACTGTTCGAAAAATATTTTTTCGAATTTTTTTTATGTGTCCATATGACTTAGGACATGACCATGATCTATCTAAATAATGTCTAGTAGGCTTATAACACTCAGTTGGGCTCTAATAACCCCCTAAGACCCAAAATTCAACATCGGGCATTCCAGCTTTGGAGGAAGCGGGAGAAAACCTCGTCAATTATACTCGGCCGAAGGCAAAGCATAATTGTCAGGGGCAAAAAACTCCCTGGAATACCCTATTTGCGATTCTACGTCCTAGGAGACCGAACCACTCAAAAATATCCTACTAGCACATTTTATTACAAACCCCGCGGGGCCATGGTCAAAATTATTCAAATAAAAAAGTGACTAGCCAATATTGTCTAGACAAGCAGACGGATCAACTGATACACTGGAATCAGACTTTGAACAAGTCTGTCAACTGGAGGCTCCTCAGGTAACCCAACTTATGGTACAAAAAGTTGGATAACATCTGGCTCCAACTGCGAGACGTGTGCTCGATCTAGCCTCTTACGCAAGGAGAGCATACGAGAACCCCAGAATCTCTGGTTTCCATATCCTGTAAAAACATCTCAACTTGACAAGAAAACCTTAGTAGCACAAGTTTTATGAAAACGAGCCAATGATCCAAAAGTTACTTTATTCAAAGAAATGATAAAACTTAACAAAAAATTTTATTTATTTCTAAGTACCAAAAGAAAATGTTAAAGTAAATGCTCACTTTAAGGAGCCTATTTTCCTACTCTAAGCATGATACAAAAAAGGTTAGGTGTAATCATAAATCCAATGTAACCACCTAAGCATTTTATTAATGTGAAAAGGTTTTTCCTTGTCTTTGGTTACCAGCCAAAGTAAGGACACAATTTCTAGAAAATGCAAACCTGCGTGGTGATCCAGAATGGGTGGGCTGGATGGGGAATCATAGGCATGAATAATGTCGTCAAACTTCTTCCCAAACTGGTAGGCGATCGTGCAGACTGCTTCTACCCATGACTGGATAACGCTGATATACAAATCGAGATGATACGGCAGGTCGACTACTCCATCATGCTGATCATCAAGGCTTATCAAATAATAACTCGTTATATAAGCCCCAAGTTGCTCCAAAACATAAGGAGCATCTATATGTGAAGACAATGGTTGAGAAAAAACTTCAACTAGTTGTATCCCATCTGACTCTTCACCGCACTGCTTCTCCAAGTCCTTATTACAGATACACAAATACAATTCCGACTAATCATAGGAAAACTCCAACTGCTCTTCTTTATAAGTCTCAGAATAACAACTCCCCGTGCTAGACACATCATAGATGAGATTCTCAAAAATATTTTCAAAAGTATCATAGGTTGGATTTTCAATAAAAGTCAAATAGTCATCATCGCCATCTATGTCAGATATGATAGATGCCTCATCACTGGTATCAAGTCCCTGACTATATCCCTCCTCATGATCATAGTCATCTTCTTTAGAAAAAAGGTCACAAGGTAGTAAACCTTCCAAACTATCATCATTGTGCTCATTAGTAAGATTAGGGTTAAAGTTTTCAGTGAGGTTATCCAATTGTTGACTAAAATCTTCGACTTGACACCGGGTTTCTGTGGTGACAGGATAGAGCTATCCAACTGCGTTAATGTACTCAGGCTCCCTTGAATATTGTTTTGCCTCTCTCCAACTTTCTCCAAAAATATCATGCATGTCATGTACATAGTTTATGTACTTAGGGTCGCTTAATGATGCTTTAGGACCACAACCCTCTAGAAAACCATGCTCCTGAATATAGCATGCATAATAACAGGAAGATTCTTCATGAAGGTCTTCACATGCCCTACAAAATGGCGTGTAAGTTTCGACCATGTTAGCAGCCTCTAACTGATGAGGAGGCCTCTATTCATGGCTGGGATTTCTTCTTTGCCATGTTGGTTTTGCAAGGAAGGTTCTAGGAGGTGGTGGAGATTGAGTTCTTTCAATAGTCATGACCCGATTCTGAACCTCTTTAATATCTGCTAAGTGTCTTTGTTCTGCTTCCTCCATATTTTTCTTCATCTCCCTTTTTATTTCAATCATTTGTTTTTCATACGCATCCTTCATAGTTGATAAAGGATCCTTGTCTTTAGGTTCACTAATTTTCAAAGGAGTTGAAGACCTTGAATAAGCCTGGAGGTTAGATTCACCAGATGACTGCATATTCTTATCAATTTTAATGGCCAAATTCTGAGCTTGAAGCAGTGTGGTTGGCTCCTTGTCTCTAATCTGGTATTGGATCTTGCCACTTAATGCTTCTATGTAATAATCCAAAGTAGAAGCTGTAGGAGGAGCATAAGTAGCAGGGATGGAATTTGATAACTCTGTGAACCTATCGTTAAATTCATCCATGGTTTCCGTATCAGACTTCTTTATGCTGGTCAAAGCTGCTACTAGATGTCTAGGCTCCTTTCTGCTACCAAAATTTCCAAGGAAAGCAGCCTTGAAGTCTGCTAAGGTGGCGAAAGAATTGTCCGGCAAATTATCGTACCAGTTGCCAGCCTTTCCATCCAAAGACAAGGCAAACAAGGTCATGTAAACATCTTCATGCCTATCAGTACCCCTGACATCGGCACCACAATGTTTGGTGAAATTCCTTATATGCTGCTCAGCAGAGAGGGAGGCATCAATGCCATTATATGTCATAAGCTTATTGATAGCCTTGTCAGGGATATCATGAGGATGACCTGCTATCTGAGCAAAGTTAAGTTGAGTGAAAAACTCACCCATTGGATTAAGGAAACAGTTATTATTTTGCAAATTTTCAAAGTTTTCTGGAAATAAAAGATGGATGTCTGAAACAGACTCAGATCCAAGTTCTGCAAGGATCCTATGAGAAGATAGTTTGTTTAATCTCCTCCTTAAGACTTTTCGGGGTTAGGGATGAAATCGACCAAACCTACAGAGTTTCTTCTAGTAGAATACCTTGAGGTGTTAACTGACAATGGAGTCGCCAGGTGGACTTAAGTCTAATTTCAGAGAGTGATTGGACTAAAAAATCTACCAAAAAGGATAAAAAGGTAAAAAACTAAAAGAAACAAAGGTCATCCAGGAACAAAAAGATTTGTCCCCGGTGACGGCGCCAAAAGATGTCGTCCGCCGATTGCACACCAGCAACAGAAATCTTCTGAAAGATGTCTCCTCACTTGTATCACATCTGATTCTATATCCCTCCTCAAATATTTGTCTATCTTTCAATTCCAGTGATAGCAACGAAGACTGAAGCTTACACCAACAGTGGGCTTCCCAAACCTAGCTCAGGCTCTTGCTAGACCTAAAGGATGAGCTTACCTACATCCAGACTCACACATGTGGCCTCATCCTTGGCTTGTTTTCAGTGCACAAGTTTGGAGTGGGGGCGCCTTGCCTGGGTGGAGGCCTCCCCTCACTCCCGGTTCTCCGATTTAGGTCTGGGATCTTTGTTAGGTGACTAAGCTGAATAGGGTTGGTTTTTTTGTTTTAGGGTTTTAGCACTCTCTCATTTGTTAAAAAGAGGCTCTTTTAGCTCTATTATGATGGATCTTTGATTGTAAACTTACTCTGTAAGAATTTGTAATGGCTTATGCTCATCTTTTGGAATAAAATCAAGACTTTGGAGGTCCATGCAGCTCAGTACTTGTGGTGAATGAATTTCATGAGGTGATTTCTATCCATCTATTTCATTTCAAATGCTCATATATGATCTAATCAATTAGTTTTAGAAGTCTATTGTTTAGAACGTAAAATCTTCCATTTACAGTTGTTAAGTTGGTTGATTATGCTAGTTTATTTAAAAGATTTCATGAGCAAGACATATTCAGTTATATTAATGTTGATGAGTCTTTATATTTATTAGCATGCTAATTGATTGATCTCACTGGGCGTTTGAAGTGTTTTGATCTTGGACAGGATCTACCATCTTGGAGAAGGGTGTGAGATCGGTTGCATCTAGCTCATCTTCAAGATCACAAGTTTTTCTTTTAACATTGGTTTCTTTGCAGGATCTACAGTAACTTGGACGTTTCCAAGAACAAGGCTTTAAGAGTCTTTGTTTGCTTCAAGTTCCATCTCATAAATTCTTCTTTAAAAAATTTTTGGTTACTGGTTACTTAGGAAGCCCTAGTTTACTTCTTTCCATCCTTTGGATTCCCTTTCTTTGCCTTGTTTGGCTCGCCTCTCCTCCTTCCTTTTCGCTGCCCTCTTTTTCCTCCTTGTGGACAGCCCTCTTTTGACTTTTTACTGCCCTCTTTTCACTCAGCTTTGCAGCCCTCTTTCTTCTCTTTGGACAGCCCTCGTTTTACCTAGTTTTCACCCCTTTTTTCATGCTTTGGGCAGCCCTCTTTTTCCTCCTTGTGGACAGCCCTCTTTTGACTGTTCGCTGCCCTCTTTTTTACCTGTTTTACAGCCCTCTTTTTGCCTTTGGACAGCCCTCTTTTTCACATTTAGGACAGCCCTCTTTTTCACCTTTTCTCTCTCCCTTTTCTTGGTTTTTCTCCTCTCTCTTTCATTTTCTTTCACCGCTGGTTTTTACCCTCTTTTTTGAGAATTTAGTTTGTAGTTTGTCTTTAAATTTTTGAGTAATACATAACGTTTGAATTGTTTAAAGCTCTTATTTGCAGGAAGAATCGAGAAAAGCCCAAAGGGCCTTAAGCAAGCAAGAACAAAAAAGACAAATCTTCCCTCTTCTCTTTATCCCTTTCTCTCCATGTTCTTCCAAGGCAAAGGCAAAAAATAAAAGCCATCAAAATTGTAAAAATCAATAAAAAAGCGAGTGGGATTACGGCTCCCACACCCTTCTTCCCCCATTTGGGGGAAGCATGTATCGTCTCATTGTCATGCTTTTCATTTTTGGTTTAAATTGCTAATGATAGGATAGGGTAGGATAAGTTGCATAATCATAATCAAGTAGTTCATGTTTTGATTAATTCATTATGTTTTGAAAATGAAGTAAAAGTATTGATTTGACTGTTTGATTAAATATTGAATAAGTTCTTACTGTATACTTACCCCCTTGCGTTCCCGATTAGGGCCCTAAAAATCCTGAAAGAGACTCTTGGGTAGTTAGATTTTTTATGTTCTATGTCTTTTTCAAGTTTAACAAATTAAGTAAGACTCTTGAACTTGCAGTAACACAAGTCAAGAGCACTCTCTATCGGAGAGCATTCATAGAACTGTATATCCCTGCATTAGGCATCTTAGATTAGATAAGTCTCTTGAACCACTATCATAAGACGGGGTCAAGAGCGCTCTCTGTCGGAGAGTCCTAATTAATTAATTTAATAAAACTTGCAACACACACCCCTTTAATTAATTAACTCCTTCCCTCCTTGCCGAAGTATGCTCTGACCTATCTTAGATCAGAGTACCCAGAAACAGCACTGGATCTTTAAACCCTGCAAGAGTAACCTAATAATACTTAACACCCCGTAACCAATGCACCGACGTTGTAGGGATTCTTCCAAAGTACTTCCTAGTAGAGGCATTGGAACCTCCCACCGTCTTAGATTCTCAGCTAGCTGGTCACTTGACAATATCAGCCTGGGATACTGGGCGGGCCCGACATGTCTTAAACGAAGGAAACTTAGAAGAGTCTCCCGGATTTGATAAACCTTCGTTGACACCTTAATCAAGAACACATAAAAACCTTAAAACCTACCAAGAGCACTCGCATCACCTAACATTCACTAGCTTGATTTCTAGACTTGTGTTTAATTCTCTGGCGCATTTCAGCTTCATTGACTCCATAAGGCACTGGTCCTTTTTAATTTGCATAATCATATTATTTGATCAATGGTCTATGGTTTATCGTAATTTCTTTCTCTGAATGCACTATTTAAGTCTAGAATTTTTGCTTATCTTTGTAATCTCTTGTTAGCAACGTGGATTGCTTTTGATTTAGTGTCATATTCATAATAAAAAAACACTTCAAATTATAATAACTCCTAAACAACACCCATCCGCATCCGCAACTAATCAAAACACTTTAACAACTTAAGAGCCATAGAAACTCTTTTGTAGGGACTACCCCCCTTGGCTTCGTTAGGAGTTAGCCTAAAAGGAGGAGCTAGGAGTAGGTGACAGTACCTAGCTCTGTGCTTGCCCCCAAGGTCACACCTCTCCCACTTTCCTAAGTGAGGAGACGGCTTTTGAAATATTTCTGCTGCTGGTGTGCAATCGGCGGACAACAATACTATCGATTGAGTGGATGTATGATCTTGATTTATGAGGTAACTTGTAGTTGGTCTTTGTGCACTTGCTTTATGAAAATCTAGCCTACTGGTAGGATTGGTATCAATTTTGTAGCAAGGATTACTAAAACTTGTTTGATTTAGTTAATCTTTCATTTGCAGTAAGATAAAGATTCAAGATTTATATGTATCATTTGTTTATGCTCATATTTTTCTTGATTTCTGCCTTATTCCATTTCTAGATTTAATGGGTTGTGTGCAAGTATGTTGCTAGTTGTAGGTTACTCGATTTGAACAAGCATAGAGCTTGCTTGCTCCTGTTCTTTCAGATCTCTTACGAAAGATCAAACCCTCGATGTCCCACACGTCTAAAACCTTTCAAGTCTTCTTTGCTCAAAGATCCACACTGCTCTTCTCTTTCTCTTCATACCTTATTTTCTTTGGTTACTGTTTTAATTTGCAAATCGAATTAGATCTATCATTTCAAAGTTAAAATCATAATTAGATCTAGTTTTTTTTGCAACATAAATAGATGTTAATTGTTTTACAAAGAATTATCATTTGCAAGCTAGATTTAATATAGAGATCCTTCGTTCTTAGCTACCTTCTTTTTAGATCTAAAGGATAAGATGAAAGTTTTGTTTTCTGGTATTTAAAAAGTTAAATTTTGCAAGATAAGAGTGCTTTCTATTGGCTTCCCTAAAACTGAGCCAAGATCCACAAAAGGACTTTTCTTTTTGTGTTCTTTTGTTAGTCCTTTAAAGCAGTTTGACTTAGAATATTTTTAGATTTTTTTTGGAGATTGTTTGAAGACACTCTTAAAGTGTCTTTGAGCATCTTTTGTATTTGATAGCTTGCTGATTTTTTGCAGGTATAACAAAAAGGAGAAGGAAACTCTGGCCATTTTGCAAGAAAATGAACCATTAAGAACTCAACGAAGTTCCCCTTTCATCAAAAATATTTTTTATTGTTGATGTAAGCCTTTGGACCCCGATTTGATGGACCAAAGTGCATTTTTCTCATCATTGTAAAAGAGTAAATAAGGTTTCGAGTAGGCTCATCAGAGCCCACTCCTCATCCTCGCCCACATCTCATCCCCCCTGGGGGGAGCCGTGTCAGTGCACTTTTTTCGTAATTTGTGTTTGTTATCTAGTTCTTTTGATTTTTCATGTTTATTCTTTATTTGGTATTAAAGTAAAAGAAATACTTACCCCACGCTCTCTCGAGTATCCTGGAAAGGAGAAAGAGATTTGCGATAGGAATTAATTAGATAATCTGTCCATTATTGTTTTAGACTTTAAAATAAACCCTTTTTCTTTCCCGAGTACGGTTCATAGATAAGGGCTTGCCCGAGTACTGGATCTAGAAAGAGACTCTTGGTTTGGTTTTTCTAATCAAACCAACTACGTTAAAAAATCATTAAAATTAACAAGGCCCTTATCCTCGTATTCTCTACTTCCACTGCAGCTTCATCTGATCAGTTGGTTGTATCATAAAAGGATTTGGGTGACTAGTAATTAGTTTCATTTTTAATAAATCTCCCAAACAACAAAAATCCAGCATTGTGTTTTGCTTCGTGTGGGGAAATTGTACAGAAGAAGCGGGAACTATTGAAAAGCGAACGCGAGGCCTCGTTAGGCTACATCCTTGTTGGTGTAGTGTTGAACATCCCCCCGTGACTCCATTCAACCCACATTTCCTCGTGTGCTACCACACTTTGTGAGTCTAGACATGTTCCATGTACCTTCGTGGTATATCGGGAATCCCCTTCCTTGCTAATAATCTAGATAATTACCACATTAATAAAACAACCAATAATTTACCCACTCCCTTAATTATTCATCTAATAACCTAAAATTTACCAACCGAGAAACTGTAATACTTTCACTGAGACTACACTAGCAACCCACATTTGCAAAGCACTCTTTTCATTTTAGCAGTGATCTATTCTGTTATTTTTTGCATAAGATAACTCCACAATGTGTCTTGAATATTGTGTATCTATTTGAACTAAGGGTTGCTATAGTAAATCTTACTTGCAGTAATTGGCAATTTCTAAATTCCATTCCTTTAAAAAATTCTTAGAAAACTGTGTTTGTTGCTTTCATAGTTAGAAACAACCTTAGACTTATTTTATTAGGGTCAACACCCCTTGGCTTCGCTAGGAGTTCGCCTAGACGGAGAAGCTAAGTATCAGGTGACAGCACTTGTCTCGAGCTTGCCCCCAAGGTCACACCCAGTGGCTTGAAGATTTCTGCCACGTTACCCGACGTGCGAATTAGGCGGCAACATCCTGTTTGCATGCTCTGGTGGCCTATGCTTTAGCTACGAGACACTCGTCTTCATTCGCAACCACTTTGGAAACCCTTCTGGCCCTTCAGTCATTGGGTTCCTGCTCTCTCTGCCTTATCTCCTCAGAGGAAAGGCACCCTCCTAATTCTGCCCTAAAAGCCCTAGTTGCCTTTTACCCTTGTTGTTGCCTTAGTCCTCTCTCTCTTCACCTCTCGGGTCTCCCTTTGTGACAACTCAAACCCTTACCTTAGGGCTGCCCTTTACAGTGGCAGCCCTCCCATTTACCCAAACCTTGTCCTAGCAACACTTGCTTGACACCTTTCACCTTCACATATAGTCTGCAAAACAACTCACAAGTTAATGCCAAAGTTGAGTGAATAATTGCTTACATGCACTTGTACTAGTGTTCATTGTTTTCACATAATTAATGTTGCTATAAATACTGCGAATGATGACTGATATATACTGGTGTATGCATGCGTAAAGGTCATTTTTAACACGTAATGAATGATGGTTATATACTGTAATGAATATATTTATTGCTGCATAATACTTCGTGGTTATGCCACTATAAAAGTTGATTCAAAAATGATACTATACTGCTGCTAAAACATTGTTTTCAGAGTTGGTATTGTTTGTTGCCTTCATATAAAGTCTAATGCATGTAGTTTGGATAAAATACATGTTGAAATAAATGCTCATCGTTGCCACATGAATAATGCTGCTATATTATGACTGAATATATGTGTTGTACCTACTGTTCTCATAACTATATATCTTAATACATGTACTGTTGTACTTGGGTTTTTGAGCTATGATGAACGCTTATACTTGATCTATAATTGCACTTATATGTGGATACATTGTGGATAATGTTTGTTTTATGGCATTGCACCTTACAACGTAATTGGTTATCAGTTGAATGATACTTAGTGTGATGTTGTTTACTTACTCATTATACACACTTAACACGACATTTTCACTCTCATATTTGACTCCAACAAGGCACTGGTCACTAATGTCCTCGAAAGAAAACGGTTTTGTGTTTTAGTGTCTTTGCAGAGTTGCAATAAGGATCTCTAGGGTGTTTCAACTTCCGAAGTAGTTGGGGACTAGTGACAAAGGTGACAGTGATCATTTTTCCCACATATGGTTACCAGTGGCTAGGCCTGCTATTTCAACCGATAATATTTTGGCGCCGTTGCCGGGGACCATTTCAAAATTTGAAGCGATTGATACAAAGTCATTCACACCCTGGAAAGAACGACATCCGGTAAGAAAAAATGAGGTAAGTTTTATGGGTATTTTGAAAATATTATTGAAGACTAATCTTGCAGATCTTACCTGGCGACTCCACAAAGAAGAATCCCGGCAAGGCTTAACATTTTGGCGTCGTTGCCTCAAATTCATTGAGGTGACTTATCTGGGCAATGACACTTTGGTAAGTCTTGAAGTCCTGATTATATATGATTGCATACATTTTTTTAAAAGACTAACCTGCAGGATTACTTGGCGACTCCACAAAGATTTCAGCCCATCCCATCTATCAGGTACACCTTTGTTTCGTTTAGTACTTTGGTAAGATTTGCTTAACTAACTTGGTAGGTCTCTCCTGGCGACTCCAATCAAACAAAAATAAAAGTACTCTACAAAGACAAGGAAGCCTGAAGAGATGGCATCTAATTATGAACTGTGGATGGATATATTGGATTTCTAGTGCATTCCGGGATTTCCACACAAGTATGCCATTCAAGATGGTGGGAAGGCACTTTTCCCATTATTCCAGCAATATAAGTACCACGCAGCAACACATGTGCAGGCATTCATGCAATTCATCCGTGCAAGCAACATCGTGCACAAAGACATTAGGATGAGGCTATTTATGTTGTATCTTCACCTAGAAAACAACTTATCTGTCAGAAATTGGTATGAGGGTTTTCCTCGCAAAAGTTTTTCTTCACTCAGGCAATTCATCAATGCATTCAGCATGGATTGGGATTATGGTGTCAAAGAAAAGGAAAGAAAGGCCATGATCGACAATATATGGGAAGAAACACTGGGAAGCAGCCAGACACAAGATGATTCAAGCAACGGAATCAAAGATGATATTCTATTTGAATTCAAAGATCCTGATAATCTGACTACTACTGAAATGGAAATAGGTTTTGCTCCTATTGATTTATCAAACTTCCCAGGATATTTAGATGAGTTACTAGAGGTATTATGGCCCGCCTTCAAGGGTGACCATGATAATGCCACACATCATGTGGAATGGTTTATGACTTTGGCTTCAAAATATGGTATTAAAGAAAAATAAGATGTTTACATGCGATCATTTGTCCTTCACCTAGGAGGAAAGGTCATTGCTTGATTTGTGGGCCTAGATAAAGGAACGATATCATCCTTTACAGAATTGGTGGAAACATTTTGTAGCCACTAGGATTCGAAGTGAAGTGACGAATAGATACCTCATGTCAAGCATGCAAGGGACTTGTTCAGTAAAGAAGCCCAAAACAAGGATCAAGTCGAAGCAGCCATTGTTCAAGGTCTAATTGATGATATTTTAAGCACGATAGATGAAGCTCCCCAAGCAGACGAATATAATGATGGTCCTATATATGAAGATCCAGAAGCCCTAGCCAAAGAAGGAGAAGAATAGAATGATAGGATGAGTTCTCCCTTCCAAACATACAGAAACTCCTTGTGACATACTAAATATCTGGGAACATAATAACGGGAATTCTGAGGATGATGGTTATTGGACATTTATGGGTCCACCTTTCTATGATTCCTCGAGACCAGGTACCATTGTCTCCATACGTTGCAGCAAGGAAGAACAACTTGATGAAGCTACTCAGGTTGAGCCAGAATTTAACACTATTTGGGATGAAGAGCTTTCAGTCACCTTAAGCAGGGATGATTAGGACATGATTTATGAAGACCCTGTGGAACAAGATATGATTGTTCATTCTCCTTATGAGGCTAATGATGAAGAATTGATCAACCCTTTCGCCACTATAATCAAAGATGAAATATCGCCAGACTTTGCAGATAGTTGTTATATGAAGATGGCCCATTATGATGAAAAGTTCGAAGATTTGGGACCCCCTATCTCTGGTGATTCTTCCATGATGTCTCCATCATATTCATCCTGCAGCAGGGAAGCATGTTGCACAGAGGATTCTTTTGCAAATATTCAACATATGATGAGCCTAGGTTACCACTCTCAGTTGTGCTCCTCAAGAAGCGTTGAAGAAGTTGTTCATCCCACTCTACCCTACATCAGTAAGCCCTTAATGATACATCTCAACAAGACCGAGGAAGGTAGGTGGATAGGTATAATTTTCATCCCTCGGTTTCATAATATTTATTGTTTCTTTTCATTTGAAGCATGAAGGTATGAATTATATTGTTGACAATTTCAAAAGTTCAAGGATTATTGGGGTTACTTACATGATTGTAAAAAAGATAAGCAATGTACTTGTACGCTCAAAGAAATGCTTGAGTAAATGCAAAGATAGGTTGCGGGTCACATATGAAGATTTACGAGGTCCAACTCTACTAATAGCCTCTCAAGTTCAGGATTTATGGGCGAGTTTCAGGAAGAATTTTTTCTTAGAAGACCTGTATGATGAAGGTGTTCCATACATAAGTCCACTAGAAGCATGGATCAATGAAGCTTGTCAAAGCAATGCTGCTCTATGGCACCGATTTCAAGTATTCCAGGTTCTTAAGAAGGTTTAGTTTCCTGCACTCATCTAGATGAAGATCTGGGTACAAACTCAACATATCATCAATGAGATATTGTCATGGATTACACTAAAGGACAAAGGTAAGATATCAGTTATGAATTGCTTACTTAAATGGTTACATTAGTGATATGATTTCACCTAACCTACTTTGATTGGCAGGTTTAAGTTAGGTAGGGATAGTTGCATTAGGCATATCATGTGCATTGCATTTGATGTCTTTTCATTGTCTAGTTAGTTTTCATTGTTCTTAGTTTGTTTCCCTCATTTTTGCGAACAAGGCAGGACGGAAGTGTCTGCCTCTAGATATTTTTAATCTCTCGGACATTTGATATGTGTGTAGGTTTATAGGTACCAGTAGATTCACAGGTTCTCAAGCACTCCCAGGAAGAGCACTTGTCCCACAGTTGGAGCCAGTGTTACGTTGCACCTGTACCCAGCGCACCTTCAGGTGTACCCTAGGGAGAGAGGGCCAAATTTTTCAACCGGAAGGGGTGTTATTAAGCAATGGTGGTCATGGTTGGGCCCCTTGGTCCTCCTTTAGGGGTATTATGGCTTAATGGCACTGCTAACTTCCCTTTATAGGGGTTTTTAACCTCAGGGTTGGTGTCTGGGGCCCCTAAGGGTTGACCACTGGGTCACATGGCTCCATATCCTGTTTATGTGCTCTAGCGGCCTCTGCTTTAGCTACGAGCAGCCACTTTGGACACCCTCCTGGCCCTTCAGTCAGTGAGTCCCTGCTCTCCCTAGCCTTATCTCCTCAGAGGAAAGGCACCCTCCATGCCAGGCCTTTTCATGCTCTGAGGAGGGCGTTGAGGGATTTTACAGCATTCTAGGGGTTAGATGGGGTATAACGCCCTCCCTCTAGCTCACTCCAACCTTTTTCGTTCGGAGTGATTTGCTTATTTGAGCGTGTTTTGGCACCTGGTGGTGCAAATACCCTAGGTAGCCTACCTTGAGCCTACATAATGACAATATTTTATTATTATTTTGTTTTAATTTTAAGTTGACATTTTAAAGGCATGTCGACCTGGATTTTATTTGTAAAAGTGAGTGTGAGATCATATAAATAGATCTCCTTACTTCATTTTTAAAACAGAACTTATGGGATAAAACACTATGTTACTTTTCGACCCTTCTAGGGCTCTTTGGATGTGATGCACTCCTCTTGAGGAAGGAATTTTTCTGGGTTTGATGATCAATGCTTGGAGTGTCTTTAGTTCAACACTCTTGCTAAGGTGATGCTAGATTTGTTTGCTTAACACATGCACAAGGAGTTATCTAGGGTTTGCATCTTGATCTCTCTTTGCTACTTGTTGATGATTGATGTATATTTATGGATTAAATGGTAGCCTTTAGGGTTGCATTTTGTCTTAGATCTTTGTCAACTTTAGGCACCTTGGTTGTGGAAGTACGTCCATTTAGGAGTACTTCTAGGTGTTGAGGCATTTGTAACTTGGAAGATATTTTGATGTGTATTATCATTGTATGTTGTTGTACCCCCATTGGGGATGTGTTTATCCCCTCGCGGGATGTCTTAATTGTGTCTAGACCTTGAGGTACAACCTCCATTGTAAGTCGGGGCAATAGTCCACAGTATAACATCATGTAATGTGTATTTGGAGCCTCTCTGGGAGAAGTCGGCCCTGTTAGGGAAGACATGTGGGCCCTAGTATTATGTTTGATCAATGACTTGAAAGGGTATAAATAGGGAGGCGCTCTCCCTCATTTATACACACTCACACTCTCAAGTTCGCATGAGAGAGAGAGAAACAAAAGGGAGGAGAGATAGATAGTTGTTGAATACTTCTTATTACTGCTTTTAATCATCTTACTATTCTGAAGAAGTTTGCGAGGTTTTCTCCTCTATGGTTTCCCCAGTGAAAATCTTTGTGTCTCATGTATCTTTTATATCTTATGCATCTTATTGTACTTATTATTCTTTCAGATAAAGATCCTAGATAAACTAATCAGATCTAAAGAAAAACTAACATGGAATCAGAGCCTCCCTGAAAGAAGGCACTGTGCAGCTGCAGAAACTAGGGCTTCCTACTTCAAGGTGTTCTCTCCTCATATCATCAAGAAAAGAGGGCTAGGATAACTCACCTCAGTAGGGCGCATCTTTTGGTGGAGACATTTTATGAATTGGAGAAGTTTCATTTTTGACCCTATCACTAGTGCCGGTAGGAACTGGGGCATCAAGTTTTGGAGGCTTCCCACCTCAGTTTTCAGAAAGGGACCTAGCTGAGCAACTCACCTCAAGGAGGCGCATCTTTCTGTCCCAACACAATTCCCAAACTCTAAGTTTGGAAAATTAGGGTTTCTCTAACAAATGCTAGGTCAGCCAGCTTTGGAACTAGGTCGGACACCTCAAATCGGTAAGATCTAAATATTTGCTATTTCCATTTGAGGTTCTCATCTGAAAAATGACTCATCATACTCAACTTGAGGACAAGCTTGGAGGGGCTGATAACTTCCGAGCATGGAAGTACAGAATCTCCCTGATCCTTGAAGAGAATGATTTGGACCAGTTCATCAATGGAGAAGTCCTAGAACCAGAGGGAGATAAGGCTAAGGCTGCTCATAAGAGAAGCATGGCTAAGGCTAAGAGAATAATTGCAGATTCTATTAAGGATCACCCCATCCCCCATGTGTCTTCATTCAAGACACCGAAAGAAGTGTATGATGCTTTGACAAAGATGTTCGAAGGGAAGAACATCAACTGAAAGATGACTTTGAGGAACCAACTGATGAATGTGAAGATACAGAACTCCGAGACTATACAGTGTTACTTCACAAGGGTTGCTCAAATCAAAGAACAACTTGAAGCGGTTGAAGAAAATGTCAAAGAAGGAGAAATTGTAGTGACTACCTTGAATGGTCTCCCTAGATCATGGGACTCATTCATTCAAGGAATTTGTGAGAAGAGAAGAAAAGATGGAAGCAACTGACGATCAAGCTCTCACAATTCACACCAGGAAGAACTTCAAGAAGAAGGAAAAGGAGAATTTTCATCACAACAAGAAGGACAAGAAACCGAAGAAGACCAAAAGAGATACTTCAAATGTTCGATGTTATACCTGTGATGAAAAGGGACACTTTGCAAGAGATTGTCCCATCAGGAAAAGGAGACACCATACTCATGTTGTCAAAGATGATGAACCAACAAACAAAATATTCAAGCAAGAGAAGGATGATTTGGATGAAGAGTATGTGCTAATCTCGGCACTTACTAGCACTATCTCACACAGAAGCAATGATTGGCTTGTGGATAATGGAGCTTCTAAACATATGACGGGATACAAGGAATCATTCATTAGTATGTCTGAACATGACTCACCTCACAAGGTGAAACTTGGGGATGACTATCAATACCTCATAAAAGGGAGCGAAGAAGCTTCATAAAAGCTTGACTTCGGGAAATCCTTGAAGATGAAGGATGTGCTATATGTTCCAGGATTGAAGAAGAATCTTCTCTCCATTTCTACACTAGATGCAAAAGGGATTAGGGTTGCTTTTGTCGATGGCCAAGTTCTGATGTGGCCCGGAGGAAAGACAATAGAAGATGCAACAATTATTAGAGAAGAAGATGAAGGCTTGTACAAGCTAAAGGGATAGCTTGAACAAGCATTGGTTCATGAGTCGATTGAACCTAGTTTACTATAGCACAGAAGGATTCCACATGTGCACTATAGGGCACTACCGATGGAAAGCAAAGTAGTCTCAGGACTGCCAGAGATCCAGGCAAAGCATGAAGGCATTTGCGAAGTATGTGCACAAGGAAAGAATGCCAAGAAGACATTTCCCAGCAGTGAGAGCAAGGCTAAAGGAATACTGGAGATAGTACACTCGGATGTATGTGGACCTATGTCCTCTAGTTCATTAAGAGGGTATGTGTACTATGTTTCCTTTATAGATGATTTCTCAAATAAGACTTGGATATATTTCTTGAAAGGGAAAAGTGAAGTTTTTAGTAAGTTCAAGGAATATAAAGCCTTAGTTGAGAACCAAACATATAGGAAGATGAAGACTCTACGGTCAGATACTGGCAGAGAGTTCACTTCGGAAGAATTCAAGGAACTCTACAAAGAGTCTGGGATTAAGAGGGAGTTGAGCACTCCATACAATCCTCAACAGAATGGGGTTGCAAAACGAAAGAACCGAACTATCATGGAGGCAGCAAAATCTATGTTGCGTGATCAGGATCTTCCTATGCACCTCTGGTTGGAGGCAGCAAGAAAAGTTGTGTACGTACAGAACCGTACTCCTCATCGAGTACTTGCCAATAAGACTCCTGAAGAGGCTTTCTTAGGAGAGAAACCAGAATTCAGCCATCTGAGAATATTTGGTTGCCCGGTGTACATACATATCCCAAAGGAGAAAAGGACGAAGCTCGATTTGTCTGGGAAGAAGGGTATATTCATAGGATAGAGTGATACATCAAAGGCCTACCGAATATACTTCCCAGGATTCAAGAAGATCGACATCAATAGAGATGTAACCTTTGATGAAGAATCGGCATAATTCAGATCCAGGAGGTCGAGGAACCTAAAGAGACAAGAGGCCGAGATATGGAAATTGGAGAAGCAATTCCAGAGGACCATGAAGATCACGACATGATAGAACCACAAGAACCGATAGAGACATTCCTTGAGAAGGACTCCCACAAGAGGAAACCAGCATGGGCATGGGAGCTCATACAAGAAGCTAAAAGGTATGGCACTCCAAAGGGAATGCATAGAGAGAGAAAAAGGGAAAAGCCCTACAATATCTATGTAGCTCTTCTATGTGACATCATTGACAAAGAACCTTCCACCTATGAAGAGGCTACAAAAAAGAAAGAATGGAAGGATGCGATGATCGAGGAATATCAGTCGATCATGAAGAATGATGTCTGGGAGGTTGTTCTGAGACTGGAGAAGAAGTATGCCGCGACTTCAAATTGGATCTACAAGATCAAGCATGCTGCAGATTGTAGCATCGAGAAATATAAGGCGAGATTCGTAGCACGAAGCTTCTCACAGAAAGAATGCATAGACTACGAAGAGACATTTGCACCCGTGGCAAGGCATACTTCCATTAGGACCATACTTGCTTTGGCAGCAATTATGAAATGGAAAATACACCAGATGAATGTTAAGACAGCTTTCTTGAATGGTGTAGTCGAGGAGGAAGTGTACGTGGAACAACCACTGGGATTCGAAACACATAATAGGAAGACCCATGTGTGCAAATCGAAGAAGGCCTTATATGGATTGAAACCTTGGGCTTTACCAAGAGTAAAGTGGATTCCAACCTCTACTTCAAGGTGGAAGATGGAAGACCAATGATACTCCTACTATATGTCAATGACTTGTTTCTAACAAGTGAAGAGGATCTCATTACAGATGCAAAGAGAAGACTTGCTACAGAGTTCGAAATGAAAGACCTAGGTATGATGCACTACTTCTTAGGCATGGAGGTGTGGCAGAGTGCAGATGGGATCTTCCTTGGTCAAGGAAAATATGCAGTGGAGATTCTAAAGAGATTCAGAATGACGGACTGCAAGGCAATGGCCACACCTATGGCATCTAACTTGAAGCTTTTGAGTGATGCTTCATCCGAGAAGGTCGATGCCACGATGTATCGTCAAATGATTGGCTCATTGATGTATCTGAAGAATACGAGACCAGACATATGCTTTGCGGTGAACACCTTCAGCCAGTTCTCAACGGGTCTGAGACATGTTCACCTGATAGGTGCAAAGTATATACTGAGGTACCTAAAAGGTACAGTGGATTATGGGCTCAAATATGATACAAATCAAAAGATTAACCTACATGGTTATGTTGATTCGGATTGGGTAGGCAGCGCCCCTGACAGGAAGAGCACCTGAGGTTGTTGCTTCAGTTTAGGATCCGGCATGATCTCCTGGTTCAGCAGGAAGCAAAAATGTGTGGAGCTGAGTACAGTCGAGGCAAAATATGTTATCGCTTGCTCGGCTAGTTGGGAGGCAGTGTGGTTTTGAAAGCTACTGCCTGACTTGTTTGATCTCTAGTTGGATGTGACTTGTATCTTCTCTGACAATCAGAGTTGTGTGAAGCTATCGGAAAATCTTGTGTTTCATGACAAGTCAAAGCACATCGAGATCAAGTTCCACTATATCAGGGATATGGTGTAGAGAGGAGCAGTGAAGCTCTAATACGTGGCAACAGAAGAGCAAATAGCCGATATGTTGACCAAGCCTCTTGTGAGAGTGAGTTCGAGTACTTCAGAGAAAGACTTGGTCTGATCCAAATCGAGATCCTTCAAGAGTGATGTGTTCTAGCATAGCTAGAAAGACAGGTTGTCTAAGCGTAAAATCCTGGCGAAGCTCGTAGGTTGCTCAGACGTAATCAGCCATTTAGGTTGTCCTTGGACGTAATCAGTCATGGCGAAGCTTGCAAGTTATCCTTGGATGTAATCAGTCCTAATATGTCACGAAAGCATAATATCTCACATGGGAAATGAGACAGGTTGTCCGAGTGGGAAAATCCTGGTGCAGCAGGATGCTTAGATGTAATCAGTCATGTAGGTTGTCCTTGGATGTAATCAGTCCTGGTGAAGCTCGTAGGTTATCCTTGGACGTAATCAGCCCTGTGACGGGTTATCCAAATGTAAAAATGAGACCTGGCGAGGTACGCAGGTTATTTGGATGTAATACGCCCTGTGGGTTGTCTGAGTGTAAAAATGAGACCTGGCATGGTATGCAGGTTACTTGGATGTAATATGCCCCGAAGGTTATTTGAACGGAAAAGATCCTGGATGCAAGTTGTTCAGATGTAATCCCTTGAGGTTGACCTAGAACGTAAAAAGTCTTGATACAGCAGGTTGTTGGGTTGTAATCAGTCCTTATATATATATCCATATATGTGTGTGTTCCCATGTTGAGATGATAAGGTCACGAAGCACGAGAGGTGCACCTAGGCGGTTCTTTGATAGAACGCAGGTCGACCGTGGATGCTTTGATTGTTTTGTTTTGTCTTGTGCAAGACAAAAGAGATGATCTAGACACGATGAGAAGAAGGTAGAAGACGAAGGTTATTGTCGTGGCAATGTAAAGAAGGTCTTGGGCAGTTCCTACGTGACGGCTTGCTCGAGATGTGATGAAGACCTGGCAGGCCTACATCCAGCATGAAAAAGGTTTGGCTCTATAGAAACTTCTAATGACAGATAGTATGGTATGATGATCAAATAATAAGATGATGATGGCAGCAGTTATGATGATGACTCTATGACTCCGTGATGATAACTCTGCGATGAAGACTTGACCAGATGTCTTGATGATTGTGAAGAGAGAGAATACCTTCCTAGTGAAGAGGGAGTGTTGATGTATTTGTAACTTCACAAGATATTCTGATGTGTATTATCATTGTATGTTGTTGTACCCCCATTGGGGATGTGTTTACCCCCTTGTGGGATGTCTTAATTGTGTCTAGACCTTGAGGTACAACCTCTGTTGTAAGTCGGGGCAACAGTCCCCAATATAACATCATGTAATGTGTATTTGGAGCCTCTCTAGGAAAAGTCGGCCTTGTTAGGGTAGACATGTGGGCCCCAGTCTTATGTTTGGTCAGTGACTTGAAAGGGTATAAATAGGGAGGCGCTCTCCCTCATTTATACACACCTCACACTCTCAAGTTCGCATGAGGGAGAGAGAGACAAAAGGGAGGAGAGACAGATAGCTGATAAATACTTCTTATTACTGCTTTTGATCATCTTACTATTCTGAAGAAGTTTGTGAGGTTTTCTCCTTTATGGTTTCCCCGGTGAAAATCTTTGTGTCTCGTGTATCTTTTATATCTTATGCATCTTGTTGTACTTGTTATTCTTTCATATAAAGATCCTAGATAAACTAATCAGATCTAAAGAAAAACTAACACTAGGGTTAGAACTTTAGGGCTCTAGGGGTTAGTCGTAAACCTAGGTTAATATTCTCTATAGGCTAGTTATTCACTCCGTGGATTCCCTAGGTTAGGGTAGGATTGTGCTAGGGTTTTGCTCCCTAGGTCTCAAACCTCCCTCTTTTCCAAAACCTAGTCAATAGGGTTAGATAGATTGCATTTTGCATCTATAAATTTGCAATCTCATGGTAAAATTAGGGTTATAATTAGGTCTGCATTTTTATGTTCAAAACCTTAAAAATAAAGAAAATATTTTTTTTCATTTTTTGGCCTCCCTAAAATTTCAGCCACCTTCCCTATAAATTTGCCCTGGCCTCTAAAGCCCTAAACACCCTAAGGCGAAATTATAGGGAACCCTAAAAATCCAAAAATTGCAAAAAGCTCAAAATCTTCCCTAAAAGGCCCTAAAACAGTCCTAATTCTGCCCTAAAAGCCCTAGTTTCCATTTACCCTAGTTGATGCCCTAGTCCTCTCTCTCTTCACCGGGTCCTCCTTTGTGACAACTCAAACCCTTACCTTAGGGCTGCCCTTTGCAGTGGCAACCCTCCCATTTACCCAAACCTTGTCCTAGTAACACTTGCTTGACACCTTTCACCTTCACCTATAGTCTGCAAAACACCTCACAAGTTAATGCCAAAGTCGAGTGAATAATTGCTTACATGCACTTGTACTACTGTTCATTGTTTTCACATAATTAATGCTACTATAAATCCTGTGAATGATGACTGATATATACTAGTGTATACATGCACAAAGGTCAGTTTTAACACGTAATTAATGATGGTTCTATACTGTAATGAGTATCTTTATTGCTGCATAATACTTCGTGGTTATGCCACTATAAATGCTGATTCAAAACTGATACTATACTGCTGCTAAAACATTGTTTTCAGAGTTGGTACTGTTTGTTGCCTTCATATAAAGTCTAACGCATGTAGTTTGGATAAAATAAATGCTCATCATTGCCACATGACTAATGCTGCTATATTATGACTGAATATATATATGTTGTACCTACTGCTGCCATAACTATATATCTTAATGCATGTACTGCTGTTCTTGGGTTTTTGAGCTATGATGAACGCTTGTACTTGATCTATAATTGCACTTATATGGTGGATACATTGTGGATAATGTTTGTTTTATGACATTGCACTTTACAACGTAATTGGTTATCAATTGAATGATACTTAGTGTGATGTTGTTTACTTACTCATTATTGAAGGATACCCCATATACACACTTAACACGACATTTTCACTCTCATATTTGACTCCAATAAGGCACTGGTCACTAACGTCCTCGAAAGAGAACAATTTGGTGTTTTTCACTCTCATATTTGACACCAATAAGGCACTGGTCACTAACGTCCTCGAAAGAGAACAATTTGGTGTTTTAGTGTCTTTGCAGAGTTGCAATTGGGCTTTCTCCTAGGAGGTTTCAACTTCCGAAGTAGTTGGGGACAAATAACTAAGGTGACAGTGGTCACTTTTCCCACATATGCTTACCGGTGGCTAGGCCTGCCATTTCAACTGGTAACACAGTTCTTGCTTTCGAATTCACACACAGTTTACGGTTGTTCTGAGCAAAATGGCTTCTCACATGTGACTTCGACATAGCAACTCACGATCTTTGAGTTTTTGACAGGCGGCTCTGCAATTTAATGTTAACTGAATTCTCTGCAAGTCACTTCAAAGTTCATCCATCTCCAAAAAAATAATGTCTCGGTTGTGTTTTTAAAAATTATTCTTTCTTTTAATTTGTATCCCTTCCCATTCACGGTTTGATTGGATTCTTGTAAATGACAGCAACGCTCTCCTTTCATGTAAATAAAAACCACTTTTCATATATTCAATTCCTTTCGCATAAGGATGAATCAGATAATCTTTGAAATAAATTCTTCTATCCAACGAATTATGAGCAATTAACCTTTTCAATTACCAATTTGCAAATAATAATAACAGACATTTACCAGCGCTTCAGCAGCAAATGGTGGACTTCTATATTTTACGTGCTGTCTCCAGCCCCTACTCTTTACGGGCGGCTCATTCTTCTGACTGCAATGCTTAGAACGATCTCCTTCTTCTATGAATGCAATGTTTAGAACGATTTCTACGGTCTTCTTCACTCGGCGAATTCAGGACGGCTCAATCTCTGGAGCAATTTCTCTGTTCACGGCTGGTCTTCTCGTCTTTTCCAATGGATATACAGACCCTTTTCTCCTCCTCTTTGCTGGCAGCGGGCTTCCTTTCCACAACTGCAGCGGACTTCTCAGTGGACTGCCCTTTCTTCTTCAAAAATGGTGACGGCTAGGGCAGGATCTTCTAGCCTATGTCTGAAATCTCCACGCAGGTTTCTGTTCTCTCACACAATTCAGCAAGAACTCTCCCAACCAAGGCTATGGATCTTATGTTGCTCTGATAACTTGGGCAGGATATTCATGCGCGCTGATATTTAGCAAATAAGAATGCAAAAAATAACTGACAGAAAAGTTCACCAATCTGCTCCATTAGTCCATATACATTACAGATGCATAACTTACCTCTAAGGTATGACTGTAAGATAACTAACTTAGATTATAGTTCTCAACCCTTTTCTGGGTAGATGTAATTGAAATAATCCACGGCTGTTATGAAAGCATTCAATGAAAGCAGAAAACCAGTACGCATGATGTAATAGGAGATGTAGGCCACCATCATGAAATAGGAAAAGTAGGCCAGATGAAACATGTCCTTATGTTGCTCACTTGCTTTCCTGAATAATCCCATGGTGAAGCCCAATTTTTGCAACGCTTTAATACAATAGATGGTCTTGATGCATGCTCAAAGTAAGTAATCTCTGTCTATACCATTCTGTTGTAATTTTTAAATGGCTTTAAATACACCATAGTTGTGACCCATAATGGAATCCATCGATTCGGGTCGGGAAGTTTGGGAGCTTGAAACAACGATCGTGAGAAATGCAAGAATGAGTTGATTGAACGCCGCATAACGTTTTCGCATGCTCATTATTCCTTCTATATATATATATGATTTTATAATAGCACCGGGTCTGAGGAGTTTAGGTATCCAAATCTGTGTCTCACAAAGAGATTCTATCTCTGATAATAATGTTGAATCAGGACGCAAACAGACAGATACACTGAGGGATCAGCAACCCAAAATCAATCCACAATCAGTAGGGTAAACCATCCAAAAGATGTGATACTCAATCCTGCCATACTCATGAAATATATACATCAAAGATGTGATAAAAAGAATAAGCCTTTGATGTAATAAAAAGAGTAAGCCAGAGGCTAATAAAACTGAATTGTTCCATTCCCAACACATTCACCTTCAGAGGCTAATAAAACTGAATTGTTCCATTCCCAACACATTCACCTTCAGTGAATTCAGTGTAATGTAGGAGGCCAGAAGCCAAACAAAGTGCCTCCTTTGCTAAGTCATTCGCCTTCACATTGTATTCACTGTATACATGATGGAAGTCAAGAAGGAGAAAGGATGATTCCATATTTCTAATATTTTGACACCATCCATCCAGATTTTCACCCACCCGGGAAGGCATAAGCTATGGATGGCCATCATGTTATCATGTTTGGAAGTTATAACAAGATTTTAAGAACATCACTTTGCATTTTATTGATGTGTTTTTAACATTAAAATATGTTGGTATAATTTTAGGTAAGCTATAAAATTATAAAACCAAATCATAAAAAGAGAAAATTAGGTGGGGCATTTAAGACAAGTTTGACATTGTAACTGGTCAAGAAAATATCCATTCATGCTAAGTACTACGGTACATTGTTTGGATTAAAAAAGTGTTATATACATTTATGACGGATGGATATATTTTATACATTTTTATGGGTTTTACTATGAAAGTCTATTAAATAACATTTTGTGAAGAAGTGTTCGATTGAGCTTTAAGAATTGGTTTCATGTGTTAATATAGTGCCCTGGTTGGTTGGTCTTCTTTGGATATTATTGCGGAAAGCCTAGTTGAAGCCATAGAATATTGATGAATAATAACAAATATTGAGCAAAGCTACGAAATCATTATGGCATGTTGCGGAATGGGCCTGCATTACACATGCCTTGGAAAGAGTTGCAGAAATCTCATATATGAGTTGTAGAATAAAGCAATGAACCTCTACGGAATAGAGAAATGAAGTTGTGGAATTGCAGAGTGGATCAACAAACAGAGATTATTACAAAAATTTTACAACAAGTTGTAGAATCATGGTTGCAGGAAGTCTATGTATGTTTTGCATAAAGTTCCCAAAGAATGTAGGTTGTTGTGGAAAGATTATACAGTGATGATAACCTCTCGCGGAGCATTTATGGTCAGTTGCGACATAGTTATGGCACAACATTGGATAGTTATGGAACTTCCAGTGCGGGGTAGAATTTTCATGCATGTAGACATTGGGCTTAGCTACCCCGATGGTTACACTATTTTATTGGCAGGATGGCTTAATGGATGATGTTTGTGAATGATCGACTTTGTGTGTGATTATTAGGCTTGATCACCTTGATGGATGCAGTGTCTTTTGATGGACAGGATGTAAAAAAGAGTTCACATAAAGCATGTAAAACATGAAGACATTAGCTAAAGGACACAAAAGCACAATGGAAGTAAAGCTAGTTTATCAAGGTTTGAGTCATGAGTTGTATCATGTAAAGAAGCACACTAAGTAGTAATATATCATATCTGGGTGATGGCCAACATATTGGTACAATGATATAGCTATGATGCACAAGAAATGTACTATTTGGCTATCCAAATTTAAGTAAATGTCAATGGTTCAATATGTAAAAAAAAAGATAAAAATGTTACCTAGTTACAAGTATAATTAAAAGAAATCAATCTACTTTTGTTGTTAAAAAAAGGGAGAATATGTGAGTGGTGGCATGTGTGTGAGGGGAGTCATTATTGATCCAGGAGGAACACCAAGACTAGATTTTGCATAGATTAGGTGAAGCAACCAATAACAAGGGCAAGATTCTAGCTCTATATCTAGGACAGTAAAAAAAATGGGAATCGAGAGCAATGCAATGATTAGTAGTTCAATGATTATTTTAAGTCATATGTTCTATCACTCCATCCCACCTCCATCCCAAAGGATGCTTAGTTGGCCAAACAAATAAAAAGTTCCCATCTCCTCACAAACAAATTTGAATCAATACCATCTTTTTACGTTCTCCAAAAGAGAAAAATCATTGCCAACCAGTACATGAACTTGGGTTAAAGATTACAAAAGGGGAAAATAAAGAATAATGGGGCAACGATCACCCTAAGTCACCTCCCATGATATAGTATTTGAAATTAGTGTTTGAAATGAAAGAGGACAAGTGGAAGACTAAGACCATGGATAATTGTGTCATAGACACCTCAACACAAAATTTAAAATACATCACTCCATGCACTCACACAATACATACTTGCATCATGAACCTCTAGCTTGAGTTAATTAACCTTGTAGAGATGGGAGTCTTGCTCATGTGGGAAAGCTTGAACCATGCTCTAATGTGCAAAACTAATGGCCAATCAATGTGGACTGGATATGAGGAAGGATACCTTGTATCATTTCCCATTATTCTCTCTGCATGTATTTTCAGTGTTGGTTGAGAGAAGCAATTATGCTAGAGCACTAACACCCAAATCACTGTGTTGTTTGTTGTTAGAAAACAGGATCACAAAGCAATAACAATAAACAAGATGCAAATATTAAACACATTACAAGAGAGACACCAATATAATGTGGTTCACCCAAGATGGGCTACATCCACATAGAAATTGTCAATCCTTTATTATTATGCTGTCCAACAAAATGAAGGAATACAACCTGCAAAACACCCGCTGCACTTCCTCTTCACTCTCTCACAGCCTCTCTCACACAATCACAAAGATCGTTTTACAATGATACAATACAATACACAGTCACATTACAATGCGTTCCTTTTATAAAGGGAATACCATGGGAAAATACCATGGGTTGCCCAAAACCATGGTCTCGTAAATCACCCATTATTGACCAAGTCGTGACTCTGAAATTACAACATTTTACAAGCCGTTTCTTTCCTAATTTTTTGCTACAGGGCCACTAGCCCTCCCCTGGACCCCCCATGGCGACTTTAGTCGGGGGCAAGCCCCCCACACCCCTCGTCGTGGCACTGGGATCCAAACACAACTGAAACACAATCTCTGAATCATGAAGATCAAGCTCCACAACCAACATTTGTGAAGTTCTAGGGACAATGAGGGGTATCAAGCACTACTCAAGACACATTGAGGAACCTTAGGAGTGTTACAGACTATTGATTCACAAACTTAGCAAATGGAGGAAAAACTAACAAAGAGGAAATGAGGAAGAGCAGCATCATCAAAATCCTCAATCAGAGGAAATAATTTGGAGTTCATTCCATAGTATCTTCCTCTAGGCTGGTTGCTTGAAGAAAACAAACTAAGGCTTCATGTCAAAAAAGGTTTTGAAGTTCTTCAAATATAGGCTTCTATTCCAACTCATTCACCTTTATTGCTTCTTCTTTTAAATTTTCTTTACGATATTCCATATCAAATTCCAAGAGAACCAATTTGCTTTTGTGTTTGATTAACTATGTTTTATCTACATTAGTTGCCTCCTTCAACATTTTGTCATTGATTATTTTTCATTCTCTTATCCTATTCTCCCATTTCCTTAGCACGTAATCTACATTGTCTCAATGGTCATCACATTGAGAATCACTCTGCCCGATATCAGTTTGCATCCATGCATGCTCATAATGGATACACCTATTTCAATGATTGTGAGGAGTGGCCATCCTCACCAATTCTTCTTGTGAGAATGAAGCTCAACAAACTAATGTGTCGGCGGTGAGACCAGGGATAAAGATGGAATCCCAAATATAATGGGAGCTGGTGAGAGTCGAAGGTTCAACAAGTTCTATGAAAAACAAAGACCAACACTTTCATCTGCGTCTTCACCAAACCATTGCCAAATATTATTGAATTCATAACACAATGCAATAGATCATACACTTTGGTTGTGGAGGTAGGTATAAATAAGCCCACATGCACCAAGTCGTCCTCTCATTTATATCCTCATAGCACTGAGGTTGCCAAAACATGAGTGAGTTGCACAAAGTTGTGTAGAGGCTTTGACGGAATGTCACCATGATTTGCATGCAAAGGAGCTTAAGCCACTTCTATATGATACTTAACGACTTCATTAAATGGTTGTTGACATCGAATCTATGAAATGAGGGAGGATAAACTTTTTTTTTTTGCTTAGGGGATTTGACACCCCAGCTTGTTCGTATTTTTGTCAACGAAAAAAATTAGTTTCCTTGGGATTTGGTAGAATTCTATCTGGGAAAAAAATTGTGAGACCATGTATCCTTCCTGTTATCCTTTTGAGCTCAAGATTGTTAAGAAGAGAATTCTCTACCATATGTCGAACTCATGGTGGAGTTCCCAAACATTGAAATTTCCGTTATACTCATTTTTGTTGCTCATAGAAAATTTCGCCAAAGCACTAATAATTCTACCTGGTTATTAGTTACCCCATACAAACCTTACACAAATGAAGTTACTCATTTCTCTTCGGGACTAAAAAACACCTCACACTTACCGCCTCTAAACTAACATTACATTTTAATAAACAATATTATCTAAATTAAATTATAAAACACACAAATATAAAATTGTACATCCAAATAAAACTTAAATAAGTTAAAAACATAAAGTCACTTAATTCCAAACTTTCCAAGATCCTAATTCATAACTTGTTTTAGAAGTTCATGTCTATTAAAATGGGAAAGCCACTATCTTATTTATTTAAAAAAAATATTAACAAATAAATTGTATATAAAAAATTGAAATAGAAATTTTAATATCAATAAATAAATATTGTATAAAAAATTAATAATAGTTATAAATATAGAGAATAAAGTAATTCTATATCAATCAATAAATAAACCAAAAAAAATATTTGTAAATTTATTTAAATAAAAAACTTTAAAAATCTTTCCTTACTTTATGTCAACTATTATTTTTCAACTTATTTTTTCCAGTTTTGGAAAATGTAATATTTATTGAAAATTTAATTTTGATTTATTGTTCTTTTATATGTTTTAAAACAAATTTATAAATTTAAAATAATAAAATTCATACTATGATGAGAATGTGGTAGAATATTATAAAATAAGAAATTTATTTTATAATTATAATAATAATTGAAGAGTTACACCCACGTTGCCAAAACATGAGTGAGTTGCACAGAGTTGTATAGAGGCTTTGAAGGAATGCCACCATGATCATGCAAAGGAGCTTAAGCCACTTCTATATGATACTTAACGATTTCATTAAATGGTCGTTGACATCGAATCTATGAAATGAGGGAGGATAAACTTTTTTTTGCCTAGGGGATTTGACACCCTAGCTTGTTCGTATTTTTGTCAACGAAAAAAGTTAATTTCATTGGGATTTGGTAGAAGTCTATAAGGGAAAAAAAATTTGAGACCAAGTATCCTTCTTGCTATCCTTTTGAGCTCAAGATTGTTAAGAAGAGAATGCTCTACCATATGTTAAATTAATGGTGGAGCTCCTAAACATTGAAATTTTAGTTATACTCATTTTTTGCCAATAAAAAATTTCGCCAAAACACTAATAATTTTACGTGGTTATTAGTTACCTCATATAAACCTTACACAAATGAAGTTACTCATTTCTCTTCGGGTCTAAAAAACACCTCACACTTACCACCTCTCAACTAATATTAAATTTTAATAAAAAATATTATCTAAATTAAATTATAGAATACACAAATAAAAATATAAAACTTAAATAAGTTAAAAACATAAAGTAAATTAATTCCAAACTTTCCAAGATCCTAATTCATAACTTGTTTTAGAAGTTCATGTCTATTAAAATGGGAATGCCACTATCTTGTTTATTTTAAAAAAAAATATATTAACAAATAAATCGTATATAAAACAAGAGCCACGAGGTGGCAATGTCCCCCACAAGGTTGATAGGTATTGTTATCAGATGAAAGCTTATGCAATAAGAATTTAGATCGAAAAGTCTGTTTGGACACATTGTCAATAGATATTGCTATAATACAAAAAAAACATGTTTGAACTTGGTTGCTAGTGTAGAAGGTACATGAAATCATTTTTTCATGTAATGTATTAAGTTATTTCTCAATTAATATTGGTCTATGAAATGTTCAAGGAAATTAAGCCATGCAATAATTGAACACTTCAATATACTTTAGATTGATTCACAAAAGACTACAAATGTATAGATCATATTTTACCAAGACAAGCAAAGTAAATAATTGTTTAGAGCTATGCTACAAAATAAATTTAGATTTAGATTTTTGTTTTCATTCCATATAAAATTTGGTATTTATAATCTTAAAATAACAATTTTGTGACATATCACAATATCATTAATTTTAATAGTTTGATATTATTATAATTTCAATAGTTTCCATATAAATAAAATTAATGAATTTGAACGAGAACATTTAACCAAAACAATTTACCCTTTTTTCATAATGACTAGTTGTGAAAATAATATTAATTTGCCATCTATGTAATGGAAAGTTATTAAGATAATAATACATTTAAAGTTTTTTCATAATAATTAGTTATGAAAATAATACTAATTTGCTATCTATGTAATGGAAAGATAATAAGATAATAATACATTTAAAGTATTCTTAAAGTGAATAACTAGCAAGTTATGAAAACAAATTGTTTTAGTTGAGTTCATATAAGTGGATAGTTGATAAAATTTCATATTATACATAAACATGCATGATATAGTTAACTTGTTGACATATCACCAACTTTAAATTGTTTTTTCAATCGCATAACTTTCTAGATGTTTACTATTCAATCAATGAAAACATTGAAAAATGATTCAAATAATAATATATTTGAAATGATTGCTTATTATGAAATTGAATAACTGGCAAGTTATTAAAACAAAATTGTGTTGGGCCTCGCTAACTTGTTGACATGCTATTAACTTAGTTCGATTTTTTTATTGTATAATAATGGATTTGAAGTGATTAGTTGTTTTTAAAATGAATAAATTTATGAAAAAAAATTGTGCTCAAGTCCATTTAATGTTATTAACTTGGTATTAATTTGTTGACATGCTATTCACTTAGTTTGATTTTTAGATTGTATAATTTATTAGGATCTTTCCTATTTAATCAATGCAAAATTATTAAAATAATAATCGATTTGAAATGGACTAGTTGTTTTTAAAATGAATAACTAGTAAATTATGAAAACAATTTGTGTAAGTCCATACCAATTTTTAGCTAGCAAAATTTCATATCGTATATATTTTTAATAAGAATACATTTGGTGATCTTATCAAGGGATTCCTATCATTTTTGTTTTCAAAAATCTCAACAAACTTTAAACCATAAACATCTTGGCATAGATAATCAATTATGGATATTCAAACATATTAGATTTTGAAAACATAAGAACATAAAACCAATTCAATCAATTAAAACACACTATCTGAATTCTAAGTTCACTTTTAAATTCTACAATTTCAACTCCACTAAAATTCAATTTTGGCTACAGTATTATTGATAAAAACCATAGCTAAACTCAACCTATCTAAAACATATGTAAAACATATATGAAAATAATTATTTAGGTTTTTAACTCTACAAACATTTTAAATTAAAAGGATTTTATACACTTTATATAATAATTTAATGATTTTTAGAGTGAAAAAAAAAATTGCTCTATTAAAAATGGGGAAAAATAAAAATTAAAAAAAATTAAAATTAACACATATTTTATAAAAAGAGTTAAATTTTACCATAAAAATCCAAAATAAAAACAAATAAGAACACCACTACTAAAAATAAATATGCACTTTCTCATTTCTTAACAAAGTTATTTACTTAAAATTAGATCCTTGAGTTGGAGAAGAGATTCCAAAACCACTCATAAGAAAAGGTGATATATTTTTTTTCTTACTTCAATATGGTATCTTGAGCATTTGAAACCATTTCTTTTTACTTTTTCTTTAATATGGTAGTTTTTTCTTTTACTTTTGTAAATTTATTTTACATTAAAAAGTTTAAATGTTTTGATATACATGAATATAAATGTGGAGAAAGCACTAATTTGTTTTAAATTATAATGTCATTGCTATATTTGGTAATAAAGAAAGTATTGTGGAATTTCTTTTTAAAGAACTTTTGAATTATCATTTACATAAACAACAATCCGTATATGTCCATAAAAATATACTACCCAAGCTACACATTTTCTTTCACTATCACTTCACTTTCAGTTAACTAACCAATTTCAAAGCATAATCCCTCAGCTACACTCGTCTCTTCAATGTTAAGTTCAGAGTTTAACCCGCCAATAGCAAAGCATATGCAGCTAACCTAATTAAAAATATCCGAGGGATAACTTTTCTCTGTTAAAGGAACATAAGTATCCAGTGCCTTCCTTTCCAAATAGTTATAAAAATATTTTAAACAATAGGTCACTATGTCATAGGGTGAGAGTGGCATGTAATGCTAGGTTGACAGAAAACATGGCAGAATTGTAGGCAGGATGTAATATTTTAAGGGCTCGAGGCAATAAAATAAGTGTACAAGTGTCAAATGCATGCACCCATATGTCGATTGCGCTATTGTTATTTTTACAAAAACCTTAACAGACATAGTAGGGAAATGTGTAGTGTAATGGTGGGGTGGAGATTAATCTATTTCTCATCTAGATTGATACTTGAGACTTTGTGTGCATCTCCCTGCTCTTCTTCAGCATCCCAGTCCGTGACACACTTCAACGCTCATTGACAGCCAAATAGCATGTCAATTGCTAGGCGACCAGTCAAAACTAATGGGTTTGTAGAGATTAAAGGCCTAAGGCCTTCTGTTTCTTACTCCAACAAACTACAGCTGGCTTCCTCCAAGCATCCAACAGGTAAGCTGAAGGTCCATTTTAAACTAATTTACAGAGTACAAATTACAGTTGTAGTCTAAAGTATCTTAATAAAAAAGCTTATTATAGTCTAAAATATCTGCGACAATGCAGGCACCATACTTTATCATTTAAAGCATGGCTTCCAATTAAGTAATCCTCCCATGAGTGTTTAAACTTTCTCAATAAATAGCTCTAAGCATATTATTGTAAAATTAGAAGTTAATACCAGCTATTGGAATTCACTGCCTTTATGGAAAAAAAAACCACGTATAGTAGTCTAAACTATCTATGACAATGACGTTATCATCCTTCACATTAGTGCTGCAACAAGAAAGGCTGGTCCTATTTCAACAACCTAGAAGATGAAGATGACGTTAAGAAATTTAAATTTCTAGGAAACTTCAGGAGAAGTTACAATAACCGTGAATTTTAGAGTTATTGTGGAATTGGTAATTCTGTTGAATTAGCAATTCTCTGCATGACGCTACTTTGGGGGAAATGACCCTGGATTATGCCTGGTTTCTGTCTTTCAACAAAAGAGCCCTTTCCTGTACAATGTCAATTATTTAGCCGTTGGGTGATAACTTTCCCAAGAAAACAGTTCAGTTCATGAATTGCTCAAACAAGTTTATTAAATCCTCTTCATCCCACGCCACCCCAGCCAAACCCCACCTCAGGTTTTGTCAAGAATCTTCAATGCTCAGAACAAGAAAATTATAAGCTCATTACCAAGGATGAGAGACTCGTTAAGGCTGATAACTGGTCAAAAGTGTACTCCCAACCAAAAAAAGAAGTAAAACAAGTGCTATATTTTGTTTAACTTGAATAGTATACATACACATTCTTTACATTTAGAGTTCAAATACACATTCTTTACATTTAGGGTTCAAAGGTGGTTTCCAACTGAATTGGCATGAAAATGAGTTTTAATTGAGTTAAAGTAGATTATTTGCCTCATAATTTCTTTAAAGAAGGACCCATAATTGCTTTAAACAAGGACCTGATTTCCCGTTATTCTTCTCTATTTCGTGTGTCCACTTATAATTTCTTTGGACGATGCTGCAAGGCCAAACTGGATGCCTGTCAAAGTCGCCTGCAATAACCGTATAACTTCTTCCATCGTGCCAGTAAATGAAGAGATTGACTGCTTCACTCACTGGCCTTCCTTCCCTCTTCTTAGTTTGAAGGTAAAGAGCAAGCAAGCAACTGGTCTTCCTTGTCCTTCTAAGTCTGTAGTTGTAAAGAAAGCAACCAAACAACGAAGCAGGGCTTCCAGGCGCGGATCAAGATCCTTTGTGTGCCCTCATTCCTCCCGGTTTGAAAGCCAATAATGGTAGATATTCTGGGTGCAGGGTCGATTTCAGTTCCGGTTGGAAACCCAGTAAAGGAGGCAAAGCCTGGAGTTTCGCTAGCGAAGGCAAGGGCGGAGGCCCCATCCTTGGTTTCATCCATTGGTTCAGTCAAAGAATCAGAAGAAGTGGTTGAAGAAGAAAAGGAAGACTGTGTGCCAGAAACAAGCAACCAAACGACGAAGCCAAGCAGAATAGAAGAAGAAAATGAAGATTGTGTCCTAGAAACAAGAGCTGGTAATAATAAGCACTTCATCGTCATGCCACTCCCTCGTATAGGGACTCGGGCATAGAATGGCCGCATGGCAGTTCATGCGTGACTTGAATTATGTACTGGACGACATTGCTTGGGCAGGGCAGGGTCAATGGTTTGTCCAACCGGTAGAATTTCGTTGCACATTTCTCGACCATGTATTAATATGCCTGTAATGAATAGTAATCGATGGGTACATTATGCTGCACATTTCTCGACCATGTATTAATTTGACTGTAATGAATACTAATCCACGCATCCAGCTGATGGGTGGAGGCAATCGACACGTCTACAGAATTATTAAAACTTGCTTCCATCATTACGGCCGCCAACGCATGAGACTCGGGTTGTGAACCCTACGTCATCAACTCAACAGGCAATCGGAACTTTTAAAAATCAACAAATTTAATATTTTTTTTTAATTTTGATAAAGTTAAACATTAGATTTTTTTTTAAATGTAAATTTATTTGAGCCAAATTAATAGACGTGAGCTATATATATGCCCCTCTCGGGAACATAAAAATTTAATATTAGTAAATAAATAGTATATAAAAAAATAGAAAATTTAATATCAATAAATAAATATTGTATAAAAAAAAATAGTTATAAATATGGAGAATAAAGTAATTTTATATAAATCAATAAATAAATGAAGCTAACTAGCTATCAGATATATTTGTAAATTTATTTAAATAAAACACTTTAAAAAGTCTTCCATTACTTGAAGTTAACTATTATTTTTCAACCTAGTTTTTCCCGTTTTGGAAAATGTAATATTTATTGAAAATTTAATTATTGATTTATTGTTTTTTTTATATGTTTTAAAACAAATTTATAAATTTAAAGTAATACAATTCATATTATGATGAGAATGTGATAGAATATTAGAAATAATAAATTTATTTTACAATTATAATAATAATTGAACTTAAAAGATATTATATCATGTGGAGATATATATTAAATAGGTTTTTTATTATTTTCTTTGTATTAAGTTATTTTTTTTAATTTGACTATAGTTAAAACATAGGGATTGTAATTATTTTAAAAAATTATTTATATGCTTTCTCATTGGTCAACAAGGACATGGTGTTATGTTTGAACGTTGTGTCAGTAGGTGTGTCGACTAGCTATCATCATGCTCATACACAACTTATAGGAATATCAGTGTGAAGTTTGTGAGATCGCTCTAGATCCCAACATCTACTGAATTTTCTATTCATGCATTCCTCCAACTGTAATCAACAATCACACAATTTTCAAGAGATTTATCGCAATGTCCTTTCAACCATAGTGGAAGCATGGAAGATTATGATATTTGAGTGGTGCAATGGAAGCATTTTGATCTTGTTAATATTTAGAGGTATCTACATGGCGATTTACTACAACAATCTCCTTCTTCATGGATCTCCATGGATTTGGTGCCTTTGCATTTTTTGAAACGTTTCTTGAATTATTTATGATAATTCACATTAGATGTGAATTGGTATGGTTGCAAAGATCCACCCCAGTCCAACTCTAACATATGCATAATGCTTTATTATTTAACTTGCAAATTAACCTACCACATCAGATAATCCACGCCAAAAACTAGATCTACATCCAACTGATATGTGATCTGCAACCAACGAGGAAGGGTTTGTTTTAGGCTTGTATTAGTAATTACAACAAACAAACATCCCACATTTCAGTGGGTGCTTGAATATAATCAACATGAATGAAGATCACTAAAGGATTGTGTAGATTAGTGATGAGACTAGCTTAAAAAGATAAAGGCATATTCTCAAATGTCAATATCAAAGCTATGTTATATCTCAGTGGGTGCTTGAATATAATCAACATGAATGAAGATCACTAAAGGATTGTGTAGATCAATGATGAGACTATATTAAAATGCTAAAGGTGTCTTCTCAAATGTCAATATCAAAGTTCTACTAGCGACTTTGTGGTCTATTTTTGAAGAATGGTCCATTTGTGCTTTGATTTCATTTTTACTCTTGTTTGGTATATTCGATTCATCAATATGCAATCCAAGGCACCATAAAATGTTATTTATGTAGTCGTAGAGTGGTGTATTATATATGTTCATAGGTAGATGTTCCGCTTTTCTGCCATAGAACACTACAAGAAATGCTTCCTCGTGCTGCTATTCGAGTTCCATGAACTCATTGGTATCTTCAACACTAGATCTTTGACGATCTACTCATTTATGTGAGCTCTATATTTAACCCACACCTCAGCAATCAAGAGACCATTGAGTATTAAGGATCCAAATGTGGGTTCAAAGCGAATATGGATGTTGTTCCAATTTATGAAAGAACTTCAAATAAGGAATACCTTCACCTTGCTGCAAATCTGAAATGCCACAAAGATTGCTTGATCTACAACTATCTATCCTTTTATGATAACTCACATATATAAATAGGAATAGAATCTCCATCGAAAGAAAGATGAAATACAGAGTCAAATATACTAGAACATTAGCATTCATGGCCCCTGATCTAACCTGCGATTTCCACAATCAACAAATCAAGTAATCTACATCCTTCTCCAGTTCACATGGGTGTCTTTCTCCAGTCAATGGTGTTCGTAGCATGCAATTTCTACCCCATGCATCCAATGATAAAGACATGCAGATTTCCCCTCTCATTAATAGCCTATAGCATCGTCAGACTATGTTATCTGCCCTCTCATAAAGGACCTTTTCTCAAAAGCTCTCGAACTTCACTTTCGACCTCTTCGAGCTCACCAAATTAGCATTGTGTTGCACTCCATATAAGATCATTTATACACTATAGAAGCTCCTTCAAATACTCAATTGAATCACCCATAAATGATGCCATGCCCATCTGCATAGAGCATAAAGCAACCGCAAGAATTCGCTACTATGCAACTTTATTTTGTTCCATTTACAATATAAAAATATGTAGGTTCCTTATCTTTAGCACATGTATTTTTCATAACATATGGGACTAATGACATATTGGAATATTTGGAAAAACGCCTACGCTTAGAGCTCTGCAACTATTTTAAGAAACCTCACTTTTGTAGTTGGTTGATCTATGGAGGGTTGTCTTTTCTTATGCAAATGGAACCACTAGAACCTAATCCAAGAGAATCCCTAGATGAAGCTTTTCAATGGATTATCCCCTCTATTAAACCTTCTCAAGCTATTTATAAGCATTCTTTGAAGCGAACCTTGGTGCCTAAAGTCAGGATCTCTTCTATTCAGATAAGAAGAACTCAATGGGACTTATGGAGAGAGGTTTGTTTGGTGTCTTCAAGGTTATTTGGGATTTAAATAGAGTCATGAATATCTATATTAACAAGAACCGCCAGCCTCTTATGTCTAGAAGAATGCATCATCACTTCTCTGGAAGGGGTTATTATATTTTTCTCTTTGAATTTAAGGAAGACCGAGATTTAATTTTTTACAATGATCCATATTTCATGGGACCAAGAGGTATGTATCTGAATAGTTGGAATATGTCTTTTGATCCTGAATGTGATATCCCCTCGTTATTTCTGATATGGGTAAAATGACCTCATCTCCCCTTGCATTGTTGGTCAGATGAAGATCTTTCAGCTATAAGAAATTATGTGGGGAAATATATTGATAAATATGAACCTAAGTCACCTATGTTCTCATGTGCTCATACATATGTTGCATTTGACTTAAACAAAGAACTACCTGAAGATATAACACTTATCATGGATAAATGAACTCATTCTAAAAAACTAGACTACAATCAACTACCTTTTAAATGCAAAATATGCCATGACTATGGCCATTTTGCAAGATATTGTCCAAAGAAAAAAGAATCAGAGGAAGAAAAGGAACAAGGACAAGATTTGCATCAAGTAGCTAAGAAAGGAAAGGCAACATTTCATACTTCAAATCCAACTCAAACCAGGAATATGTCCTCCTCAAATCAACTCCAAATATCAGATGAAGAGGCAAGAAAATACCAAAATAAAGAACAATATGATTTAGAAAAGGATCATGAAGCTCTTATCCCTTCTCCAAAACAATTCCAAGATCTAGTTGAAATGGAGGGCATTGAGGATGATAAAGAACAATAAGATTATAATAGAAACTTAATCAAGATCACTAATCTTTGCACCTTCGTTATCTATTGAGGATACACTAAAGCATAAGAAGGTCTCTCACTCCCTTGTTTCCCAAGTTATGGAAGAGATAGGAGTGGAAAACTCATTCACTCTTCCCTCCAATCCTATTTAGGAAATTAATGTTCATCTAAATACTTATAAAGAAGAGCATTCAGGGGTCAAAACAAGACAAAAATACAAACAACCACAAGAGGAGTCGTTAGAATATCTCAAGGAAGATAAGTAGATGCCCAAGAAAGAAGGAAGAAAATCTTGTAAGCAACTAAGGGAAGATGAAACATACAAAGACAAACAATCAGGTAATCAAATTTCTTTAGATCAATTTATAAAGGTGTCAGAATCCAATCAAATTTTGAAAGGAAGAAAGGCTAAGTAAGGAGGCAAACCTAGGCCTCAATTTAAAAAACAATATTCATAGTCTCTTGGAACTATAGAGGATTGGGAGTTCCTCAAAAGGTAGAAGCAATAAAGAACCTAATTTATAAGGAAACGATCTCCATTGTTTTGCTTCAAGAGACCAAAATGGATAAAAATAGTGCAATACAAACTATTATATGGATGCAGAGTATTTGTTAGTTATAGAGGAGCTTATGGCAAGCTTATTACATTTTGGGATGCTAGCCATTTCAAACTATCAGATAAAAAAGGATGCATTAATTGGATAATGGTGTATAAGCCTCTCTTCGAATACCTAGGAAATCATTAAAACTTACAATGTTTATGGCCCTGTATATTACAGTCACAAAAGATAATTAGTAGTCCTTTGATATGCTAAGAGAATATCATTGTAGCGCCATAACTGTAGATTTCAATGCAACTATCTCAAACAAAAAGGCGAGGAGGAAGTCTTGTTAAAGATCCCTTTGGTGAAAATCTTGAAGACTTGATTAGTGATTTTAACCTGATGGATATTGTCCCTAAGAGAGGATTATACACCTGGACTAATAGGAGATATGGACCAGGACATACTGCTGCTTGTCTGGACGGATTTCCAGTTCATAGTGCTCTTCTGAAGAAAAAAGGTATTCTTCGCTCCATAATCCTTCTGTATTCTACCTCGGATCATAAATTCATCTTGCTCAAGGTAGAGGAGCTGGAAAATCAGGGGCCTATTCCTTTTTGTTTTAATCCTTTATGGCTAGAAAAGAAAGAGGTGTATCCATTTATTGAAAATTCTTGGAGCATTATATTATAGGTTCTTAATCCTTTGTGTGGGAGTCAAAACTAATATTAATTAAAGTTGAAATCAAAAAATGGGCTAAATCTCAATACTCCTCTCCAATAAAGGAAAATTTGAAAATCCGAGCAGAATTGGATCTTCTTCAAGATCAAATGGCTTATACATAGGTGACCATTGACCTTTTATTGAAAGATCGATTGTTTACCAAGTTAACATATAAGAGGAAGAAATGTGGACATTAAAAACTCAAGCTTTATGGATTACTGTCAGGGATAGAAATACAAGTTTCTTTCATAGTCACGATAAGATGAGGTTAAATCAAAATCATATCAAATAAATTCAAGACGTCCATGGAGATCATGTAATATATATTGCTAATATTTGGAAAGAGGCTTATAATCATAATAAATACCTCTATACTAAATATGGAGCAATGATAAGAATAACAAAAAAAGTAGATGTTAGAAAATACCATGTAGCTTGTGACAAAAGAGGAAAACTTCTCTTTCAGTCAATACGTCAAGGAAGAAGAGGTATTCCCAATGATAAAGAGTCTTAGACAAGATAAATCCCCAAGACCATATGGGTTCACCATTCATTTCTATCAAGCATGTTAGTACATCATTAAAATCGATCTTTGTAAAATCCTTAATTGGACCAAAGGGAAAGATAAAATTGGGGGCGCTACAAACTCCTCTCTTCTAGCCTTAATTCCTAAAGAAACAAATCCCACTTCATTTGCTAGATTCATGCCAATTTCCATCCGTAATTCATCTTATCAAATTCTAACCAAAATCTTGGCTAATAAGATGAAGTCCATTCTTCCTAAGCTTATCTTGGAAGGACATGGAGGTTTTGTTATAAATCATCAGATAATAGATACGATTGTTCTCGTTCAAGAGTCTATTCACTCTATAATTATGATAAAAGAAAGAGGCATGACCATTAAAATGGACATGGCAAATGCTTTTAAGTGTGTGCGAAACAATTTTTTATTTGCAGTCCTAGAAGGTTTTGGTTTCTCTTAGAACTTTATAAAATGGATAAAGGCATGCATATCTCGACCCTGGATTTCCCCCTTGGTGAATGGTAGATACACTGGTTTTTTCCAATCCTCAAGTGGACTTAGATAGGGATGTCCTCTCTCTCCCTTTCTGTACATCCTAATGGTTGAAACTCTTGGTAGAAAACTTATCAAGGAAATAGAAGATGGAAGTCTCCATGGAATCACCATTGTCCAAGGAGTTAATGTAGTTAATAATTCTCAGTTCGTTGATGGAATGACCCTTTTGGGAGGAGCTTCAAAAAAAAATGTTGCTATATATAATGAAATTTTGGATTTATTCATAGATGCATTGGGGGGTAAAACTAATAATGAGAAAAGTAGAATCTATGGATGAATTGTCAGTTATGCCTTTCTTCATAAAATATCTCGTACCTTGGGCTTTTTTAGCACTTCGAACAAGTTCTCATTCAAATATATGGGTATTCCCATTGTGTCTAAAAGAGTCAATCATGTTGAATGGGAAAACTCAATACAAACTTGAGGGACAAAATTAAAAAATGGGGCATGAGATGGCCTAATCCAGTTGGAAAAATATTTTGATATGGTCGATACTATCCTCCCTTCCTTTATTTGAATGTTCCTCTCTGTTGGATCCTATTGGTATTATGGGAAGTTTTAGCAGGTCTCTAAGAAATTTTCTATGGCAAGGAGGTAAATCAAATAGTAAAAAATTCTATTTTGATCAAATGGTACATTGTCAAATCCCCTAGAGGAAATGGAGGTTATGTAAAAGAGAACCAAAGCTAATGAATTTGGCCATGGGAGCTAAGATTTTGTGGAGGTTGGTCACTGGTAAAAAGGCATGGTGGGAAGAAATCCTTCAGAAAAAAATATTTCCATTGTCCCAAGTTATGATGCATTGACAATTGCAAATGGGATAGCAACAAATCTAAAAGATGGAAATTATGTAAACAAGCAGACACCTAGGTGAGTGAGTGAGGCATATATTAGGACATGTTCCTAGGTTTGAGTCGTCCAATTTTTTATGGATTCTTCATTGAAATGATGAGCATGAAATATCTTGATGAGGGGCCTCTCCATGTAATGAATTACCTTCTCCTAGGAGAGTGTCGAGTCTCTGATGACCTTCATGTGGCTCATGCAACACTTAATGCACTTGGTCCTTTGCTCTCGGGGTTGGTTTTCTCATACTTTAGGTGAGGGTTCCATTGATGGGGGAGGCTATTCTTGGAGAGGAGATGATGAAAACAAAGATGTAGGTTGTTGGGTGACTATGGGAATGGAAAGGGAAACAAGAGGAGCAAGAACAAATGTGTCTGGGAGGAATGTGTGTGAATGGGAGAGAAAGAAATTGGTTTTAGGGTAGAATGGATCCAAGGGAGGTTGAGGGGGAAATCAGCCTTGAAGGCCATCCCATCATGAGGTTGAGAGAATGGGAAAGGTCGACGACTCGTATCGGGGATAAACCAACTATGTATTACAAAGAATTAGTTGGGTGGGTATATATATATAGTTAGAAACCAAATAGTTGAAGTGCATAGAGTTCAAAAATACCAAAATTTGTCCGACAAAGGATAATATGTAGAATGGAAATTGTTCTTGGGAAATTCCCATTGTGATCTCCTCTTCCATAGAAATATCCTCCATCCCGCATCCATGGTCATGCAGGGTTGTAGGTTTCCCTTTTGATGCTACTTCCAATAGGTGTATTATATTCTCATCTACATTGGGGAAGGAGTAGCTAGTGACTATGATTTCTTGTGAAACCCAATATTATAGTATAGTGCATAGCAATATTATTCATCAATTTCTCCATTTTAGTGCCCCACAACTCAAGCTGCATCTCCAATTCTTCTTGTTTTGCTACATGTTTCTCCATATGGATATTAAGATAGTGAAATGCTTGAAACAACCAAGTGAACATTGATCACTACATAATAACTTAATATTGAAGTACAATTAAACAAAATAGATATTGAATTTATTCAAAAGAAAATTAAAATTGGAATTTTAATGACAAATTGAAAAATGCCCAATATTATAATTTGGAAAAATATTTATTGATAATATATTATACATAGTATCTTTTATAACTAAATTCGTTGTTTCTTTTATATACATCATAAAAAATATTTGTGTTAAGTAATGGAAACCAAAATCATTGTGTTTGAGTTGTATATGATGTTTATTGTTAATTTGTAAAATTTTATTTTTAAAAATATTGAAACAATGAGTTATTGAATAACCAAAACTATCACTTAAAAACAATGAAAATCTTGAATTGATAATTAAGCTATAAAATTTGTATAAATATTAGGTAGCAAAATGAGCCAATTTAGATACTTTCATTTCAAGGTAAAGTGCAAAGTTCATATTTAAAGTTAGAGCCCAACTAATTCTTTGTAATACACAATATGTTAATAACCCAAACATATGTAATATGTTGTAATTGTTTATTATTAAGGCACTAGGTGTTGGGACAAAGGTCTTTAAGGACCAAAAGTCATTATTATTTATTTTTGTAAATAATTAATTAATTAAAACTATTGAAACACTAAAAACCACAAAAGAGTATGGGAGGCGTTGATCCACAACGTGAGGGGGAATGAGGTCATTCCTAACACTCTAGAATTTGTTAGACTGAGTTTTTTTGTCCTAGTTTGTAATTATGCTTTAGTGACTTTATTAGTTGATGGTGGCCCAAACATTGTACAATGGACCCAACCATTGATTATTTTGGCCTTTGGAGTTATCTTGACACCTTATGCTTGGCTTGATAGGCTCCATTTGATTAATGCACCCTCCTTGATGTGGTTTGGTAAGTTTGTAACTCCTCCCATGCATAAAGGAACCCTCACTAGTTATTTTTCGCTAGTGCATGTGAAAAGTGTGTTGGGCTCCAAATATGTCACATTTTCTACTATATAAAGCTTCCTTTCACAAGTCATATTCCCCTGCTTTTGATACATTTCATCGTCATTATCCCCTAGTTTTTCAATAAATCATTCATTTGACCTATGTGGTTAATTATTGTGGATTACTTATCTTTTTAACGATTAAAGATGTTTTATTACAGATTTTTTTTAACAAAAATGGTTGAAGAGCTTTTGATTATATATAAAAGGAGGATTACAAAGAATACAAATAGGATTGCTCCCATAACATGAAAACATCCATTACATCTTGTTCATCCTTCTCTAACTTGTAGCTATCGTGAAACATGCCTAACCTATGGAAGCTATATCTTCGTACATACTATACAAGCAAAAATATGCAGAAGCAAAACATTGCATAATCAAAGCAGGGTTAAGGTATCCAAGTGTTTTCAAGAGTAACATTATCCCTCTCTAGGACACCGCATCTCAATCCAACTCCTTTATTAGCCATACTATCTGCCTGTAGATTATGGCCTCTCAGAACATGAAGGAAGTTAATTGATTTAAATTCCTTGGCTAGGAAGTATAGAAGGTGATGCATCTTGGAGGAAGGACTCTTCCGGTTTCTAGAAATATTTCTTTCTTCCCTAGTTACAATTAGGGAGTCTCCTATGGCGATCATTTCCTCAATCCCCATGTCTCTGTCCAGCTCCAAACCCTTAATTAAAGTGAGCAATTATGCACCATTATTCATTGCTCTCCAATTCCCCAGGCGTATTCTTTTTGCTTGTTCCCCTTGGAGTCAAAGATAACTCCACTCGCACCTGCCATCCTTGGATTTCCTTTTGAGGCACCATCAAAGAACAAAGAACTGATTCCTATCTTTGTCCACCAATTTTGAAATTATTCATTGCTCATCCTTAGTTGCCATATCAAAGATCTCAACTTCTTTGGGGGGTTTAACCAGAATCGGGAGGAACGAGACAATAGGAAGTCGAACATTCACGGTCTTTCCTCAACTGTTATAGGTTCCTTATTTATGCTTTTTCATTCCTCTCGTGGATAAAGACTCCACCCAAAGGGCCTTTGCCGAGGCATAAACCTTATTCGTACTCGAGGTTTGTCCTTCAAATATTTCTTTGTTTCTCGCGGTCCATATTTTCCAGCAAATGAATCTAGGGAGCGCTTCCCATGCTCTAGTAAAGTATGGTTTCTGTAATAGAGAACTCTGATAGTAATCTTTCTAGCTTTAAAAGAGATTATTCCATATTGTTGGCATCATAATATTAACCTTTAATTCTTAGAGAGCATAACTCCAAACTTCCTGTAAGAATTTGCTTTCAATGAAGGCGTGCTCTAGAGTTTCTTCTGATTCTTTACAAAGGATGCAACGAAGAGGCCCTATGATCCCTCGATTCCTCAAATTTTTAGCTATGAGTGTTTTGCGATGGGAGAGAATCCAAAAGAACATGTTGACCTTTGGCAAACCATCATTGCACCAGATCTTATTCCACTTTGTATCTTTGTTTATCATATTCTTGTTCTTGTAAACCATGCGGTAGCCTTCCTTCACCGTGTATGAACCCGTCTTTCCCCAACCCTAACTGTCTTTAATTTATATGTGAATTGAGGCTTGCCCTTGCAGAAGGGAAAGAAAAACTATGTAGTCTATTTGAAGGTGCCCTAGAATTTCAAGGTTCTTCCACCCATCCCATCTACCACTATTTGTCCAGGAGGAAATATCATAGAGGGTGTTGATGTTGTTGTGGAAGTTAGCTGGGGAGTTCGAACCAAGTCTATCATGCCAAATATTGATTCATTTGCCATTCCTTGCTATCCAATGAATGTTTTCTTGAATGATGTAAGCTGCCTTTTCACAGAGGTCCCAAATAGGAGACCCAACTCTGTTCATATCTATATCCTCAACACATTTTCTTCTAATACCTGTCATGTATTTTTTCTGAAGGGCCTTCTTCCACCAATCATTTTCACCAGATATTACTCTCCATAAAAGTTTTGCATCGAGGGATAAATTCATGATTAGAGGATCTCTTACTCCCTCTCTGCCACATTTATTTGGGCTGCACACCATGTCCCAGTCTATCAAATGTTTTTGTTTTGTTTTGGTAGCCTTGCCTCCTTGCCAGAGGAATTTTCAGATTTCTTTGTTCATTTCATATATAATTTGTTTAGGTGATAAGAATATTGAGTAGAAGTAAATCAGAAAAGTAGAAAGGACATATTTTATAAGGACTAATTTTCCTACTGGATTGAGCCATTCGGTTCTCCAAGAATTGATTTTTTTATTTTATTCTGTCGATCAGACTATGCCAGTATGCCTTCTTTTTTTCCACTTGAATATGGGAATGCCCAAATAGCTTAAGGAGTTCCAAATTGTTAGTCCCTCGAATCCAAGGATTCTTGATATCCTTGTCATGGTTGTAGGGAGGCAATTCCATCCATAATTTTTTATTTAGAAGTATTAACCTTACCATCTGAGGCTTTGAGGAAGATGGAGAGAACTCTTTTGAACCTTTCTACTATGATCGTAGATGCGCCCCCAAGTAAAATGGCGTCATCTGAAAATTGCGCATGGTTTGCATATCTGACTCCTCTTGCAATTTTCAGGCCTTTAAGATCCCCATTGTCTTGTTGTCGCTGAAGCTTTCTGCTCATGGAGTCAGTGACCAAAAGGTAGAGACAGGGAGACAATGGGAAGCCTTGTCGGATGCCCCTGGTGGATTGAAAAAGCTTGGTTGGACTACCATTTACCAACAGAGAAATCCAAGGGCTGCTAATGCAAGCCTTAATCCATCTAATAAACCTTATAGAAAAGCCAAACTTTGACATAATTTCGAAGAGAAAGAAGTGATTTACTCGATCAAAAGCATTAGCCATATCGAGTTTTATAGCCATACCTTGTTGCTTGCATTCGATAATGGAGTGGATTGCTTCCTGGACAATAATGATGTTGTCAAGGATTTGATGCCCGACAACAAATCCTCCCTTAGTGTCCGAGATTAACTTTCCCATGATTTTCTTCATTCTTGTGGCCATAATTTTTGAAAGGATTTTGTAAGAGGTATTGCAAAGTGAAATAGTCCTAAAGTGATCTATTGCCATGGTTTTTTTTATTTTGGTATCAAGGCGAGAAAGGAAGAGTTGGTGCCCCCCCCAACCTTATCCTTTTTCCTCGTCCAATTTAACATTCTTTTTCAAGTATTCCTTGATGATATCCCAAGTTGCTCTATAAAAATTAATGGTGAACCCATCAGGACCGGGAGCCTTTTCAGCTTGTAAGTACCAAATGGAATCTTTGATATCTAAATCCATAATGGGTTTTGATCAATCCTTGTTATCCAGTTCCAAAATGAGAGGAGGTATTTCAGAAAGGAGGCCAGTCTGATCTAGGGGATCAGTCTCATCTTTGCCCATGTAGAGATATCTAAAATGTTGGAAAACGTGAGTCTTAATCTCTTCTTGCTCCACCATCCTTTTGCCATCTTTATCCTTAATTATTTTATCATGTTGAAACTGAGCCTTGCTTTTGTTTGCTTGTGGAAGTAATCTGTGTTACTATCCCCACCTTTTGACTAGAGTTGCCTGGACTTCATCCTCCATTCCTTTTCCTCATGTCCTAGCTACGCTGAGGATCTTATGGTTCAAACATTTTTCTTGACTGATAAGAAGAAAGGTAATTTATTCATTCTCCATCTTGGATTGCAGGGGATGCAATTCTAGATTGAAGTTGAATTTTTATAATGCGAGGGTTTTTATACTCTGATTTCGCCCAGTTTTTTTGCACATAACACACATTTCTTAATTTGTTCTCCCAAATGAAGCTAGGAGAGACAACACAAGAAAATATCCAAGAATTTTTAATTAAGCCCAAGACTTTTTCATCATGAAGGAAAGAGGGGTTAAAACAGAAGGGGGTGGGGCCTAGATTTGAAGGGGAAGAGAGCACCAAGGAGATCAGCTTGTTATCTAAAGCTGCATAATGTAAAGCAATGTAATATCTCAACTTTAACCCTATTGCATTAAATTGTAAATGATGTGAATATCATTATTAAATCATGGTGAGGAGCGCAAGGCCAAGGCCCTGCCATCGATTTAGCATTTTATGTATCAACAATTAAAATCGACACCTATGGTTCCTGTTCTAGCCAGGAACAATATAAATTGAGACACCATGTGAATATGCAATTTAATAAAATACCCACAACTAGTTATGCAATGCAACAAGAGACGGGGGCATGATTTTCATAAGGAATAGGGAGGGAAATTATTCAAACCCTTGATCCAATAGTGTTAAGCTAAATGTCAATGAGATAACCCATAAAATTTCAACTACCCATTTTGGCTTATGCACCCAATCATTTAATTCTTCCAAGAGTTGGTCCAGGTAGTTAATGCATTAGGAATGGAGAGTTATGGCAGTCAATTTCATGTATGGGTAAGCCACGTTTTCTGAAAATCATATTTTTTCTTATGGGGCAAGAAAACATCCAGAAATGTGTGCCCAATCCATTCCTCACCCATGTTTTTCACTTTCTCACGTAGCTAGAGCTAGTTGGGGTGTTTTCCCTCATGTTTTTTCTGTAATTACCTTCATTCTTCCATGGTTGGAAATCCGTTTTTGTGTTGCACAATAGATGGGAGAAGATATTCATGATTTGGGGGTTTATAGTGGTCATTTATGCCCCTTTAAGGCCCATAAACGTTTTCTAAAATCGAATTTTCTCCCCTAGTGTTGAATCCCCATCCACCATTTTGTTTTTGGTTGCCCATGATTTCTGAGACCAACGGAAACCCCATCTTGGGCATCCTATAACGAAAATGTTTTCCTTCATACCCAACACTTGTGATTTGCTGTTATGTGTATCCTTGTTTTGGTCTGAGCACAACTGGACTATGTTTGGGTGGAATGTTGCAACGACATAGCTAGTTGCTTGAGGCATCTCATTTTCAATAGAAGTACTCTCTTGTATTAATTCTGCAATGTATTGGTTTTAAGAATTATTTTGACTGTATTATGCTTTTACTTCCTCTATATTTTCATGCATTATACAACTGCATATGTCTTTTACTTCCAATGCATTTTGCTTATGTTCATCGGGCTAGATGTCTAGTTATAGTAGCATTGTGCCCTCTCCATCGCCCTGGATCGACGAGAGTGGACGTGACAAGCAATAGAAGTGAGGAGGAGATCTATTTGCAGGAAATAAGTGCTTACCAAGAAACGGTTGAGCCTGGCCACAATGTATCCCACACCCAACCTTTTATTACTCCATGTATACTTTCCATTTTTTAATGGCGAATACATAAGATCTATCTCATAGATCAAATCCTCCATGTTTTCCCCATAGGGATCTCTTACTCAAGAGCCCCCTCTTTTTTCTGATTGAGTTTTGGTACCATTGAATTCATCAACGATTATGAGATCTTTCCCTTTCAAATCCTCTTTTAGAACAAAGAAGCTATTCTAGAACAATTGTTTGTCTCTATAATGCATTGGTCCATACACATCGCATACATAATAAATATTTGGATCATCTTTTTCCTGGAAATCCGTGAGGATCTAATGATTTTTTTCCTTAACATTTTTTATAACAAACTTACTTAAAAAAAATGTTGATATTCCTCGTGAGACACCTCTAGAGCTTATAGTGTTTCCTTGGCTGTATTTCCAGAAGAGACGTGAAAGTGCCAAAACTTCCGCATCACTCATTTTTGTCTTTTGGATAAGCAGGATGTCTAGTCTTTCAAATTTAATGATATCTTTTATTGCTTCCACTTTGTTTGTTCTGCCCAATCCTCTACAATTCCAAGAGACAATTTTTATTACTTCTTGACTGATCGAGGCCCTTATCTAGACCTTCCACCTACTTTCCTTGTATTTTTGGGATTTTGAAGAAGCTTTGTTTCCTCAATGCTCCGTTGCCTTCCAAGTTCCAATTCTCTCTCTTCTTCTTGCTCTCTGTCGTATCTTTGTGACTTTATTCCTCTGGTGTTTGGGGGTGGTCCTGGTTTGAGAAACTCTTGTGACCCTTGTGAAGAGGATTCAGGAGAGAGGGAAAATGAGGAGACTCTACTTTGTTTTACCCTTTCATCCCAAGATCCTCCAAGTGTTGGGGAGTCCTCAATTACAGTATCTAGTCGTTCTTCTCTGGTAGAAGAGGAAGGGATGTTGTTTCCCGCTAAGGTGTCTTGGGGTTCTGAAATGTCTTCGACTAGAGGTACTTCATTCCTGATGATTTTTCCTTCTTCTATACTCAAAACACTGAAATTGTTGTTTGTTGTGGCCTCCTTTTCTACTTGCGCTGGTGCTTTTCCTTTCCCTGACTACAGATCCTTTATCTTGGGTTTGAAGAGGCCATTTTCCTTCCTTTTTTCACTTGTTGCCAACCTTCTTCTTAAGTTTTCTCAGGGTTTTCCTGCACTACATTAGGGCAGTTTTTGACAAAATGGCCATACTCATGGCATTTCTTACATTTAAAAGGAAGTTGCTCGTAATCAACCTTTTGCGCATGCTCCCAACCATCAATGCTAAGGATCACAATTTCAGGTAGTTCCTTCTCTAGATCCACCTCTACATAGATCCTTGCACAAGAGAAAATAGGACCTTTCGGTTCTGCCTTGTCAATGTATTTTCCAAGAGAGTTTCCTATTGCCCTGAGGGTTTCATCGTTCCAGCAGTGTAAAGGGATATGGGGGAGGCGAACCCAAACTGGAATTGAAGAAGGAACATGCTTTTTTGGATCAAAGGATAAAATCGATCGATTTAGATATAACCCCCGAGGGCCCATGAAGTAAGGCCCACTTATGAATATGAGGTCTTTGTCGTCCTTGTTTTCAAACAAAAAGTTGAAGAATCCCTTACCGCAGAAACAATGTTGCAGGCCCCTGGAGATCAAAGGCACCTGGTTTTTTTTAACCCAAAAATCCATTGTCTTTGGCGATGGCCAAATCCAGGTAAACTGTTTGATCAAACATCGTTCACTTAAAGCAAGGGCTTTCATCCTTGAAGTGATCGACATGGTCTAAATTATGGGGGCATCTGCCCGCTTGACAAATCCATCACCTCCATCAGACATAGAAGGGGGAGGGGGTGGCGTGGAGGCCACAAGAGCCCTGAAGGCTACGTCGAGAAGTCATCTGCGTTCCTCCGGGCTTGGATCTGGGGGGGGATCCATCCTAAGTCTCGCCTAGGAAAACATGTCGTCTCAGCTCACACAATGCCGTTCAGTTCCAGTTAATTTACAAACAAGTCACTTTAAGACTAAAAAAATTATGAAAAAAATTTAAGTGTCGTTATGTTTTATTACAGTTTTATTGATGAAGGTTTAATGATATATTTCTATGATCAATCAACATATTCTTGTGCTGAAATTCAAACCTATATTTTTGAGATTCCTGTACTAAGCGTTCATGTGCTAGCACACTCAGGGTTCTTGCACCGAAGGTTCCTGCACCCAAAATACCAGTCACACCTAGATTTATGAAATACCGGTTACGAATTTCAAGCTTGCCACATGGGCTCTAGAATTAAGGGATTTGGTTTGGTTTAAAATTATGAAAATTAATTCAAGACCTCAAAAAACAAACTTAAAGACAAGGTTGTTCAACATCTCATCTACTTCTTAAGAGCGTGAATATAACCGTTTTTATTTTTATTTTTAGTGGCACAACTGCTATTGTAATGGGATTCGATCCTATCCTTCAGAGCTTATAATTTATATATATGATTGCTACTATCGACAAAAATATAATCCCTATGTAGAGAAGGGATTAGAAAACTTATATTTGGAGGAGATGAGCTTGATATATATGATATATGTAGAGAAGGAATTAGAAAACTTATATTTGGAGAGGAGATGAGATGAATTTTTTTGATATATATATATATATATATAGTCGTTTGACAAACAAAATGGTTTAAACCATCCACATTCTACATAAAAATGGTTTAAATTCTTGTAGCATTATCAACTATGGCCACGTGGTTCACCAAAGTTAACCATGGTTAAGTATGGCCAAAATGATGTATTTTTCTGTCATGTTAAGACTTTTACTTTTGAAAAGCGAAAAAATTCATCTGTGACTGTTTTCACAAACAATGTTTTGATATAACGACATTTATCAATACTTATGTTGGATTGCGACATTCCTTAATCGTTTTGTTGCGTTGGGACATTCATTGCAACGATCGAAACATTGATTCATGGATATTGAAATTCATCATTCCTCAATGCTTGTGTCACATTATTCGCCATCATGTTGTAATAATTTTCTTGATATATATATATATAGTCTTTTGACAAAAGAAATGGTTTAAAACATCCACATTCTACATAGTAATGTAGAATGTTATGTCACATTGTGATGTTTATCAAGGTTTACGTTTCACTGCGACGTTATCAACGGTTATATTACATTACGACGTTAAGCCATGGTTTGTTACAGCATCTGGTTGTTATATGTAACCACAACCAAAGATGTGACACATTAATAATGTGATAGTGGGCATTTAATAAGCGTTCTGTCGCATTGTGATGTTTATCATAGGTTATGTTACATTACCAACTTTCATGAAGGGTTATGTAACATTGTGATATTTGTCAAGGGTTATGTCACATTGTGATAATGCCCAAGATGTGACACATTAATAATGTGATAGTGGGAATTTAATAAGCGTTATGTCACATTGTGATGTTTATCACAGGTTATGTTACATTAACGACATTCATCAAGGGTTATGTCACATTGTGATATTTGTCAAGGGTTATGTCACATTGCGATAATGCCCCAGATGTGACACATTAATAATGTGTCTTTGGATGTTTAGAAAAGTTCTTGTTGCATTATCAACTATGGCCACGTGGTTCACCAAAGTCAACCATGGTTAAGTGTGGCCAAAATGATGTATTTTTATGTCATGTTAAGACTTTTACTTTTGAAAAGCGAAAAAAATTCATCTGTGTACACAAACAATGTTTTGATATTACGACATTTATCAATACTTATGTTCAATTGTGACATTCCTCTATGCACAACCATATTCTTCATTAAGTCAAATATTAACCATGAATCAAGAAAATTAATCAAATGCCTATATTTGCACTTATCATAATCTAGAAATTTTTTCCTCTAATATTTAATATTCATATCCCATAGACATTATGATGTAACCAATTTTTTTCCTATAATATTCATGTCCCGTAGACATTATGATATAACCCTAGGTGTTAAATGATATATAATATTATTGTGAAATATTAATAATATTTTCCCTATAATATTCATGTCCCGTAGACATTATGATATAACCCTAGGTGTTAAATGATATATAATATTATTGTGAATTATTAATAATATTTTATTATTACTTTGAATATAGTAATTTAATTAAAGAACATATCTTTAATGTAATTATTTATAATGTAATTAATTAATTAAAATGTAACATCATAAATAAAATATATTATTAATAATTAATTTTTACATTGTTAATTAATCAAATCAAATAATTTCATTAAGATTGTTTTATTAAGAGATATTTTTGTTTAATTAAGGATAATCTTATTACAATTATTTAAATAATATTATTGCTACTAATACTTTGAAGATATGTCTACATGCCCACGTGTTACTAGCAACAACCACATTAAATTAATCAATGTGTTTAAATACGTCGATAGGTGTAAATTTAGGCACATACCATAGGGAAAAACATTAATATAAAAAGTACATGCCTAAATTTACGCCTATCGACGTATTCAGACACATTAATTGATTTAATGTGGTTGTTGCCAGTAACGGGTGGGCCCATAAGCATATCTCCAAAAAATAATAAATTAATATGCTATGTAATTAATTATTATACTATTATTTTTTATTATTAATAGTAATTATTATTACTATTGATAGATTAATATGTTAATTGATTATAATATAATAATTAATTAATTATTTAAATATTATTATTAAATAAATACTATTAATTATAATCAAATCCAAATATAAATACATTATTAATTAATTAATTAATGTGTCACAATAATATTATATATCATAACACTTAGGGTTATATCATAATGCATAGGAGACATAATCATTAGATGTGATAAGTTGAATGATGAGCATTTGATTATTTTTAATTCATGGTTAATATTTGATTTGACTAAGACTGTGGTTGTATATAGAGATGCTTTTTCAATTGAATGATGATGCAATGCATGATAAACATCACAATGCGACATAACCCTTATTGAACGACCACTATCACATTTTTAATGTGTCACATCTTTGGTTGTGTTGACATATACCAACTAAACACTATAACAAACCATGGCTTAATGTCGTACTGTGATATAACCCTTGATAACGTCGCAATGAAACATAACCCTTGATAAACATCATAATGCGACATGACCCTTACTGAACATTGAATGTCACAACACAACTAAAATAATAAATCCATTTAACATTTTCATTTTGCACCGATCATAACATTAAAGTTCAATTGTTTCATCAAATTTTGATCGTGTAATATAAAATGTTCATAGCTTAATATCAAAACATTGTTTGTGTACACAGTTGAATTTTTTTCGCTTTTCAAAAGTAAAAGTATTAACATGAAAGAAAAATACATCATTTTGGACATACTTATCCATGGTTGACTTTGGTGAACCACGGGGCCATAGTTGATAATGCAACAAGAAATTTTCTAAACATCCAAAGACACATTATTAATGTGTCACGTCTTGGGCATTATTGCAATGTGACATAACCCTTGACAAATATCACAATGTGACATAACCTTTGATGAATGTCATTAATGTAACATAACTTGTGATAAATGTCACAATGCGACATAACGCTTATGAAACGCCCACTATCACATTATTAATGTGTCACATCTTTGGTTGTGTTGACATATACCAACCAAACAATATAACAAACCAGACCTTAACGTCGTAACGTGATATAATGTGACACGACATTCTACATTACTATGTAGAATGTGGATGGTTTAAACCATTTCTTTTTTCAAATGACTATATATATATATATATATATATATAAAGAAAATTATTAAAGAAATTTTCTAAACATCCAAAGACACATTATTAATGTGTCACATCTTTGGTTGTGTACACATATACCAACCAAACAGTGTAGCAAACCATGGCTTAACGTCATAATGTGATATAATGCGACATAAGATTCTACATTACTATGTAGAATGTGGATGGTTTAAACCATTTCTTTTGTCAAACGACTATATATATATATATCAAGAAAATTCTAAAAGAAATTTTCTAAACATCCAAAGACACATTATTAATGTGTCACATCTTGGGCATTATCGCAATGTGACATAACTCTTGACAAATACCAGAATGTGACATAACTATTGATGAATGTCACTAATGTAAAATAACTTGTGATAAACGTCACAATGTGACATAATGCTTATTAAATGCCCACTATCACATTATTAATTTGTCACATCTTTGGTTGTGTTGACATATACCAACCAAACACTGTAACAAACCATGACTTAACGTCGTAATGTGATATAATGCGACATAACATTTTACATTACTATGTAGAATGTGGATAGTTTAAACCATTTCTTTTATCAAACAACTATATCTATATATATTAAGAAAATTCTTAAAAAAAAATTCTAAACATCCAAAGACACATTGTTAATGTGTCACATCTTGGGCATGATCACAATGTGACATAACCATTGACAAATATCATAATGTGACATAAACCTTAATGAATGTTGCTAATGTAACATAACCTATGATAAACGTCACAATGTGACATAACGCTTATTAACCGTCCACTATCACATTATTAATGTGTCACATCTTGGGCATTATCGCAATGTGACATAACCCTTGACAAATATAACAATGTGCCATAACCCTTGATGAATGTCGTTAATTTAAAATAACATGTAATAAATGTCACAATGTGACATAACGCTTATTAAACGCCCACTATCACATTATTAATGTGTCACATCTTTGGTTGTGTTGACACATACCAATCAAACACTGTAACAAACCATGGCTTAACGTCATAATGTGATATAATGTGAGATAACATTCTACATTACTATGTAGAAGTGGATGGTTTAAACCATTTCTTTTGTCAAACGTCTATATATATATACATATCAAGAAAATTCTTAAAGAATTTTTCTAAACATCCAAAGACACATTATTAATGTGTCACATCTTGGGCATTATTGCAATGTGACATAACCCTTGACAAATATCACAATGTGACATAACCCTTGATGAATGTCGCTAATGTAACATAACCTGTGAGAAACATCACAATGCGACATAACGCTTATTAAACGCCCACTATCACATTATTAATGTGTCACATCTTTAGTCGTGTTGACATATACCAACCAAACATTGTAACAAATCGTCAAATATCACAATGTGACATAACCCTTGATGAATGTTGCTAATGTAACATAACCTGTGAGAAACGTCACAATGTGACATAACGCTTATTAAACACCCACTATCACACTATTAATGTGTCACATCTTTGGTTTTGTTGACATATACCAACCAAACAGTGTAACAAACCATGGCTTAACGTCGTAATGTAATATAAACCTTTATAACGTCACAGTGAAATGTAAACCTTCATAAACATCACAATGTGACATAGCATTATATATATATATAAAGAAAATTCTGACAAAACCATTAAGGAAGTACAATGGTGTAATGTTTCAATCCAATGTAAGCATCAATGAATGTTGCAAATAAAGCCATTAAGGAATGTACCATGGATGAATGTCACAATGCAATATAAATGTGACATAATCCATAATGAATGTTAGAATGCAACATAACCATAATAAACATCAGAATATGACATAACCCTTGATGACTGTCACAATGATGGACGTCAGTACTTAATGAATGTTAGAATGGGACATAACCCTTTGTCATATTAGACATATAACCCTTGCTCAATGTTAAAATGTGACATAAGAATGAATAAACATCGCATCTTGAATTGTGTCAATGTATATCATTTTATCCTTGATGAACGTTGAACATCACATAATTAATATTTGGAGTGGACAATGTAGCCTCTTTTGATCTGATATACCTTACCTTCTTGGCTTTGCATTTTTTATGCTCATGATTGAAATATATCATCACGCTTAAATGTCAAATCTTATCCTAGTAAATGAGTGACTATCACGTCTTTTCTACTTAATTTGGTCAATCGTCAACACTTTTTAATTGGGAAGGTATCTAAGAAATCTTTACATCACAAAAGGTGAGATACAAAACCAAATGTAGTCCATAACATGTTTAACCATACAAAATGTAGTCCATATTTAGCGAAGGGCCTGCGAGATCCAGAATATTGCACGAGCTGTCCAATAAATTTTACATAAGGGTCTGCGAGGTCCAGAAATAAAATTAAGTATTTTTTAATAATTTTTTAAAATATTTTAAATTTAAATATAATTTTTTATATAATTTTTTTTAAGTTTTTAAAGATATATATATATTTATATTTATATAATTTTTTTTAAGTTTATATATATATATATATATATATATATAATTTTTTATATAATTCTTTTTAAGTTTATATATATATATATATATATATATATAATTTTTTATATAATTCTTTTTAAGTTTATATATATATATTGAGTTGTTTAAAATATATTCCTAAGTTTTTTTCTCAATCTAGTCAATATATATTATATATTAATTAAGTATTTTAAATATTTTTATATCATTCTAGTGAATATATAAAATTAAGTATTTTTTAATAATTTTTTAAAATATTTTAAATTTAAATATAATTTTTTATATAATTCTTTTTAAGTTTTTAAAGGTATATATATATTTATATTTTGAGTTTTTTAAAATATATTTCTAAGTTTTTTTCTCATTCTCGTCGATATATATTATATATTAATTATATTATATATTAATTAAGTATTTAAAATATTTTTATATCATTCTAGTGAATATATATTAAATAAAATTAAGTAATTTTTAATAATTTTTTACAATATTTTAAATTTAAAGATAATTTTTTATATAATTCTTTTTAAGTTAAAAAATAGAGTTATTTATTGAGTTGATTTTAAAGTTTTCATATAAAACAAAATGAACCATTTTTTTTATAAGTTTTATTTAGTTTTTTTAGTTTGAATTATAGTTTATCGTATACGCCTTCTAATCATAATTGTCATGGTATATGACACCTAACATAAAAAGACTATTAAATTATAAGGGAGGATAAAATCAACAGTTTTTCCCATAGTGTACCAAAAAGTGGAACCAGTTTGAATAACAAAGAGGAAACTACACAAATACTCCATTTTATTCTTGGTAGGTTAATTTTACATTAAACAATTTCCAAAAAAATAAAAAATGGACCATCAATTCAGGGGTGTGAACTTGTCATTGATCTCATAAAATGTGTTTTCTTATTTATAAAATTGATAAGATGTTAACAGTTTAGTTCCAGAAACTATTCCTGAGCTTCTGGTGAAATATTGCATGAATGATTAGATGTAAAGTTTGGATTTATGGCTTAGCTACATTTATATTGAACTTGTAAACTGTGTGACCTTTACATAGCAAAACCAAAACACTCTGGCTCGTAACACATTCTAAAGGCTCTAGAAAACGTAGGGGGTCTGTCTACCACTATGAGAAATCTCCGAGGAGGTTCTTCAGGTAGCACATGGTCATTCAAAACATTCGAAGAGTCACCCACCAACTCATCGACTAAATATTTATGAAGCAAATAATGATCATAAGGTCCATGATAGGGTATTAAATAAACACATAGATGTTTCTCACCAAGGATGTCGCATTCAAAAGACCAACTCCAAGACCTCCTCGCCCTCGGCATCACGCTCGGACCATATGTGGTTCCAACTATCACCCAACTTCTAGTTGACGAAATATATTTGACTATATATAAATGTTCAGCAATACATGCCACACAGAAAACAATATATGTCATCAATTCAGACATAATCGTTCGGTAAAGGGCGTGAACTTGTACTTCACGATTACAATCACCATTGCAGCAGATGAAAACTTTGAGAAAAGGGTAAGAAAATAATTTCAGACTGCAAAATAACATTTACAGAAGGAAATACCACCAGCAAACTTCACCGAACCTATTTGTTTAGCATGACTTGTACTCTGCAGAAGAGGGCATGGTATCTCCTCAGTTGTTTGTCATTTCCATATATGGCCTGCCTCTGGGTCCTTATTTGCACTACCGCATGGAAGATCTAGGTGGGACTCCTTGGCGGTTGCGTTGCTCTGCCACATGGAAAATCTGTTACAGAAGTATACGAGAGACTGCTTCTTCCATAACTCAATGAATCATTCTCGGTAGCATTAGACGGTCTCTAGCGGGGCGCGTTATGAGACCGTGAACTGCTAAGTTGTAAGCCGTACGGCTTTGCCGAAGTTCTCACCGTATCTTCGTCTGCTGCGATGATGCATGAGCGGCAGACCAGTAAAAAAAATGGCTCGCACCAGACTGAACATGGCGGATGAACGTTGCCACGAGTTAGAAAAATCGATAGGTATGTAAAGAGATGGAGATGGATAGTTTTTCCTTGTATACATTCAGTTACTGAATTTTCCAACTGCTTCAAGAGAAGCGATCACGATTCATTAAACCATTAGTTAAATGATTTATTAAACAATTCATTAAACAATTAGTTAAATGATTCATTAAACAATTCATTATTCTTAAGTAATATGTGACGATGATGGAAAAGATCTCCGCTCTACATTTGTCAGAGCCAGTAGAGTTGGTTATAAATTTCCATGACACATATCTCCTCCACCACCAGGTATATCCTGCACGTCTAGTGTATTCAGAATCCTCGGCGGCTAACAGTCTCCTACGAACTCCTAAATCGACGATCGACTTTCCTAACAGACTCCTAAATCAACGGCTAGTTAAGCTATAAACGACTAGTTAAAAGATCAGACGATTAAATACATCCTAATCATACATTTGACATGTTTTGGTGGATCTTGATGATCTGCTCAAAGCAAGTCCATCCCAAATATGACATATATACGCTTATCCTATCGGCGTAACTATGACTAGCCCAAGAAATACACAAAGTTTTATATTTCTTACCAACCCGATAATTAAAAGAAACCTGGAAAACTAAACATATTTTATTTTGGGTAGTTAGCTTTAATAAACAAAGAAGTTTGAGTAATTCTTGTTCAATTGCGGTTACAACCCTAGGTTACCGAGATAACTTTTATCTCAACATAATTAGGTTAAAACCCCGAAATACAAATCTCAAAACTTACTACTCTGGACACTAATTCATACTCTTCTATGTGACATTGATTGGATTCACATAAACCTTGAAATAACCGCCGTTTGATTTAGCTAGGGCTTGTTAAAATTCATCAAATAATTATTTTATTATATTATCGTTAATAAATGAGCTCACTTTTTAATATGTAGAAATCACCAGGTGATATATATATATATATATATATATATGAGTCGACCACCTACAGGGGTTAACAATCTATCTACACTTAAAACCTGTAGTGGAGCTGGTTTTGTAAGGGTTACTCCATCCACTTGCAGAGCACTTTAAAAGTAATTACGTAAGTGTAGTTTTTCTGAAGGGAAGATGGGTCGACTCTTTCTTGGAGGCCTCTCAGTCAAAATATACATCAAAACTCAAGATGCGAAGGGAGAATAAGGATTATAGAGTCATTATGGAAAACAAATATGCTTCTGGAAATGACTTGTTTGTAACCTAGATAACTAATAGCAAACACTTTATTTGTAAATGAGTACTATATGTTCTTTAGAATTCAGACCATTTAAGAGACATGGGTAAACCTAAGATTACAAGCCTTACATATTATCAATTACAAAAAAAAACCAACTAGATCCATCTTCATTTATTTCAATAGTTCAATCTTTAAGTAAACGTTATTATTACATAAGTCACAATTTAGCTCGATAAGACTGATAATTTGAATATCAACCCTCCAATGAACTTAGGGGCCTCTAATAGAAAGGAACTCACCAAGATTAATGAATTAATTGTTAAGTTTTATTAATTGCTTAGATGATATTCTAAATTTTTTTAGAATAGTTAGATCACTAAAAGAACAACAAGCACATCAACACAAAGAACAAAGAGATTTTTCTCGAGGAAACCACAAGGCAGAAAACCCCACAAAACTTCCTTAGTATAGAACTCAACCAAGACAATGTAAAACCCCAAGATAAATTCTCCTCTCTCTCTAGTGCACTTCTCTCTCTAGTGAATTTGCTTGAGTGAAGAGTGTACAAATGAAGGAGGTGCCTCACCTATTTATATTTATCAATTGAGTAACTTAATTACCTAATTAGGTCAGCCAGGTTCTCTAATTAGGGCCTACCTACCAAGGAAGACTCAAAATAATAATTATAAAATACTTTTGTGTGTGCTAGTGCCTCGAATTACAATGGAGGTTTTACCCCATGATTTTTACATAACTAATTACATCAAGGACATCTCCGAATGGAGTAATGAAAATAATGCAAATAGAATATCTTCCGAAGTTGTACATTATTTTAACACGACCTATTAACTAGGAAGGTATTATTCATCAACATTAACCACAACAACAACTCTACATTTGACTCGTGACTCTCTATATGTCATAGAAAGTTTTGGAACAACATCATTCACCTTCATAATCAATTTGGAACTGCATCATCATCAACCTCATCAGTATGTGGATACTAGCATATCATCATTTGCAACATCAGTATGTGAATATTGAATCATCTTCTGCAAACATCAGTATGTGAATACTGGATGATCATCTGCAACATCAATATGGGAACACTGAATCATCATCTACGACATCAGTATGTGAAGACTGGATCATTGTCCGTAACTTCAATACATGAATATTGAATCATCATCTACAACATCATTATGTGAACACTGAATCATCATCTTAAACATCAGTATATAAATACTAAATCAACACAGCATCATTAGCATGTTAGTTCTAAAACCACAATCAACAAATAAATGCTAGATCATTATTTGCATCATCAGCATAGAATTGTTGAAACAACATCCTCATCATCAACATAGAAATGTTGAAACAATATCAACATCATCAGCATAGAAATGCTGAAACAACCTCATCATCATCAATATAGGAATGTTGAAACAACCTCATTATTATCAGCATATAAATGATGAAACAACCTCATCACCATCAACATAGAAATGTTGAAACAACCTCATCATCATCAACATGGAAATGATGGTATCAACACAGAGTGCTTGCATCTCATCATCTTTCCCTTAGGAAATTTTGGAGCAACATCACAGTGGGTTCTTTGGTAGATCCATTCGGGCGTTCATATGACTTAATAATCCTTTCGGGCCAAACATTCCTATCCAAACATACTAATCCCCCTAGGATCAAATAGGAATAGTCTGGCTTACTAACCCTTTCGAGCTAAACAAGCCTATCCAGACATACCCTACCCTAGGTTGAGCTACCACACCACTGCAACAGAAAACCTATTGTCTCATCATCACTCCCTCTTTCGACAGAGGTCCTTTTGGACTACACCAAGCTTGCCTCAAAAGTATTCAAACTTTACCCAAGATAGAGGCTTATTCAATACATCAACCACTTCTTCCTATGTGGGAACATACTTGATATTTACATCTCCCATTTGCACCATATCCCAAATTTAATGATACTTGATTTCAATATGTTTTGACTTATCATGAAACAATGGATTTTCTATCATCTTAATACAAATTTAATTATCGTAATGGATATTAGTCACTTCTATCTCTGCATCTAATAATCCACAAATAATCCCGCCAACATCTTGCAAATCCATACTGCTTCGCTCTAGACTGAAAATGTTGCAACGGTATTCAACTTCTTCCATGCTAAGTGTAATACTGGACTTATTTCTACTGAACCATGAGATCATGCTTGATCCCAAACTAAAACAACATCCTAGAGTTCTCTTTCTATCTTTGACACTTCCTTCCCAATCTGAATCTATAAATCCATGTAATATGATCTCACCAGTCGATGCATATTTGAGACCACAATCCAACGTCCCCTTCAAGTACCTCATCACATGTTTTGCTACCACAAGATGAACATGTCTGGGTTCCACCATATATTGACTTAGAGTGTTTATATAAAAACATATATTTGGCCTCGTATTGGTTACATACATTAGTCAACCAATAATCTGACTGTATAAGGTAACATCCACTATTGCCGAAGAATCATCATTAAAGAGATTCAATTTTTTTCCATCGAAGTAGTCATAGCCTTACAATCCACCATCCCAAATCTCTTTAGGATCTCAACTACATATTTTCCTTGGTTTAGGAAAATTTCGTCTGAATACTGCCATACTTCAAGACCTAGAAAATAGTGCATCATTCCAAGGTCTTTCATCTCAAATTCTACAAAAAGCTTATTCTTGCATTCGTTGATGGGATTATCTTCACCTATCTATAATAGATCATCCACATATAGTAGTAATATCATAATCCCATCATCCTCAACCTTATAGTAGAGGCTGGAATCTTCTTTACTCTTGGTAAAACCTAAACTCATCAGGAAGTCATCAATCCTTCCATACCATGCTATGGGTGCTTGCTTCAACCCATACAACACCTTCTTAAGTCTGCATACATGAGTCTTCTGATCATCTGTCTCAAAACCTTGGAGTTGTTCAATGTATACTTCTTATTCTATCACCCCATTTAGGAAAGTTGTCTTTACATCCATCTAATGTAACTTACATTTCATCTTGAATGCCAAGGAAAGGATGGTTCTAATTGAGGTGTACCTTGCAAATAGTGCAAAGGTCTCCCCATAGTCGATTCCTTCCTTATGAGAGAATTTGTGAGCTACGAATTCTCCTTGTATTTATCTATGCTTCTGTTTGCTGAATGCTTTGTTTTGTAGATCCATTTCGAGGATACTACTAACTTGTTCTTTGCTCTTGGTACTACTTCCCATACATCATTCTTTATAATTGACTGGTATTCCTCAATCATGGCATCTATCCAGTCCTTCTATTTGGTTTCTTCTTCAAAGCATGTAGGTTCTTTGTCAATGATATTGCACATCAAAGCCACATAACTTGGGTATGGCTTTGGCTTCTTACTTTCTCTGATGGTTCCTTATAGAACACCATTTCTTTCTGCTGTATCAATTACTTCTCCTGCCCAAGCAAGACTTCTCTTTTGTGAGGTCATCTCACTAGGAAATTCCTCAGGTTTCTAAGGTTCTATCATGACATGATCCTCAGGTATATGTTCTTCCTCCTCATTTTCGACTAGTTTGAAAATTTTTGCAACTCTAGGAGCTTCACGCTCCTCTTCAACTTCCTTATCTTTCCTAGATTTTATGAAAGTTGTATCTTCATCAAATGTGACATCTCTACTTAGTTTAATTTGACGGTATCCTAGGATAAAGATTCGGTAAGCCTTTGAATGCTTTCTATATCCTACAAACAATCCCTTCTTTCATGAAGGGTCCAAATTCGATCTCTTTTCTTTTGGAATGTGTATGTATCCCGTACAACCAAATATTTTTAGGTGATTGACTTCGAGATTTTCTTTGGTAAACATCTCTTATGGAGTCTTATTCCCAAGGGATTTGTCAAAGAATATATTATGTACATATATTATTGTTCTAGTTGCTTCTTCCCACAGGTACATAGGTAGATCTTGATCATGGACCATGGATTTTACGGCTTTCATGATATATCTATTCTTCATTTAAGACACCATTTTGTTGAGGATTATGGGGGATGGTGAGATCCCTCTTAATCCCATCTTCTTTGCAATATTTGTTGAATTCACATGATGTGAACTCACCTCCATTATCTGATCTTAAGGCATGGATCCTCTTTTCAGAGAGTTTTTCTACAAGAGCCTTAAAATCCTTGAACTTTTCAAGTACTTCATCTTTATTCTTCAAGAAATAGATCCAAGTTTTGTCGGAGTATTCATCAATGAAGGAAGCATAGTAAACATACCCACTTAATGAAGTAGTTTGCATTGGAATGCATACATCCGAGTGAACAATGTCTATAATTCATTTTGCTTTACTGTCACTGTTTGAAAAAGGGTTCTTAGTATTATTTCCTTGTCAACATCCTTTACGCACTCCTTCATGGTTTACTTGGATCTTTGGTAAACATGTCCCCACCTTACTCACAATTGGCAATGACTTGTAATGTATATGAGCAAGTCTTATGTGCCACAATTCACATGGGCTTAAAGTGCTATTCATTAAGGTTGAATCTGCATGCCCCTTTAATTTGTAGAGCCCTCATTCTTCAACTCCAATCACCACTACATCATATATACTTTTTCCTTTTTTCCACATGAGGACTTCTCCATTTACGGAAGATACTATGAAACCTTTCTTATCTAAGGCTGGGATAGAAAGGAGATTCTTCTTCATTCCCGGGACATACATAACATCCTTCATCTTCATGGAATTTATGGAGTCCATCTTATAAGAGGCTTCTCCCATCCCTTTGATTGGATATTGATAATCATCTCCAAGCATTACTTTATGTGGGGTATCCTTCTATACAATACAATAGAGTGAATCCATGTAACCTGTGATGTGCTTGGAGGAACCACTATCTACTAGCCAAGTATCACTTCTAGGTGAAACTAAACTTGTGAGTGTTGAAATCAAGACATATTCTTCACAAGATCTTCACAAGAATATTCATCTTCTTTAGTTCTCTTCTAATCTTCTTGATAATCATCTTCAACTTCATGGGTTTGCAATATTTTTTCTTCTTCTCGAGTTGTTATGCCTTCAGGGGATAGTTTATAGAGATGTGTCCCATCTTGTGGCAAGTGAAGCCTTCATAACCTAAGAATTCCTTCTTAGCCTTCTTATTCTTTTTAGACCCTTGGGTTTTTATGGGAGGATGATCATAAATCTTCCTCTTGTTCTTGGCTTTGGTATGGACTACCAAAGCTAGATCTTCATTTTCATTCAACTTCTCTTCTTTCTTCTTCTTGAACACATTCATCCTGTAACTTTCCAAAATTGGTCAGATTTATTTTGGAGCATATTCCTCGAATGAAAGATTCCCATTCTCTTGGGATAACATTCAAGGTGGTCATTACAAGAGTCTACTTCTTCTATCATGTCACCAATAGCTTCTAGCTGCTACTTGATTTGGGATACTCTTGTGAAGTATGATTGCATGTAGTTTTTGATTTCTGAACCTTCACACTCTTGAGTTCATTTCTCAAGTTCATCTTCATATTGATATTTCCTCCTTCAAATAGGCTAGATAGGGCATCAAAAATTTCCTTTGGTGTTCTCATTGAAGATACTTTAGGGATCAAGTTATCTTTGATGGATTCAACTATGATCCTCTTGGCATTGATCATATCCTTCTTGTGCTTGGACTTTGCTTCATCTCCTTCTAGTTCTGTAACTTCCTCCTTTATGAAGCCTTCTAGATCATTCTCTTTTAGGATGAGCATGATCTGATAATTCCATGATCTGAAGTTCTCATCACCCTAAATATTCTCATTTATATTGGTATTGTTTGTCATCTTTAACAGAATGAGAACCTCAGATGGAAATAGAAGAGATAATACTTATTTGGAGAAAACTTCTTCTAGCTGACCTCCTTTGGGATGAACAAGGGTTTGATGGTAGAACCCTAATTTTTTAGTTGAGATCACTTGTAGGGATGAGTGGTGGAAAATTTCTACCTCCCCAAGGAAATATAGAATATGTCTTGATTTTTCTGAGATTGATGATGGAACCTTGAAAAAACTGGATCCCTAGTTCTTCCCGTTAACAATATCGGGCCCAAAAATGAAACTTCTTAGAATTCAGTTCTGTTTTCATAGAAAGATGCGCCCTCCCAGGGTGTGTTGAGTGAGATATCTTTTATAATTGATCTGTCGAGGGAAGTGTTCAAAATAACAAACCCTAAATGCACAATGTCTCCTTTCAGGTTGGCTTTGATACCATGTTAAGTTTTCTTAATTGTTTAGATGATATTCTAAAACAATTTAGAATAGTAGGATGTCTGAAAGAAAAACAAGAAAAAAAACACAAAGAACACAAATATTTTCATCGAGAAAACCACAAGGGAGAAAACCTCGCAAAACTTCCTTAGTATAGAACTCAATCAAGACAATGTAAAACCCCAAGATAAACTTTACTCTCTCTATAGTGCACTTATTCTTCTCTCTCTAGAGAATTTGCTTGAGTGAAGAGTGTACAAATGAAGGAGGTGCCTCACCTTCAGGGAAACCTTTCGATTTCCTATCCCTCTATGCACATGATTCAAAGAACAATAATGCACTAGTATGGATCAAGACTGATATCTTAAATTAGTATTCTCCTAATATTTCTTCAAACTCTTTCCAAAACATCTCAAAAACTCTCAATTATTCAAGTAAAAACCACCACCGCTTTCCCTATCTCCACTCCCCTATTTATTCAATTTGATTTAAATAAACTAAAAATAAATAAACATTGTTGCAAAGTCTCGATTTTCATACTACCATATAAATGCAAATATGATATATTTTCTAAAATTTTGCAACCCTCCCTCTCTCTCTCTCTCTCTCTAAACAATTCATGCAATTAATTTAAATCTTAAATCTTAAATCTATTCAGCAAGAGCCATAGTGTGGCTCTCTCTCTCTCTCTAAATAATTCATGCAATTAATTTAAATCTTAAATCTATTCAGCAAGAGCCACAGTGTGGCAATGTACCTACAAGACTAGTTCTCTCTCTCTCTCTCTCTCTCTCTCTCTCTCTCTCTCTCTCTCTCTCTCTCTCAGCAAGAGCCACAGTGTGACAATGTACCTGCAAGACTAGTTCTCTCTCTCTCTCTCTCTCTCTCTCTCTCTCTCTCTCTCTCTCTCTCTCTCTCTCTCTCTCTCTCGCTCGCTCGCTCGCTCTCGCTCTCCCTCTCTCTCCCTCTCTCTCTCTCTCTAAACAATTCATGCAATTAATTTAAATCTTAAATCTATTCAGCAAGAGCCAAAGTGTGGCAATGTACCTGCAAGACTAGTTTTAGCATTAGTAAACAATTCATGTAATTAATTTAAATCTTAAATCTATTCAGCAAGAGCCACAGTGTGGCAATGTACCTGCAAGACTAGTTTTAGCATTAGTATAGCCATGAGATTTGAGTATGCAATATTGCATTAAGATGAAGGCAAATATTAAGGGAAAAAAACTTTGTAGATTTTAGTTTGGAAGCAATTTCATAAAATATTTGATATCAGTTAGAAAATTGTACACATTATGAAGAATCCAAATGGCTCTTTTTCACTTGTATATAACTATGTTTTACAAAACGACAAAAAATCAAAAGAAGCTTTTCCTTGGTTTTCATGATCTAAAATACTTGTATATGATGCCTTGTTTCCATTAAATCCCATATGCATTGATAAGACGAGTGATCCAAGGATTCTATGCAGCATCAAATCAACAATCAACTCAATTTACAAGGAATAGTTGGAATCTGACATCTCATTCAATTAGATGTGAGTAGATAAATTTTTTTAAATATCTAAGGATTCCATGCAATATCAAATTTACCTTTGGTATGATGCCAAAAGCATGGAATGCCACTAAGAATTATATATAAAATTACACCATCACTTGAGAGATGTACTGCTTGAAGACACCATCCCACCAAGAAAACCGCATTCATATTTATTGTTGCATCTTAATGACCCCCCCTTCAAATTAACTAGAACATGTTACGATTATGATTCACATATGGCCTCTCATCCCCATCACGATCAATAAATCATATGAGTTCCTCTCTGTTTCACCAATCTATAAGAAGACCAAAAAGGGGCCCTACCCTTTCTATACACCACCATCATATGATCATCCTCATAGGGAAGATATGGATGGTATTTATTCATTTGGGTACCCATATTCTTATTTGCACAAATCATCCACATAATAATTTTATTTGTAAAAATTGGATCCCTAATTCAATCAAACATGGGAACAACATCATATCATATTATTCTTCTGGAATCATCCTTGCTCACCCTTAATCAATGTACTTGTGTTCATTACCCACCAACACCTTCAGTCTTGTTTTTGTCATACAAATTTACCCTACACTCATTAGCCTTCATTTGTCAAATATGACATTATGACCAAATTGAAATTTGTCCATCCCCATTACACCCTGCACTTCTATTTAAAGAATATTTTTGTACACCAACCACCTAATTTAATACAATCAAGGGAAGTCATGAGCCCCACGGTTACCATCTTGTCTTGTTTAATTATGTCATTATCCCAGTTTATTACAAAATGTTCTTGGCTCACATGGTAATAGCACCACTTACCATTAACTTTATCTCTCTTGACATCATCTCACTTAATTTTGAGAGTTACGACAACAATGATTGTACCTTTGTTTCCCTTCTCATCAAAATAAGTGTTAACCTCATACTGAGAAAAGAGAGTCACCAATTCTCTTTTCCTCAACAATATCCCCTATGTTCCACAGTAACTCATTTATCACATCAAGGGGAGTTGTATGTTCCTATGGTTTATTTAAGCCATTTGTCCGTCTAAAATAAGTAGGTTTCCCACCCAACATCTTCATTTTTATTTAGGTCCCCCACCCTAATGGGTTGTTCACAATCATCAACGGTTCGTCTAATTTGGAATCATTAGCATCATTATAGTAATAGGCACATTCACTATTGTTAGGATTGAAGCGAACTTCATCCCTACATTAACAATTTCTACAGAAGACCCCTAAGCCTCATCTTATTGTAATTTCGTTTGAAATAATTGCACTAGAATAAGGATGTATGCCTCATTTGTATAAAGGAATATTTTTATGTGTCACCTATTAGTTGTTTTCTTCAATGACCATCATTAACATCCCCCTTATGAGAAGTCCTGTACTCTCAACAATTTCTCGCTTACTATCACAGTTTGGAAGACCAACATGCGGGAGGAATAATGATGTATTTCAACTATACAAGTCCTTACTAATTTCACACAATAGGGGGAATGTGTTATCACCTAAATCTCACACACATGTGACATTTCAACAATCATTGAAGAAATACATCATCAACATATAGCATGCATCTCATTAGCATCATCCTCGTCAAGGTCAACATGAGAATTAAACCTTAGAATGGAAGAATTTTCACTTTAGTACAATCTTGCAACTTTTATAAAGGAAACCTACATGGATCCATGTGGGTAAATACTCTAAAATGTGTGCAACCATACCAACTAGCAGACCATTTACTCTCCATGATGCATTCAAGGCTCACAACACATTTTTGGTCCAAAATTGGAATCAGTATATTGATATGCTTGGGATCATTCAATATCCCCATACATGTACCTGAAAGACCACTTCATGAGGTGGAGCATTCACATGGAGAAATATATGTTTGAAGACATCCATTTGGCTTATAAAAGGAATCCATGAGCATGCATTTCATAAAATAAATATAGAGCAAGGTTATGTTGCAAGAATTAGTTTGAGACCTAATATTTGACACTCCTTATAATCATTTGGCATCACAAAGATCCCTTGATTTCTTCCTCAAGAAGCAAGTGTTTATCCTCATCATTCCATGTTAGTTAGCAAGAATTCAAATTTGAGAGAGTTCAAAAGGACCCATCCCAAAGGGGAGTGTTGGATACCATTGGAGCTATATGATTCTAGGTGACACCATTTGTATACATGATTTTCCATTGGACAATACTACACAGTTGAAGCTAACTCATTTTCTTTGTTTATGCCATTTTAACTCTTAATAATATTTTATTTCACACTTATTTGTTGACATTGGTTCAAGCTTTCTAGTGTTTGATCTACTAATTATTACTTACATTGTTTAATTGGTTGCAAACTGCAAGTAGAGGAGGAATTGCTCACCCTTGTGACATTTTCCCCAAAACAATGCTTAGGATCTTTGAAATTATTGTTTAAAAATTACTAAGGTGTAAAATCTATAATCTTACCTTCACCAAAATGAGTAATTTGATAGATTGAAAACAAATTGAAGGAGAGACTTGGAACACATAATACATCTTTAAAATGACCATCATCTAGTTGAAATGTTCTAGATCCTATAAGACTAAGATATCTATAATCACCAACAAATATTTATTTGGTGTTAAATTCAGTTAGAGCAGAAAAAATGGCTTTATCCTTACCCATATCATAAGATGCTCTATAATCAATGAGCCTCTCATTGGAAGAAGAAGAAGAAGAAGAAGAAGAAGAAGAAGATGCATTGAAGGAAAAACTAGAAGTAAAAAGTGCATGCCAATGAGAAGAAGAGTTACAAGAAGAATCAAGATTTTTTTATGCTTCTTCATTGTTGCTTCTAAGGCTTACATCTTCTTGAAATACTTAGATTCCACACACATGACCATCTCACCCACAAACATTGCAATGTCATCAGTGTTCTTTCCTTTTGGTTTAGTTTTTTTTATCACCATTGGTTGTAGAGGCTTGTTGAGAGGGTTTGAAATCCTTGTTTTGCTTATTGTTGTGAGGGTTTTTATTCTTTGGTTGCTTGGTTTATCCTTATGTTGTGCTGCTAAGCCTTTTTTTATATATACCTACAATGATGATTATTCCAAGATGCAAGAATTTATCTTTCTCTCTAATCAAAGTATCATAGAAATATTCAAGAGAGGGTTCTTTCTAAGTACCCCCTAGATCTTCTTTGATGGAGTAAAAGGTAGTTTAAAACTAGAATAAGTAATACCAAGCTTAAATAGAACATAAATACATTGATTTTCTAGCTTAGATATATTGCATTATTCAACTAAGAGTCTGAGGGTTTTAAATTTAGATAGATAGCCTTGAATGCAAGAAAATCACTCGTGTTAACACAAAAAAATTGTCCACATAGCTCTCTATGGTCCAAACCATAATTATACATCATAATCCCACCATTATTCCCTCCATTTTGACCTTAACAATTAAATTCCACCAAAATTGGTCCAATACATTATTATTCCTTCCCCCATAAATACAGGGAAGTTGAGCATTTAATGCAACGTAACCCCACTCTCTCCAAAAAGGACCAAAAAACCCTAAAATGAGAATGGGTTAAAAGCCATGGACAAATACCATGCACAATAAAATACCATGGGTCAAAAAACCTTGGATCATCCTATAAATACATTGTGAAGGTCTCCCCACAACAACATTACATTCCAGAAACTTTTGAATTTTGGACATTCCTTCATTCCTTTTTGGCCATCATCACCTTTCGCCACACTATCCCACATTGCACGTCGAGTTCTCTCTATGTAACGCTTGATCCCTTTCCCGGTGACAACCCCTTGTTGAAGATAAATGAAGACCAGGATCATGAGATCCTATAAACCATTTCCTCAAACAGTTACAGTGGCCCAAGTTAAAGGTATTTCTTTCTATTATTTTATTGCATTACTCAGATAAAAGTATAAATTTATTGTTATTACTTGTTGTAAGTCGAGGTTGAGAAATTACTTGCACCGTGAACTCTACCCTTAGATCCAGATGATCTAGGGTAGGTGCTTCTGCATGTAGTATGGGAGAAATCCCCACTACAGTTGTTGCGACTCCATTGTCTTGATCACCTTGGATCTATGTTTTTGTAGGTATTTTTGTTGGTTTGTTCTACTTGGGTTCCTTCAATCGTCATAGATATAACCCCCCTATGGAAGATGCGAACCAGTCCTGTCATAGTGCCTGCACCTCCCCAACCCAAGCCGGAATTTTTTCCTTAAAAACCCTCAGTTACGGTCGGATCACACCAATCCAGTAGAAAGCAGCTACCCAGGTCGCACCTTTTTGCTTGATAAGCATGACCTAGATTGTCCCATTGTCCTCGATAAGTGCGACATGGACCAAAACTCCAGATCACACTTGTCCAGGCTTCCGGAGCCATCCCGATCGCTACTATGACCCAATTTTGTGCGACCTGTTATGTAGAAACCTATGTTAAGTGTGACCTGAGTCTTTCTGCTGATTTTATTCCTTGGTAGTGACTATTTTACAGTTTTGTGCGACCCAGAACGCACTTCTTCCACCGACAAGTGCGACTTGTAGTTTTTTTTTATTGCTTTGAGGCATTTGAGGCACTTTCCAGACCCCCTTTTTGTGTTCTACCCCTTACCGGACTGTTTCTTTCTAGATCTGATTACTTACAACCCCCTGGTTTGTTTCATGGTCCTATGTTCCTTGTATGTGAGCCCACTTAGTCGAGCTTGGTATTTGAGACCCCCCTACATGTTTCCTACATCCTGTTAAGTTCCTTATGCGCTCATTTACTTGTGTACATTTTGTTTTCTGGAAGAAGTAGTTGTTTTGAAAAATATTTACTACCATTTACTGTTATTTATTTTTCTACATTTGTGTCTCAACAGTGAGAGCGCTGGGGTTTAGAAATTACACATCACTTGTGCACACATCTCACACCCTAAAGTAAAATACTTGGTTCATGACCCCAAGCTAAGCCTAAAATATAACTTAACTCAACCAACATTGTAACCTCATTTGAGGACCAAAACAATATTGTAGTTAAGTTAGGACACTGGGGATAGGCATCCAAATAACACCCATTTTTCACTTACATCTAAGACATAGTTATTGTCTTCTAGGGAGCCAAAATACTCTAGTATTTATTAACACGGTCATGACCAGTCTATCGGGGTTCCAGAAGTCAGAGAGAAATACCACACTCCATTCTATATCGAAGGCTAACCCTTCATAGTCCTCCTTGTGCATGTCGAGGACCATATCGGATGTTAAGGACCAAAGGCCTGAAGTGCCAGGAAACCATCCCGGATATTTCTTGAACGAGTTAGCCTAGTTTCCAATATTTTAGGGCTCTTTTACCTGGGTTCCCTCTCGGTAGTGGGATTCTATTAGCCTTTAGTTCTTCCATTTCGTATTGTTTGACCGTGGCTTTGACCACCCAGTAGAGGATACGATTTGTGAGGGGATTCCATCTTGTAGCTAGGAGTTTGCTTGCACTTATACCCCATAGTTTAGTGCACCATTTTATTCATAGGTAGTGTTTCTTGTTGGATTTTTGTCTGCTTTGTTGTAGACTCACCTGTTGTGACACGCTGTTGCAGTTCAGTTGTATTTTAAATTTTGATCTTGCATTTGACACCCTTGAGGATTCATTAATCACATAGCACATCATAACGTCATCATAGCTCCACCACGATACTCGTAGAGACTTAGGGGGCATACCCCTCAGTTTGGTTCCTTCAACCGTCATCATTAGATCCATATTTGATGTTGTTCACCACCTTCATATCCCTATCAATCCAAACCTACCTTGTTCACTGCCCCATCTAGCCCCATGGCTGGTGCACCTCCCAACCCCTTCCAAGGGGGATGGTTGATAGTGGAATTGTGACTGCTCTACCTGTCTTATTGAGTAATCCTTCTAATGGGCCTACAGGTCCTGGTCCTGGCGAGCTCCTTTCCACCGCACACACTGCTGCTGGTCCGCTACACACTAGTGGTGGCCCCACTCTAGCCACCATAGTCTACACTGTACATTAATTTATGAATTGGGGCATTGACCCTTCTACCACCATTCCAGCTATTCATATCATTCCAATCACTACTCCTACTGTCAGAAGTCATCCCTAACAACCCCCATTTACACGCAACAAATACATTCTCGCCGGTCCCAACACCATTGTTGTCCCTCCTAGATCTAGTCTAGGTCATAGTCTACATTCATGGTTAGTCTCAACCTTCCTGACTTGGAATGATTGGCAAATGAGCCCATCCTATTTTACCCGTTGTGGCATCCCATGCCTACCAAACTCCCATCGGACATCCCTAAGTTTGAGGGAAAGGCAGGAGAAGACAGGCTAAGGACAACATTATGTCCTTCCACTTATGGTGTTCCTCCAACAACATAGTGGATGATTCTATTCGATTACGGCTATTCCAATTCATGCTCAGTAGTGTTGCAACCAAATGGTATATTGAGTTTCCCCATGCTACTTATCCAAACTTTTCCTCGTTAGGCTCGATGTTTCTTTAGTACTTCCAACTACATGTATGTTTTGATGAGGGTGTGGAAATCATATTATCCTATAGACAGAACATTGCTACCCATATCACGGACCATATTCATGAGTGGTGTCGTCACTGTAGCTTATGTACAATTTAGTTAGATGATAGGATTTTCCTCGATTGGTTTCTCAAAACCTTACTCCCCTCTATTACCAAGGATGTTGCATCCGAGTGCCCACAAACTAAGGAAGAATCCATCATTAAATCACTACAGTTGGATCTCATCTATGCCCAATCGGGTTATCTTTATACCATCATACTTGATGCTCCCCATGCTAGCTCCTCACATCGAGATAAGTCGGGGGCATCCCATGCTATTGATGGAGTCATTGGCTCTATTATCCATCATCCCCATTTGTACACGTCCTCTCATTCAGCTCAACCTCACTCTGGTAACACCCCTAGTGTTGCCCAACCTGGCTACACCCCTGATTTTTCACATGCAGTGGATTAGTTCAGAGCCACACCTTCATATGCGTCTCCCACACCCATTCCTCACGTTCATGAAACAAATTGTTTGGAGCTTGCATGTAATGTCCAAACGGTAGGCTTTGCAGCCCCTCCAGCTGCTCCCTCCTACTACCCACCATGTGTGAAACCTACACTTGATCTGAACCCAAATCTTATTGTTTGTCAAGGATAGGTCTACGCTCAATAGAACCTCCCTAATCAACCCACCCCCAATAACCAACAAGGCTAGGGAAGATGACAGAGAAGTAAGAACTGGGGAAACAACCAACCCCAAGGAGGTGGCCAAAACCCAACCCTCTGAACAATAATGGAGCTAACCCCCCTGCACGAAACCCCCAATATCCACCTAGACCTGGGAAGAACCCTCAGTTGCAGACTAATCATCCATGCACCGTTTGCAATACTTACAACCATTATACACGTCAGTGCCCCCATATGAATACTGCTTGCCACTTGTTACAAGATGACAATTGATGTGACCCTAAGGCAGCCTCTTCGGCACATCCAAACCCAACACCATAAGGTTCTCCACCTATGGTGCTGTAGAACCTGTTACTGAACCAAATAATAGTTATAAACCAACCCTTGGTACCAAAAAAATACCACAACCACTTATGCGGGTCAACCCATCGATCCTGGTGTCCATCACCTTATGACATTGGCATCTGATGTCAACTTACAGACTCAAGGAAACCAGTATGGATCCACCACATAAACCATTAATCCCTCCACAACATCTACCTATACTACTCTCAATATGTCTTTATATTTGCCGATACCCCCCACAGACGATATTGCCAAAGTCCCTTGGTTCCCTTTGTGTCACATCATGAACAATCCCACTACTAGAGTTGTTCTTAATTACAGTATTGTTGATGACTTGGCCTAGCCTCCCTCGGCCATGTGCACTCTGGAAGTCCTCAAAACTTGTCCTTTGCAACACAAAGCTTTGTTATCCACTTTAGGTGCCTTCGATCCCTTTGATTCTAGGTTGATCACTTTCAACTTGGATCAAGAAGAATCCTGAATGCCATCATCCATAGCCTTGCAAGTTTCGGTCAGTATTCAAAATTTGGTCATTCGATGCATAATCGATGAGGGGGGCATCCACTTGCATTCTGTCCACCTTTGTTTGGGAGAAACTCAGATCCACAAACCTTCAACCTTCAACCACCACCCTTCATGCTTACGATGGTTGTGTTGATGAACCATAAGGCATTCTCCTGAATGTCCTCGTTAAGTTAGCTGGAAAAACCATGTTTATTGACATTAGGGTTGCCAACGCCCAACTTGATTACAACCGCCTACTTGTACGTAGTTATATGTATGCAATGCGAGTCATTTATTCTACTGTCTTTTGACTCTTGGTGTTCCCTCATGATGGGAAGATCACGACTATCGACCAATTAACGTATTATAATCCTAAAGGACCAGCCACCCAAGATCACATCGTCCCTAAAATTAACACCACCATCGACAACGTATCCATCCCTTCCCTGTCTTCTGTGGGTCCAGACCTATTTACGAACGCACCTTTGACATGCACCTTTTTTTCCCTCCCACCTCCTCCTTCGACGACTGACATATCAGATTTGTGCACTATCACACATGGTAACATTATAACCTCCTTGCAACCTCAACCACAACCCTAACCGCAGACCCTGGGGAATTATTGGGGTTCATTCCCCATCCACATGATCCCATTCCTCTTTCCCCCTTCTAGAATTGTGAGTAAGGCAGTCATGGCTATTTTCAACCTTTTGGGCTTCACTTTGGGTATTTCCATGTGGTACCTTGATCCACCCACCCTCCCCTCGAAACCACAAATCGTGTTGACACTAGTCCAACTTATTGATATGATGTCAGAACCACCTCCTAGTACGTAATCGACTACTTCTCCCGCTACTTATTCTCCCCCTCCTCTCATGAATACTAGGGGGAAGGAAACCAAAGCCTTGATAGAGCCACACCCACCTCCTACTTGTGCTTTATGTGATGTCCAAGTCCATGCAACACAAAATTGTCTAGATTTTCTAATCCTTCGCACCCATATGCACACAGTAATCGAGCTCGACGACGCTACAGTTGTCAACGTACCAACCATACCTGTGGTTAAAAATAAATCTCTACAAACCAACCACCTGTGTGTAGTTTGTAGCCTATATGGTCATTATTCACACCATTGCCCAAACTTTCACGAGTATCAGTCTCTCCTTAGTGACCTTTGCAAGCACTCCTGTGAGTTTGAAATCACTGTCCTTGAGGAGATCCACCCACTGACCTCTTCCTCCGATACCAATAACACCATCTATATGATCTCCACTTCCAATCTTCCTCCCCCCTCATTGACCGCAGAAGATCCCTCCAATCTATCCAGGCACCACTTTCATAATGACGAAGAGATCCCTAAAACCACCACCGGTTTTACCCCATTCCATTTAGTCCACAACACAGAGTCAGTTCTTCTCATTGAATTCCAGATTCCGTCACTCTTCCTAGCCGTCGAGCTTCTGCCTAATACTTCATTGTTGGAAAAACACCTACTTATGCTTGGAAAAACCGATGAGGACTATTGCACTGCTCTCCAAATGATCAAAGCGGCTAAGACCCAGTGAAAGTCCCATTATGACTCCCATGTGTTGGGCCCAGAAATGACCCCTTTTTTTACCACACTTGATATAATCTTTTTGCCTTATCTTACCCTATTTGCATGCACCTAATAGATGTTTTTCCTTTAGCAAATCCCTGATTCCTCATAGGTATGATTACTTATTGTTTTATCTTATTAATACTTATGATTGTAATAAACAAGGCTTTACCTCTTGAATTATGCTAATAAGTTGGTTTTATGAAGATTGTTCAAAGCATGAAGGATACAGGTGCATTACGTTAAGCAAATTCTAGAAGAAACGAATATCTATTGCCAGCTATGCCCACGGACTCTATCTTTGCAGGTGAAATGCAGTCAAAGATCCTCATCCTATGCAAGCTACAACAGCCAAGGCTGCAACAGACTCGGTTCAGCAGCGCGCCATTATTCAAGGGTAGCTACAACTAACGAAGTAATTCTTGATTTGGTACTGTTATTTCATTATCGGATCATGCAACAAAATTCCTATATTCTTTGCTTCTGTTTCGCCACAGCTGTAAGAACGCATTGTAATAGGGAAGCCTGAATATCGTAGATCTTCATGGCTACCTGATATTAGTGGATAGAAGTTATGAATATTAATGTATAAATATTAGGGAGTATCCAGAGCCAAGGGTTGGAAAATAATTGATCATATTGTATAAGTTGTGACAGAGACTGTACTTTCATTCCATCATCTAATACAAGGAGCATGATTCTTCTGATTTCTGTGTTTTAACTTGTGGTAGTTTTCGACGTCTCTGTTTGAAAACTAGGCCCACCTTCCTACATAGATTGATGAGTTAATTAGGTATTTATCTTCTCTTTCATGTGTTGTGTATGTTACAGTAGATGTATTCTTTTATAATAGTTGCAACAATAATGATTTATTGTGTGTTTCCTCAATTGATCAGTAATCACATTTCTTGTAAGCTGCAGCATAGTGGTGTTACAGTCAACTGTGTAGACTAATTTTCCTTATGCATTTGTGTGGTAGTTGTAACAACCAAGCTCATCCCTAGTTTCTTTCAATTGCTACATTTCTTGAGTTTCATTAAGTCAGTCCATTCACAGTTATAATTGTTGAGTTCAATTTCTGCATTTCTGATTTCTAAATCAAGTCGGATTGAGATAGTTATAATGGATCTTCAGATGGCCTGGTAATTTAGGATTTAACTTTCTGCAAAAGTAAATCTAGATGTTTATTTTCTGAATCTTTTATCTCTAGATCAAGGTTGTAAGAAGGTATTTGTGATTTTTCATTCGTAAGAAGGTAAATTAGATCAGATTAATCATGGGAAGAGTTGGGATGAATAGGAAGGTAGGATAGTTTATTCAACAATATTAGCTACTTAGTGTTTAAGTACAGACAATGTAAAATTATCTTTGCAACAAAAATACTTTCTTGGGTTGATAATTTATATTGAACATTCTATATGTTGGCTTTATTAACTTGCATATAGAGTCCCCAACATTTTGGCGTCATTGCTGGGGAAGGTAATTATTAGACACCATAGTAATTGCATCCAGTAGTTGCATCCATTCATTTTTATTCAGTTTTTTTTAAGTTTGCATGTTTTGGGTTGCATGAATATGAGAAGGGTACAACATGACATTCCTACAACCGCCAGAACCCCCTAGAATATTAACATTGCAGGTGGTCGAGGTCATGGAAAAAATCTAGCCTTGGAAAGAAGACCATTCATTGACAATCTGGTTGCCATAACCAATTCCTCTACCGAAGCTTTCCATCAGGGGTCCTCCTTCAGAGGAAGCCCAATTATTCCCAGGGTGGAAGCATCAGTTTCCACAGTGGAGAACACAAGAGAAGCTACGACACCCTCAGGTGTCCCTGCGGAGGAAGATAGAGTTAGTACTACGGGATCAGCTAACCAAGACTTGGTATATCACATTAAGGGGAAGGTGGTGACAAAATAAGAGTGGACACAGTTCCATAAAAAATTAAATGATCCATGGAAGCACAAAGAGGAGAGAGCAGAAGAACACATGAATAACAGATGCAATCCAGAATATCACGAAGAGGTGATGGGGGGAAATCATCATAATGAGGGTGATCCCCTGCCTGAGGGGACTGTTTCCAAACTACAGTTCCCCATTCAACAGCCAAAGGGAATAGACCCCATGAAAAATATATCACCATCAGTTTTACCTCGTTTTCATGGAAAATCCACAGAGGATCTAGACGAATTCCTTTTTGAATTTGATATCCTCTGTCGCAGCTATGATTACACTTCAAGTGAGAAGATGTTGAAACTTTTCCCTGCTACTTTGAAGGATAATGCATTACGTTGGTTCATGAGCCTAGGTGGTGGAACTGTCATCACCTGGGACCGAATGAAACATGTGTTCCTAGAAAAATATTAGGAGTACTGCAACACCAAGGATAAAATAGAAGAACTGTTCAAGATGGTACAAAGGGACGAAGAAAGCTTAGAAGGTTTTGTTGAGAGGCTTCTGTACAATGTGCAAAGAGCTGGACAGACTAATATGGGGTTAGATGTGCTCAATATAATCCTACTTCGTGGGATTAGGGAAGACTGCCTAGACATGTTGAACCTGTTAGGAAAGGGGGATATATCAAAGGAATCCTTTGAAAAGATTGTTGAATTATGCAAGAGGTATTCCAGAGGATCTTCCATGAACAACAAATGGGACAAATAGGATAAAATAGAATGAGATGTCTTCGACAGAACACATAAGTCATCTAATGGAGGAGCCACCTGGGCAGAAATAGGCAACCTCCTTGAGAATTTCAAGACAAAAATTATGAGCTCCATCTCCTCAGAAATAGATGTCCTGAGGGAAAAGTAGAAACAAGTAGTAGAAGATCTAACACTTGGTGTATTCTTCCCTAAATGTAGGAAGAAACATCCCCTGAAGGAGTGCCCACTCGACAAAGTAGAAGTATGTCAGCTCTGTGAGGAGAACCATGATACAAAGGAATGGCCTTCACTACCTTAAGTGAAGGCAGTTCTGCAGGAATCAACTCCCTATGTAGAACCAACCTACTTCATTGCCCATAAAAGCCTTGGCAGCCTCGAAATCAAGGTATGACTCCAGACTCGTTTCCATTTTCAAATAACATGAATAGTTGGAATAATATGCATCACATGAATACACAATTCCCTTAATCTTATTCCAACCATCAATGGTATCCTTCTCAACCTCCGATGCAAAATTTTAACTCCTGGAACTCTTGGACACAATCACCAAACCAACAGAATTCTTGGTCTCATGGGTGGAGGAACTTCCCTCAAGAAAACCAGTTTCCCCATAACCAACCTCCTCAACAATTTCCACATCAACAGTTTCCTCATTAACCATACCCTCCTCAACAATACCCTCAGCCTTATTAGCAATATTAGTAGTCGCAGATGCAACTCCAGAACAATGTTGCACCCAATATGCCTATACGACCGTAGCTTCTTGCTCAACCTAACCCCAACCCAAACAATAAAGCAGTCCATCAATTTGAGACTGCCAACATGCACGCTTACTCCATTACTCCAGTTCCTTATAACAACATCTTCTTACGATCAGGGAGGGTAGTGGAGCCTTTTTTCATTGAGGATGTTCCATCCTTTGCATCTGAAGAAAGGATGAACCAACAGTACTTATCCAACACAACGATCCCCATTATTGAGGACATTGAAAATCCTATCAAGATACCAGTTGAAACACAAGAAGAAACATCTATTGACACAAAACCTACATGACTAATTAGGGAACCACCATATCCTGAAAGACTATCATTACAGAAGGTAGCAGAACAACCTCAATTTAACCTCTTAGCTGAGTTTAAAAACCTCTATGTCAAAATTCCACTGCTGCAGGCCCTTCATGATGTGCCTATCTATGCCAGAACTATTCGGGATCTATGTACAAGAAAACTAGGAAGAAATACAGGAAGAAAACCAAGGGATCCTCCCACTGTCCATGTTATAGGGAAATTATGTGAATTAATAATGGGAAAATCCCTCCTGGCCAAATACGACGATCCTGGGAATCCCACTGTCACTGTGCAGATTGGGAGCATGCAGATACCAAACGTACTGGTAGATTTAGGGGCAACTATTAACTTCATGACCATAGAAACTATAAGAAAAATTTGGTTCACTAATCTCAGGCCAACTCCTATTGTTCTAGAACTTGCAGATAGGTCCACCATCAAACCCGAGGAATCTTGGATGACCTCGTTGTCTCAGTTGATTCGTGGGAATATCCGACTGACTTTTTATTTCTACAACTTAAGTTGCAGCTAGGAGGACACCCGCTGATCCTGAGAAGGCCCTAGTTAGCTACAGCTGATGCTTGCATCAACTGTCGGTCTGGGTCTATTACCATATTATATGGGACCGAGATAAAGAACCTTACCCTCTATCCTCCAGCTTGGCCAAGTCTAGAAGCTGAAACTCCATTATGGATGGAGCTAGAGGAAAAGGAGGCGTTCAACCATTGTTAACGATAGGGAAGGCCTTAACTTTCAAAGATGAAACAAAGGACGATGCCATCAATAATTTCATCAGTGAACCCACTTCTATCAATAAACAAATTTATCAAATCCTGAATAGTACTCTAAGTGAAGAAGAACAAGAAAATCTCACAAAGGAGACATTAGTCAATGATACTCACATAGTTCCAGTGTTGAAAAGTTCGAAAAGTGTTCTAGTTCGAGATAGAGCCTAGAAAAACCCTGAATATCAATCCCAATCTTGCTCTGGATGAACAAGAACGCCTAATCACTCTCTTAAAAAAACATAAGGGGGCATTTTCATGGGAATACACAAACATGAAGGGTATCCCTTATAATCTACGCACCCACCACATTTATATCAAAAGTGACTCCCAACCTATGTGCCAACCTCAACGAAGGATGAACCCCAATCTTAGGGACATAGTGAAGGAAGAAATTCAAAAACTCTTGGAAGCATGGTTTATATACCCCATCTCAGAAAACGAGTGGGTGTCTCCACTCGTGATAGTACCCAAGAAGAATGGTAAATGGAGAGTCTGTGTGGATTATAGAGAGGTGAACAAGGCGACACAGAAAGATCACTTTCCCCTGCCTTTCATTGACTAGGTACTTGACACCTTATCTGGGAAGAAGTTATTCTCCTTTCTGGATGGGTTTAGCGTGTACAATCAAATCCATATTGCTCCTGAAGACCAGGATAAAACCACCTTCACCTGTCCCCGGGGTACCTTTGCATACAGGGTGCTCCCCTTTGGCTTATGCAATGCATCAGCCACATTTCAGAGAGCTGTGATTGACATCTTTTGGGAAATGGTTAATGACAATATGGAGATTTTCATGGACGATTTTACCCCTTATGGCAGGGCTTTGAAGAGGCATTGAAAAACTTGGAAAAGGTTTTAACACACTTTGAGAAAACCTAACTATCTTTGAGCACTGAAAAGTGCCATATGATGATGAGCGAAGGAGTAGCGTTGGGGCACTTTATCTCTGTTGATGGTAACCAGGTAGATCCATCCAAAATTAGGGTGATTAAAAACATACCCACTCGTGGAACTCAAAAAGAGGTACATAGCTTTTTAGGGCATGTTGGGTATTATAGAAGATTTATAGAAATTTTTTCCAAAGTAGCTTCTCCTTTATTTACCTTATTGATGAAGGATGTATAGTTTGCTTCGAATGATGCATGCCAAACATCATTCACTGAGCTCAAGAATAGGCTGTCTACAGCTCCTATCTTAAGGGGGGCCAATTGGGCTCTGCCTTTCCACATTTCTTCAAATGCCTCTGACACTGCCATTGGAGCAGTATTAGGTTAGTAGGATGGTCAAGCACCATATGCAATTTATTACATCAGTAAGAACTTGGCCCTTCTAAACTCAATTATACCGTTACAGAGAAGGAATTTTTATCCATTGGTTACTCCATTAACAAATTTAGACACTACATCACTGGGTATTCCACCTTTGTACACACTGACCACTCAGCCATCAAGTACCTAATGAACAAACCAATTACTAATGCTAGGATAACTAGATGGTTGTTACTATTACAGGAATTCGATATTACCATTATTAATAGGCCTAGGAAAGAAAATGTTGTTGCTAATTATTTATCTCGTTTTACTAATAGTGATAACAACCTACCAGTTGAGGAGTCTTTCCCAGATGAACACTTGTTTGTAGTTTCAGCTCATTCCCCTTAGTATGCAGATGTTGCTAACTACTTCGCTGCAGGTAAGCTTCTAGCACACTTGTCAAAAAGAGAGAAAAGGAAGATTATTCAACAAAGTGTCAGGTATTGCTGGATAGATGGCATCTTTTCTACACAAGTTCTGATCTTGAGATTCGGAGATGTGTAAGGGAGGATGAAGTCTTCCATATCTTGAAGGCATGTCATGATGAGCCATGTGGACGACATTTTGCAGATAGGAAAACATGTCATAAGGTGCTAAGAATGGGTTATTATTGGCCAACGGTTTTTAAGGATGCCAAGAAATATGTCTAGTCTTGTGCCAGCTGTCAAAGAATGGGCCAACCTAATAGATTAGATGAAATGCCTCTTCTACCACAGTTGGTGGTGGAACCTTTTGACATATGGGCCTTAGATTTTGTTGGGCCTATCAATCCTCATTCAAAACATAAAGCTTACATTTTAGTTTGCACTGACTACATGACAAAATGGGTAGAAGTTGTGGCTTTGGTGAAGGCTAATGACCAGGTTGTAATAGATTTCCTGTATGGAGAAATATTTACTCGTTTTGGAATACCCAAGGAAGTAATCATAGATGGAGGACCACAATTTGTGTCACACAAATTCGAATCTTTGCTACAAAAGTACCATATTCAGCATAGGATAACTTCACCTTACTACCCCCAGGCCAATGGCCAGGTGGAAAGTACCAATAAATTGATTGAAGCTATCCTCACCAAAACAGTCAGGAGCCATCACAAAGACTCGGTTGACATACTTCCTGAAGCACTGTGGGCATATCGTACTACGTGGCGCAATACTATAGGTTTCTCCCCTTATGACTTGGTGTATGGAAAAAGCGTTGTCTTTCCCATTGAATTCGAAATCAAAACCTTGAAGACATCCATGGAAGTGAACCTAGATGTAACTGAAGCCTAGAGGACTAGATTGAATCAATTTAATGAACTTGAGGAAAAACGCATAGCTTCTGTGGATCAGACAACATTAATTCAACAACAGAGATCTAATTGGCATGTCAGGTTCATCAAGAAGCGATTCTTTTGTGAGGGAGACTAGGCGCTGTTACATGATTCAAGATTCAAAATGGAATTTAAAGGTAAGCTACGCACAAGATGGTTAGGTCCATATTTGATAGACAGAGTATTCGACAATGGAATAGTCCGCCTAGTCACCATCTATGAGAATCGTGCACCATTATTCGCTAACGGTCACAGGCTGCGACTGTATCATAAACCAATTTCAAGGGATGCGTTTGTTTCACAGATTGTAGCTGATCTGGGATACCAGTTGGATCAAGGGTAGGAATATTTCTCTGCCCCTGTCAATCTTTAGAAAGGCGCTGCAATTTCTACACAAAAATTTTGTACATAAATAAACTAATGCTTAGTTCCTTTTTCGTTTTTTTCTTCCTTTACACTTGATTATTTTTTTTTAGAATCTGTGCGGGAATTTATTCAAGGAGCAATGGTTATGATTGGGCCTAACAATGATGAGCCCCTACACAATTTTCTGTTTTATGGAAAAGCTCCTTACAGGAGAAAATTGGAATGATGAACAGTTCGGCGTAGCTGCAACTCTGAAAAATTTGCCTGTTTTTCCCTCCTGTCGCAGCTGCAACATTGTAAAACCTTGCCTATTTTCCCATCCCGTCATAGCTGCAACACCGTAAAATCGTGCCTATTTTTTCGTCTCATCACAGCTGCAACACCGTAAAACCTTGCATATTTTTTTTCGTCCCGTCGTAGCTGTAACACCGTAAAACCTGCCTATTTTTCCATTCTGCAGCTGCAACACCATAAAGTATCAACCATTTTTTCGTTACAGTAGCCATGACTCCATTTAAATTTTTCCTACTTCTACTCTTTTTAGCGACTGCAACTCAGCTAATTTGGCTGAATTTAACTATGGATTGTGGCTACAACTCCTCCGGATTTGTCCACAGTCGGGCTGCAACTCCTTCAAATCTGTCCAAAATTTCTGCCACCTGTGATTTTGCCGATTCAGGCTAACTTCACAGCTTTAATTATTATTCCTTTAGGATTGACAAGACAACTTTTGGTTTGATGGGAGAAGGATCATGGTAGCACGCACGCAATAATATTTAAATTTGAAGGCCACATTGATATGATGTATTACTCCGAGAAGTTACGATTCATCCCATAATTATTAAGGTACGGTTTTGGTTATTTACATGATTAAGCATTAAGTAGATTTGCCATAGTTAATCATACCTACCTTTTTATATCTATTGTTACACCCGTACTTCATTAACTGTCCATTCCCACGATCTAATGGTTACTCAAATTTATTTCACAACTGCCACCCTTTCCTAATTTGGGGCAAAATATTACCAATGACTCTATGCTGAAATTTCCAAATTTGCCAACTTCAACCTCCATTGTTCGTGCATGTCTTGCACTGAAATCTCCATTGTTGGATCCTACAATTTGCTAAGCTGATACTAGAATTTAGAAAGAAAGATAACATGGGTATCCTGGCCCGGCATGAACCTCCAAACATGCAGGCACTGCAAAAGAATGCTGAAATTTTCGCTATCTTTGAAGCCACAGGCTGGACTGATTTTTTCCAACGTCTTAATGGTTTTCATCATGAGACTACTCTACAGTTTTCCTTAAACCTTATAGAAACTTACTCAGAGGTTAGAGTTTTGCAGATAGAAGTTTCTGAGGCGATTGTAGCTGAGGTTACCGGGCTCCCGCAAGTAGGAAGAGCTTGGTTTGGAAGAAGAACTACCAATGCCAATACAGTACAAGAATTTTTGGTGGTAGGTGAACAATCACATCCATCAGGATGGGGGATAGAATCACAGTCATTGCCTTGCCCGTGGGACCAAGTGGCCATATTCCTCAAGGAGTATATCACCTGGGAAGGTACGTACCAGTCTGTCTATTATTTTGAGTTCCCACTGATGTCACATTTATGCCACAAAATATACTTAATGTTCCATTTTTTCTATTTAAAGACTTGCATCACATGGCAAGATTTTTCAGAGCAGCTAAGCATCCATATTATTCCATTACCCATCATGGCCTCACTAAACTTGTAATCTTAAGGGCCCTAGCTCAGAGAAATCAAACATGGGAGCAATTTACCGGCCAACCTCAGATATCCCAAGGACCTATACCTTTGCTTGAGATTCCCATTAGAGAAGTAAGGGAACCTATACCTTTGCCTGAGATTCCCATTAGAGAAGTAAGGGCACCTACACTTCTATTGAATGTCCAATTGGAGGAAGAGCAGAAGCACCAGAGTCCCTCCAATTTAGTTGGGGGGGGGGAGCTGAGACAGAATCAAAAGAAGAGGAAGAATCAACAAAATATGTAGCAGTAGCAAACCCTATAGAGGAGATAGAGAATTTGGGAGATCCATTAGCAGAAGCTGAAGCTCGAGCAGGATTGGATGTTGCGATAGCTAAAGCTGAAGCTGTGGGAGCTATGGTTATAGAAGAGAATACAGAAGTCCTCGCCATTGAATCCTCTCCTGAATGGAGGGGAACTTTAATTGAAGAAGAAACAGAGATGGTAGAGGAAAGAGAGGATGATGAAATAGGTAATATTCCCTCTACGTCTATTGCAGGGTTGGAAACCCTTGTACCTCAAAGGAAGAGAAGAAGGTTAAGAGGAGAAACACAAGCATCTCAACCAGTGAGGAGAAGGAGAACGAGGTCAGTCACAGTAGCTGAAGCAGCATGAGCAAAATGGGTAGATATTGAGGCAAACATTGAATTTCCCATTTTGAGACCAAGGACAGACAATGCTCCACAGGAGCCTATTGAAGAAGAACCTAAACTTGAGGGGATTTTTTTATGAGAATGGGTTACTGGAGGAAGAAGTGCAATTTCTTTGGAAAGAATTAGAGAATTGGAAGGAGGTATGTAAGAAATAGATAGATAGAAGGTTGCACACACTAGTAGAAGCTGCAAACCAGTTAGAAGGATCATCTCCTGCTAAGGAGGATGAAGAAGTGGAGAAATTAGTCTGCCCTACATGTGGGGAAATTTTTAGTCAATCAGGTCATAGAGTCATAGTGCATGCATTTGAGACCCAAAATCCTGCACCAGCAGCTGAAGAAGAACAAGAAGCACCTGATGTAGAATTAAGGAAATAATATGAACCAGAAGTAGGACCGATCCTTGATATAGAATTGGAAGAAGCTGAGCAATTACAACCTCAACCATCAGAATTGATGGATCGGCCTAATATAGGGAATATTGAAGCCAATCATAGTGCTGCCACAAAAGAACCAGCACCTTCAGAAATTTTTGTTGAATCTTCCATTCAAAAAGAATCAGTTAAACTAGAGATTGAGGTAATTTTTGATCCAAACTTAGAATTCTTGACTGTGACCCCAGAACCATCTCAGGATACAGAGCTAGTGGAGGAGTCCCAACAACAGGAAGATATTGAAATCAGTTAGGATGTTGTTACACAAGAACCAACATCCTCAGAAATCCTTGCTGAAGCTCCATTTCAAACGAGAACAACTGATCCTGAGGTGGACAAAATCCCTGATGTGGAGTTGGGAGAAGATGAATAGATGCAGTCACAGTCATTAGGGGACACTGAGGTATTTGGGGAACAGTATTATCTTTTGGTAGATATGGAAGTAACTTAAGATCAATTCCAGCATCATGAAAAAATTAGGGGATAGGACGCTGATACACAATAACCAGTAGTCTTGCATCTCCCTATCAAAGCCATGGATGTAATCCAAAAAGATGGGACTTAGGCATATGTGGAAATTGAAACTCAGGAAGAAGTTGTTACACAAGAACATACCTCTTCACAATTGAATACTGAAGTTGTTGAAGGAGAATTTCAATAAAAGGATGTCGTCACACAAGAACCATCATCCTCAAAATTAATGGCAGAAGTACCCATACAAGATAGAGCTAAAGGAGGGGAGCTTCAAAAAGAGATGTTGTTACACAAGAACCAACATCTCTAAGAGTGGTTGTAGAAGTGGCTATGCAAGAGGAGACTGTTGAAACCTTGATAGAAGAAGCTGTTACACTCCCAATGTAGAATGTCCAAGCCGAAACATCGTATGGCAAGGTATGCACTCAATTTTCCCAGAACTTTGTCAATCTAGACTCTGATGATGAGGAAAATGCAGGAGATGAAAGAATCCAGGGGCTGATCAAAGAACTCTCACTATTAAAAATGGAAGTGAAGAAATGGAAGAGGTAGGTGGATAAGTATCAAGAAGGAATGATCCCCCTCGTTGATCACAAAAAGACTATCAGAGAACTGAGGGAGAAATGGGCAGAAGAGTTAATGTTCCAGAAATTATGATGGGAAGAGATACAGAAAGAATTGAAGGAGCTGAAAAAGTTCAAATCTATGCAGGTGGAGAAGGACCAGCTGTATACTCTTTCCCAAGAATTGTTAAGCACCAGACTACCATCTCCTTCTTACCCTGTATTTTTGTTTGAACAATTTATTTGGTTTAAATTGAAAGTAGTAAAGGAGGGGAGACTTTATGAAATGGAAACCTCAGCCCAGTTTCTGGAGACTTTTATGGAAAGTAATTTCGTTGAGCAGAACTTGCTCTGTGAACTTTTCCTACATGGAATGGCTTGTCCCTTGGACCACCATTCGAACCTTTCCCCTTACCTTGGAGATGTTCAACTAAGAGCTTTTGTCTCCTTTATCAGCAACCATGTGCAATGGAAAATATCTTTCTAGACATACTCACAATGAGGCCATCACTAATCTTTGGGTTCGAAGTGAGCCTCAATCCCCTCGCCTTCTCCTTGCTTTGCAACAACAAAGGCTTACATCTTCCATCAAGACCCAAAATATATTTGGACTTCAAGAAAGGGTCATCTCCGGGTGTGTTGGCCAAATTACCATGCATCAACAATCAACATTGGAAGGCAGTAAGCATAGATGATAGGTTGCCCCTTTATCATTGTAGAATAGGGACCCTTACTGTTTCAAGAATTTTAAACATGCTCTTTCAAGGGTCGAAGGATATGTCGGATGTATAAGGAAGTGTGGAGCTAATTGGCTGGGACTCAAGTTTAAATTTCCTCTTATCTGGTGGCCAACTAAATCATACAGGGAAGATTTCTTTTTGACAAAGGCAGAAGAAGAACAGTGCTGGATATATTGGGTTGCCTACAATGGATTTCTAGAAACACAGGGATCACCTGAGCTCCCTTATAACTTTTCCTCTCTCCATGAACAAAGTACAAGGCTTGATTCAAATCCAGACTAATGGATATTGTTGCATACGGACATGCAACATGACAGTTGGGGGGAGATGTTGGGCCCATAAATGACCCCTTTTTTACCACACTTAATATACTCTTTTTGCCTTATCTTACCTTATTTTCATGCACCTGACATATGTTTTTCCTTCAGTAAAGCCCTGATTCCTCATAGGTATGATTAATTATTGTTTTATCTTATTACTACTTATGATTGTAATAAACAGGGCTTTACCTCTTGAATTATGCTAATAAGTTGGTTTTATGAAGATTGTTCAAAGCATGAAGGATACAGGTGCATCAGCTGAAGCAAATTCTAGAAGAAACAAATATCTATTTCCATCTGTGCACACAGGCTCTATTTTTGTAGGTGAAATGCAGTCAAAGATCCTCATACTACGCAAGCTGCAACAACCAAGGTTGTAATAGACTCGGTTCAACAGCACGCCATTATTCAAGGGTAGCTGCAACTGATGTAGTAATTCTTGATTTGGTTCTGTTATTTCATTATCGGCTCATGCAACAAAATTCCTATATTCTTTGCTTCTGTTTCGCCACAGTTGTAACAACGCATTGTAATAGGGAACCCTGAAGATTGTAGATCTTCATGGCTGCTCGATATTAGTGGATAGAAGTTATGAAGATTAATGTATAAATATTAGGGAGTATCTAGAGCCAAGGGTTGGAAAATAATTGATCATATTGTATAAGTTGTGACAGAGACTGCACTTTCATTCCATCATCTAATACAAGGAGCAAGATTCTTCTGATTTCTGTGTTTTAACTTGTGGTAGTTTTCAGCATCTCTGTTTGAAGGCTGGGCCCACCTTCCTACAGAGATCGCTGAGTTAATTAGGTATTTATCTTCTCTGTCATGTGGTGTGGATGTTACAGTAGATGTATTCTTTTATAACAGCTGCAATAGTAATCATTTATTGTGTGTTTCCTTAATTGATCAGTAATCACATTTCTTGTAAGCTGCAGTAGAGTGGTATGACAGTTGACTATGTAGACTAATTTTCCTTATGCACTTTTGTGGTAGTTGTAACACCCAAGCTCATCCCTAGTTTCTTTCAATTGTTTTCTTTCTTGAGTTTCGCTAATTCAGTCCATTCACAGTTATAATTGTTGAGTTCAATTTTTGCATTTTTGATTTCTAGATCAAGTCGGATTGAGATAGTTATAATGGATCTTTAGATGGCCTGGTAATTTAGGATTTAACTTTTTGCAAAAGTAAATCTAGATGTTTATTTTCTGAATCTTTTATTTCTAGATAAAGGTTGTAAGAAGGTATTTGTGATTCTGCATTCTTAAGAAGGTAAATTAGATCAGGTTAATCATGGGAAGAGTTGGGCTAAACAAGAAGGTATGATAGTTTATTCAACAGTATCAACTACTTAGTGTTTAAGCACAGACAGTGTAAAATTATCTTTGCAACAAAAATACTTTCCTAGATTGATAATTTATATTGAACATTCTATATGTTGGCTTTAATTAACTTGCATATAGAGTGCCCAACACCATGTCCACCCACACACCTTTAGCAAGGGGGACCTTGTCCTCATCTATGACCAATCCCATGATAAGACTAGAATATGGAAGCTCGAATCCATGTGGTATGGCCCTTATGTCATCCATTGATGTCTCGGCAAGGGGGCATACCTTCTCTTCGACTCTGACGGTCGTCTCTGGAAGAATCCTCGTAATGGGATCTACCTGAAGAGATTATATGCCTAAGTTGACCAACCTACATACCCTTGTATCATAGTTTTTCTTTCTTGTTTTGCATCATTTTACCACGAGCCTCATAGTTTGTTTCCTTGGTTGCTCCAGATGGATCTTACCTTGCCCTCCTATGTTGGTTTTTCTGATGGCATAAGTGGATGATCTCCTAATCTCACCTTGACTACGTAGGTGATTTAATCCATATCGACGGAATGTGTGTTGGTGTTGCTACCAACAACCAAGATAAGTATGACAGTGTCACTGGTCTCCTGACCTTCGCCCTTCACTTGGGTATTTTCCACCTTGATGTCTTCCTAGACTCCCAGTTGCTTGTTGCTTGCTTGGCTTCCTAGTGTTGGTCCTCTCGATTTACGTGCCACTAGGAAAGTCAAACCCCTTATGTATTGGCATGTTCACGAGCCCTCCGCTCCATCCATAATGCAAACTCTACCTTATGATACCATCATTCATCGTCTTGCAAGGAGGCCCTGCCAGTGTTCTACTATTATTTTTCTTCCCCATTAACCATGATCACAACATCACCTCCTTCGGCTCATTGAGCACTTTCTCCTTGCTTGACTGACCATTACAGAGTTTATGTTAATCTCTTTTCTTACTCCTTAAAGAATGAAAAGATTTTCGAGCACGCTTGCTTCCTTTCATGCTCATTAAAGTATTTGAAAGGGAGTCTATATCGCCTCGTTTATCCCCTTTTTCAGACTACATAGACTAATTAAAGAAAGGGACCCCCCTAACACCTTCCAGCTAGGAACGATTCCCCTTGTATCCTTTTATGATTTTTTGGACATTGGGGCCGTAACTTATGAAAAATATCACTTATGGCTTGTATTTAAGCTCTTTTACATCCCTCTCATAAAGAAAAGATCATCAAGCAAACTTGGTTTCGTTCATGCTCGTAAAAGTATTTGAATGACCGTCCAATCAATATAGGTTTAACCTTTTTCGACATGGTTGGACTACCTACGGAAAATAAGTCTCTCTATCCCTTTCAGCTGGGAGAGATCTCCTTTGTACAATTTTATCCCTTTTCAGACTTAGGAGACTACTGTACTAAAAAGAGACCCACTGGAGTCTTCTTCCTATTTTCAGACCCTCTAAACATGAAAACACCATTGAGCATTTACCATCTCGGGCTTGACAAAAATTCATGAGATAACATCATATTGAGCATACTTCTATCCCTTCTTCGAGCACCTTAAACTATGAAGAAGACCCAAATGGTGCCTTTCGTTGCCCACATATATTGCATATAGTCTCCCATTATGGAAACTCCCCCCCATTGGGTCACGTTTCCCCCCATTGGGCCGCCTTTGTTCAGAGTACTACAAATCAGATTCAATTAAGCCAACTATTTTCAAGTTGGTGACTGCTCATTGTGTTTACCAAATATAGTTTCTAACTTTTCCCAAGTCACGCTGGGACGTCAATTCCTTGAAGATGAAATCACAAGTCATTAGATATGGACATCATGATTAATCCACGGGATTTTTCATTTTCATTATCCCATTTTAATTTCTTATCGGGATGAGTAGGGGTTATTTCTTTTCCCAAGGTTATAAGGTGAAATCCCCTACTTCATAGGACATCCTCCATATGGGCTCTCCATCAGAAGTAGTTGGTAATGGTAAGCATGATATCACTTGGACTAGAAATATTTTAATATGCAACTAATATCGATTCAGAAGTAGTAAATGGTGGTCTAGATGCAAAGATCTTGAAAAAAACAGGGAGTTAAGAGAAACACGAAACTAAAACCATAATATGAATGTCAAAGTTATGCGAGTTTAAAAATAATGCAAAAAATGAACCAAGGTTCCATGTGGCAAGAAGAGGTTGAACCATGTCGAGATGGATGCTCAATGAAATTAATAATTCCCCATTACTAATTTTTCTTATAAGCTCACTTTTACAAATAAGTTGTTTTTTGAAATAAGTGACCCACTTTTGTAAAACAAGTGGGAAACACATTTACAATGAAGTTACTTTTTAACTTAAAGTTACATGAACTTTTTCACAAAGCAACAAAAATAAGGACTTGAACCCAATACCTCATACTTAATAAAGTAGCTTTCAAACAAGTAAGTAAAACAAAATGTTTACTAATATTATGAAGGAGAATGGGGGTTTTGGTGTTGTTGTAGTTGTTACTTGAGATTACGCCTACCAAAATAACCTTTCTTTTGTCCTACAAGACATTTTTACACCATCACGTAAAAACAAAAAAAACAAAATTTCAAAACATAAATTTCTCAAATTTTGGGTTATACCTTTGTTAGCTTGCCTAAAAAATGCAAGTTTTCTCATTGCTTTTGGGCAAGGAGCACAACAAAGAGCATACATAATCATGAAAACCATTTACACTTTGTTTTTTATTTGTCGAGTTTTCATAGAGTACATGTCAAAGAGCATATGTAGACCGTAAATGTAACAAACCAAGAATTAAACAAAAACTAGGCTAAATTATGAACATTTTGAGAAAGTTTTTTAAAAAGAAAATCCATAAATGTAAATAGTATACCTCAAGATTTGATAAAATTGCCATATCTTGAGCAAACATAAACCTTTTTGAGTGAAACAAAAAGAATTTCCAACTAAAATAAGCACTCCAAATATAATGACACACCTCTCTCATCCCAAATGCACAGAAATAGCATAATCCATGAATATTTTGATGCATGCAACTACTTTGGTTCAAATTCTCAATCAACAATGTGAGAAGGTCTTCATAAGAACTCATCACGAACTCATAAGCTAATATTAAGAAACCTTAAGCAAGTTTAATACCTTTAAGAAATACGAAAATGACTAATGATGGATGTAATCAGGTGCTAATATCCCAACAAAGTACCAATGTAATATAAGTGTGTATACTTTTTGTGCAACTTAGGGAATAACAAAAAGGGAGTTTCTCTACAGGACCGATTTATTCATTCCAAATCCCTCAAACTTTATGAATATATTCCATGTGAATAAATGATCTATGTCGAACATAGGAGAAATTGTTTGATTTTCAATCATTGATGAATATTGATAACAAATGCATGATAACCACTGATAATGATAATGGGCGTTAAGGAAAATAGTGCAGTTTAGTAAGTGTGAATATATGTGCTAATGTTGAACTCTTTTTAGAATCTATCAAATAGGGTCCATTGATGGATTCACACTATCGATAGAAAGGGAACTTGCCACTAATGACTACAAGCCTCAAGGTACTAAAAAGAATTTTAAGTCTCACTCCCAAAGAAAATGATTTGGTGTTGATAGGATGAGATATACTAAAAGGAGGAAATTAGGGAATCCCTCATCAACCAAGATGAGCAAGTATCGGGAACATGAATTAAGTTAAATTTCTTGGACAAAATGTTGCACAAACACACTGCCAATTACATCCCTTGCATACACCAATCGTAAATAACACATGTGAAATAATATCTAATTGATGAACACTAATGTAAGTCATAGATAGAGATGGGAATTCCACCAATGATGAAAATGGAATCCGAAGTATAACACGAACCCACAATGTGAATATAAGTCTTTCCATCGAACACAGAGGGACACCACTCACTCAACAACCAATGATGAGATGCCATATATCCCTAATTTCCAGAGATTCTATGTCTATCTCCTTGAATAATGAGTTAAAGTTGATGAGAGAAGATCCACAACAAGAAGGTTGTGGAAGACCTTATGTACTAGCAAGAGATAACATTGGATATATGATTTCACTGAGAACAACTTGATAATAAGGAAGACCAACATGCAAAGTTAGGAAATGGATGACTCAAATTTTACATCTTTTGAAATGTTGAGCTCAGTAAACCATACCACCTGAACTTGTCCCAAACATCATCAATGTTGAACTGATCACTCGAGAGATACATATGGTGACCAATAGGCAACACATTCCTCTGTGAAACATTCCTTTCATCATCAAAGCTAGGAGAAAATAGTAGGACAACATTACACCCTAAACTCATGAAACTGAACGAAACCTTACCACATCCCATGCTCAATATCCCATCTACAAGCCACATCGCCATCAAACCAAGTTTAAATGTCCATGCAGAGCAATCAGAGTTCAAAGGTATGCAGTTGATGGAGGAATGGGGGAGGGATATATGAGCCTCCTCATATTCCACTTTGAGAAACCTGTCAACGACCCTCATCAAATCATAATGCAATATACTATATGCATTCAAAAACTTGATTGCAATGGAGGCTAAAACCGTGTTATAATATTTTCTAGGGGAACCACCACCTTGAGGGTATCCCCCACTTTTGGATGAGGACCCCTTTGTCCAAATAAACTACTTGATTTGTCGTATTATTAGCATTGAATTTGTTATTTCTTTGAATGTGGAATAAATTGATAAAATCAATGAATGTAAGATAGTTGTGAATCCTTTAAAACATACTGAACAAAATTTTTCCATATTTCGCTTGCTCTTTTTTGATAATCCTATAACAAGGGAGGAATCGCTAAAGATCTAACTTCGCCTTATTTTCCAATATTAAATAAGAGTGATCTCAATGTATAGAGCATGAATTTCAGTTTGATTATTAGTTGTTTCCTTAAGACACTATCCAACAGACAAAATTTGATTTCCATCAGGTCTATATAGGACCCCCCTCAACGCTTAGCACCCCTTTTAATTTTTAAGGCATGGGGTGGCCTTGATCCACTTATATGTGCACAAGTCACAAGATCATTTATTGCAAACTTTCTAGGTGTAACTACACATTCTAAAAAACCCATTATTCTTACTAGATACCATTTATTCCATTTGTTTTCTTGGCATTTTTAATACCCCTTGTTATTTCTACCCGTAGTGCTCAGGCAAGACATAGACAAGACAAAACTTGTATAAGCTTACAAATCACAAAAATAAGCAAATAAGTGCACTAACATCTTAACATAGGGATATTCCATTATAGTAAGAAAGCCACGGGTTCAATGGATTAGTGTTCTACTAGTTTCACCCCTTTCTCCAGTCTAATACATGGTCATGCATTCTTTAAGGAAGGGGTTTATGTATATTGATTTCTATTTGTAGACCTAGAAAGGTAAGCCATCTCAAGTTGTAACTCTTTGTCCCTTAGATCTTTGATCTCAAGAACATTTTATGAAAAAATATCTATATATAAATCTTGTTTTTGTAGTAATCTTTAGCCAAGTGATATACTTGATAACCCATTCTTGTTTTCTTATCATTTAGGCTCAATGACACTATCATCAAGAGAGATGTGAGAGATTATGAGCCTAGTGCTCAATTTGACCTATGGGAACTCTTATTGTTCTTTAGGTAGAGTTGAGTACTTTCTTCCTTGTATTATATCATCGTATTATATTTTTTCATATATTAATATTAAGGTAAGATGTAACACCAAGGAGATTATTTATTTTTTAGGGATGAGACCCATCTTTTGAAATAAGAGACCTATTTGGTTGGTTGAGATCAATAAAAAAAATAAGGGTAATCATATTCCTCTTCTCGTGTAATGAACAAAGGAAGTATATACATCACTATGAGGCTGTGTGGAGGGATCATATAAGTTGTGTGGTGATATTGACTTCCTCATCATTGAAAAAACCTAAAAAATTCATTCTTCGAACTGAAATCACCCACTCAAAAAGAGCGCCAGATAGTGAAAAAAAAAGGTTTATGGGAGAGCGAGTTAAATTGGTGAACACCTCTTACCTTAAATATGGGATCAAGCTATGGGATTTTAAAAATGCATAGAACCAACTTGGAACAAAGTAAACCATACAAAATTAGAGATAAAACCTTAGATACATAAATATAGATAAACAATGGGTCTTATGACAACTGATACATAGAAATATATGTGACATAGGGGCTCTAGTTCTCAATCTTGTTTTCTATATGAAGGATTCAAATTGGAGTAAAGGGAAAATTTGTTACCTCACAAACAATTTCTACTTCCTAAAGAGAGTTTCACCATTATTGATTATGTGGGTTCTAGTTCTCAATCTTATTTTCCACGTGAAGGATTCGAATTTGAGCAAAGAGCAAAGGTATGGCCTCCCAATCAATTTCTACTTCCAAAACAGAGTTTCACCGTTGTTGATTGTGCATTGATTTATTTCCTCATAAGCAATCAATCAATACCTATTATTTCTCCCTATCCCTACACCCCTCCTCCCCCAAATACATATACACCTACTTTAATTGAACAATGCATTTCCTCACTTAATATGAAACAATATGATGACTTAATTTTAAACAATTTTAAAACCCTCATTTATGATCCGGATTTATGCGTGAACGAAATGAAGGAACATATATAGAATCATAATAACAGACATTTTGCAAATATAACAGAGACACAGTAAACACATATTCTATTAAATGGCGAAAATAGAACAGACTGTAATACAATTGCTAGAATGGTGGTAGCTATCTCTGAGAAGAGATGTGGCCGCTACGCTCATTCGTGCGAAGATGAATACAAAATGAGGCCAAAGGGGCCTATATATAATAATAATGAGGCGAGAACCCCAAAAGTCCCAAAACGTAACCCTAGAAGATGAACCGTCATAAAGTTTGCGGCCCCGCGGTGGTAAGTTGAACAGTCAACTTCCCGGGGTCATAACTTTTGCATACGATCTCCGATTTGGGCGTTCGATAGCTTGTTGGAAAGGTCTATCTAAGCTTTACAACTTTTGGTCGGCCAAATGAATGCCGATGGCAACCATTTGGCCCCGAATCTCCAAAAAACGTCGTTTAAGGCCTCAAAACGGCCCCGGAAGTTTAGGACTCGAAAAACTGCCGAAAAATAACTAGGAAACTGCCACAATGGACAATTGTTTTGAGCCAGTGGAATAGGTGGGTGGCCACCGATCTCCATCTGGATCAATTTATGAATGAATGTGTTAAAATATTAATCAACAAGTAAAATCCCTATAATTATAATTAGAGCACACATATCAAATCATCTTTATAAATAACCTAACATCTAATCCCTATCCTTCAATGCATTTTTACCATCCCTAAGAAATTATACCCCAAACTGGTACTTTACCTATTGAGTCACATGCACAATATTGCCACAATGCAATCTCTGATTTGCCATCTAACAAATTGCCTCCAAAACTTATCCCATACTCAAGTATACTTGGAAAGAACTACGACTCGACTCTTTGAAAAATATTTCAACCCCCTTTAAGAGGTCTACAGACTATTCAACAATATAGTCTTTTTTTTCAAAAGAAAAAAAGATATATTAGTGTATTAGTGTATGTAAAGGTGTACACAAAAGATTAATAGACAAAGAGACACGAGGCCAACCTCAAAGATAGGAGGCAAGGCCTAACATAGAAGCCATTAGTCACTTATAGACCGGAAACATAAGCAAAAAGAGCATAGATACAAAGTGTGGACAAGCCAGTGAAAAAAAAGACATGATCACCAACAACATAATGAGTACAAAGAGTTGAGCTCATGAGTGGAAGATCTATAACCTATCCTCAAAGGAAAGAACACCTTCCACCCATTTCTGATAGAAGATAAAACCTTCCTCATCATTTAAAGCGAGTTTAGAAAAATCATCTGCCAATTGATTTAATTGTCTATATATATGAAAGAAAGAAATGTCTTTAAAATGTACAATCAGATGGCAAACTTTCTTCAACCATCCTATGAGAGGAAGGATGTTGATGGAGTTTTTTTCGAAACCGAGTCAATGATAACTTTTCCATCAATGTTAATCAACAATATGGTCTATTGGCTTCCACTTCCACTGGATCGCTCATTGTCACTCGCTCCTACTAGTGCGAAATCCTAAACCCTAGGATCTCTTGTCGACCATGGGCGTAAATATCTCACCACATCCAAGATTCCTTAAACTTTAATATTAGCTTTAGAAAACGTATGGGTGAAGATATATTAAAAAATGGATCCAACAACTCCCTCCAACACAAATACTCCATGAATATAATGAGAAGGCATACATCTTATCCAAGGAGGGGCTTCAAATGGCTACAGGCCTACTATCCTTTACTGAATATTGTGAAGGTATAGTCATTGGGGAAGCCACTATTCAGCTTTTTTAGATGAGCTTTTCGCTTTTTGGCCTACTCTACTTGTTACATGAGTATGTCATTTATTTTCCTATATGGTATATTTAATAGATTTTGTTGAACTTCACCTCTGTGTGATTGTCTTTAGACAACTTTCGAGAGCCCCTCCTTGGATAACATTTCTGGGTTCTCTGTATCTTCTCTAGGGACAACTTTGGATAGTCAACCACCTTTGGTGGGGATGTTTTGTGAAGAGTGACTCATCAGTCCCAGTACTGTCTGGTCCTTTGATTCTGCTTATGATTGATATCTTATCATGATGATGTAACTTGTTACCTTTGATTCACTTTGAATATCAATAAATTGCTATTTTTCGTTTGAAAAAAAACACTCCACGAATAATTTAATTAGATATATAGATACCATAATATGCATTCCACATGCTTTAATTTCCAATTTATTTAACTTCCATGTATTATAGTTTTTTCATATATATATAATAGAAGGGAGAGAGACCAGCATCCATGTCCTTGCACACTTCTCACATGGCAAAGGAAATTAAAGTTAGGTAAACTTCCATTCATCTCTTTTTAACATACTTTTTTTAATAATAAAAATAATAGTATTAGAGGGTTCTATTGAATTTAAAATTGGGCAAACGATCCGCATTGACTCGAAATTAAAAGGTTAAGTTTAAATTATGTTTTCAACATTGTCACGTATTTGGTCAGATATGCTAATTTAAAATTATGGAAGAACTTAATGTTTTTAATATATTTTTTTATTTAAAAATAGAAAAAATTTATTTATTTATGTAAAGTAAAATAAATATTAAAAATTTTATACAATAAAAATATAATAACATTATTTTGAAAATATATATAATAATATTATATTCTAATAAAAATTGAAATTTAAGTTTTTATTATAATAAGTATGGATCTTATTTATTCAAATGAGCTATTTGTTTTAAATTTAAATAAAACAAATGATTTGTATTAAATTTAATAAATTTATTAAAAAATATTGTTTTTCAATAGAGAGTTTTTTTGGCTTGCTAATAACTTTTTGACTTATTCACTTTAAAGATACCTACACTTTAACTAAATAAATTAAAGAAAATTAACATTTTTAAATGTAGAATTATCAAGATACAAACTATTTCAAAACTGTTCATCCAATTATTATTAGCATTTGCACCAAGATGTGCAAAGAAAAGCCGAGGGGGTAAAAATATTGTGTCTTTCCGTAAGCCAACCTTTGTGACTTTGGTACTTGCTGCATTATGCATTTCCATAGGGTTGTATCTTAGTAATAGTAATTATAATAATTTTAGGAAAAAATTGGATTGAATTCAACTGAGTTTTTTTCGATTTCCGAAATCCCCAATCGAAATCGGAATATTAGGGAATCGGAAATTAGGAAATCAGAAAATTATTTGAACAAAAACCTAAGTCCGAACTTTTCGATATCGGAGGCGGGAGTTGCCACATGGATTTTGACTGAATAATTGTTTGTCGATTTGCGATTTGTCTAAATTTCTTATTTTCGACATATAAATATTATGATAGGACATTTATGAATTTTGATTTGCTTACAATGAAGTCTGAGATTTCCGCTTTCCAATTTTCAATTTCTTATATTTTCGATATTGGAAACGGGGATAACTTTCATTTGTTCGATTGTAGACTTTTTCTCTTCCATATTGGAAAGTGGAAATTCCACATGGATTTTGACTGAATGATTCTTTCTTGATTTGTGATTTGTCTAAATTGCATATTTCTGACATATAAATATCATGATAGGACATTTATGAATTGGGAAATGTATGGGACAAGGGAAAGGCATTAGCATCACAGTCAACAAGTAATTTGTATCCTATTTAAGCATTATCTAATTTAAACTTTAATTTCTGTACAATCAATATAAAAAACAAAAAATGAATAGTGTGGTTAAGTGAATATCAATGAAAGCAACATGATATTAAAAATAACGGAAAGGTGAAATAATCTAAAAATCGGAAATGTAAATGTTTGGTGTTTGCTTGAACTTGTCCGTTGATCCATAGGAAATATACGGTCAAGATTATTTTTGTCCTTGTAGATGGCTTTTTAAAGAATTGAAGTTAAGATTTTCCAGTTTAGCTTGAGTTTTTTACTCTGTATTTCCCGTGTCTGAGCACGTAGACTTGTGATTTTGACAATCGGAAACCCGAGTTCCCACATGGATTTTGACTGAATGATTGTTTCCCGATTTGCGATTTGTCCAAATTTCTTATTTCCGACATATAAATATTATGATAGAACATTTATGAATTTGGATTTGCGCACAATCAACTCTAAGATTTCCGATTTCCGATTTCCAAAACCCTCAATCGAAAATGAAAGATCAAGAATTGGATATTGGACTTTAGTTTTTTTTCAAATAATTTCCTGGTTTCCCAATTTTCGATTCCCTATATTTTGGATATCCGAAACAAGCAATATCGTTTTATATTTTAATAACGTTTATTTGTTCTATTTTAGACTTTTTCTTTTGCATAGCGGAAAGCGTGTTTCGCACATGGTTTTTGACTAAATAATTGTTTCTCGATTTGCAATTTGTCTAAATTTCCTATTTCAGACATATAAATATCATGATAGGACATTTATGAATTTGCAAATGTATGGGACAACGGAAAGGGATTAGCATTGCAGTCAAGAAGTAATATGTATCCTATTTAAGCATTATCTAATTTAAAATTTAATATCCGTACAACCAATATAAAAAACAAAAAAAAGGATAGTGTGGTTAGGTGAATATTAAAGAAAACAACATGATATTAAAAATAGCGGAAACGTCAAATAACCTAAAAATTGGAAATGTAAATGTGAAATCGAAAATGTAAATGTTTCGTGTTTAGATGGATTTTTAAAGAATTGAACTCAAGATTTTTCAGTGTGGCTATATTTTTTTATTGTGCATTTCCTGTGTTTGAGCACGTAGACTCGTGATTTTGACTTGTAAGTTTTTACTCATTGACTGTTTTTTCTAGTAAATTTAAACTCTCAGTCGTTTTTAGAGATGGTTGTTAAAATTCAATCAGAGAAGGTATCTGCTACTACCAGGGATAGTAGATCTAAAACGGCTCTTCAAGAGCAGAAAATCAAAGATCCCAATGCCGATGTTTTTAGTGACATAAGTGGGTATGTGTCTGACTCCTCATATGTGGATTGGTACAGAAATTATTCTATTTTTAATAGTGATGATTTTTCCTCTGTTACTAATGACCAACATTTTTACATTAACATACGCAATTCTTAGCTCCATTGCATTGCGGCGAGACCTCCTTTTATGCCTTACACGGACCCTATTAAGTGGGCATTGGATCACGTTGATCTTAACCAACGAATGTTTAATGATATTGACAATGTCTCTATTTATTCATTTGCTCCAGAAGTGTTTTCTCAGGCTTATGGTTTGAAAACTCCCAAGCAGTTTTTCTCGGGGAAATTTTTCAACAAATTCCTTTCCAAATCAAAATACGAACAAGTAGTGAAATGTTGGCTGGAAGACCCAACACTAGTGATTCCTGTTTCACTTTCGGCATATCCAGTTTCTTGGTTTAGAGAGCCTTTCTCGTTGTTGGTGGCCATGTTTTGCAGGTTATATGGTTTTCCTAATTGTTCCTTATTAAAAAATAAATGGGTCCCTATGGTGAACCATGTTTTGCTTACAAGTGATTTGTTCTACTGGGCGCAAATTATGTTTTGCAATTTGCGGGGGAAAATTGAAAAATATTAGAAAAACCCAGCGAACCAGAAACCCTCTTTCTACATGTTAGGGTACGTTAAGGATGCATTCTGTGCGTGTTCATGTTTCCCGAGGCTAAATTGGGATTGGAAGGAGAAATGTCCACCTGTTCATATATATTGCATTGATATGCGGGACGACAATTTCATACCTCGTGTTTATGAGCTCTGTGACCTGTTTCTCGGGTCAATGTACTGTAAAAATTTTAAAGTTGATGCTCTTGCATTTTCTAAATAAGATAGGGAACTAATTTCTATTTATGGCAACTGGTATGTAGGAGAATATTTCTCTTACATAAGGATTTGGGGCAGCAATATAGTGCACTTGCTTTCGAGAATTGTTCCAGATCGAATTGTGCTTCAAGAATTTTCCTATCAGACTGTGATTGATGGGGTTTTCTCCAAGTTGACCAAACATAAGAAAAAGGGGTGGCCTAAATTTCCTGTGAATCTTGGCAATCTTACGGTACATAATGTTGGTCATGCATGTTTGTTGGGAAAGGAGATTTCTGTTATGAGCTTGGGAGAGGTATTCAAAAGAAGGCATGATCTGACGAGTTTTTTGCATAATGTATTTGCTCAAGAACATGTGAAATTTCAATATGTTCATGAAAATGAGCTCGATGATTCCATGATGCGAGGAGCTTCCACTTTCAGGAGGCAATTCATAAAGTTAGTGATCCAGAGACAAAGTCGCATCAGTACATGTATGAAAAGGATCTTAAGAGAAGAGTTTTGTGAGAAAGAGCAAATAAATTCGAACTAAAACAAGATCTTGAAAAGGAGAAGACAAAACAAGAAGCGAGAGAATATTTAGCAAGGTATGATGTTGATGTTGCTGCTCGATCTAAGGACAAGGGTAAAGGTGTCCTACAATGCCTAGCTAGCCCCTCTCTTTGCAGAATTGGATTGCTAATAACTTTTTGACTTATTAACTTTAAAGATACCTACACTTTAACTAAATAAATTAAAGACATTTATTCATAAGGGTTGAACTGTACATTACATTTTTACAGTTCCTACCTTATGATAGGACATTTATGAATTTTGATCTGCTTACAATGAACTCTAAGATTTCCGCTTTCCAATTTTCAATTTCTTATATTTTCGATATTGGAAACGGGGATAACTTTCATTTGTTCGATTGTAGACTTTTTCTTTTCCATATTGGAAAGTGGAGATTCAACATGGATTTTGACTGAATTATTCTTTCTCGATTTGTGATTTTTCTAAATTGCATATTTCTGACATATAAATATCATGATAGGACATTTATGAATTGGGAAATGTATGGGACAAGGGAAAGGCATTAGCATCACAGTCAACAAGTAATTTGTATCCTATTTGAGAATTATCTAATTTAAACTTTAATTTCTGTACAATCAATATAAAAAATAAAAAATGAATAGTGTGGTTAAGTGAATATTAATGAAAGCAACATGATATTAAAAAGAACAGAAAGGTGAAATAATCTAGAAATCGGAAATGTAAATGTTTGGTGTTTGCTTGAACTTGTCCGTTGATCCATAGGAAATATACGGTCAAGATTATTTTTGTCCTTGTAGATGGCTTTTTAAAGAATCGAAGTTAAGATTTTTCAGTTTGGCGTGAGTTTTTTACTGTGCATTTCCTGTGTTTGAGTGCGTAGACTCGTGATTTTGACAATCGAAAACCCGATTTCCCACATGGATTTTGACTGAATGATTGTTTCCCGATTTGCGATTTGTCTAAATTTCTTATTTCCAACATATAAACATTATGATAGAACATTTATGAATTTGGATTTGCGCACAATCAACTCTAAGATTTCTGATTTCCGAAACCCTCAATCGAAAATAAAAGATCAAGAATTGGATATTGGACTTTAGGTTTTTTTCAATAATTTCCTAGTTTCCTGATTTCTAATTCCCTGTATTTCGGATATCCGAAACAGGAAATATCATTTTATATTTTAATAACATTCATTTGTTCGATTTTAGACTTTTTCTTTTGCATATCGGAAAGCGTGTTTTGCACATGGTTTTTGACTAAATAATTGTTTCTCGATTTGCGATTTGTCTAAATTTCCTATTTCAGACATATAAATATCATGATAGAACATTTATGAATTCCCAAATGTATGGGACAATGGAAAGGGATTAGCATCGCAGTCAAGAAGTAATATATATCCTATTTAAGTATTATCTAATTTAAAATTTAATTTCCGTGCGACCAATATAAAAAACAAAAAAAAGGATAGTGTGGTTAGGTGAATATTAAAGAAAACAACATGATATTAAAAATAGCGGAAACGTCAAATAACCTAAAAAATGGATATGTAAATGTGAAATCGAAAATGTAAATGTTTCGTGTTTAGATGGCTTTTTAAAGAATTGAACTCAAGATTTTTCAGTGTGGCCATATTTTTTTACTGTGCATTTCCTGTGTTTGAGCGCGTAGACTCGTGATTTTGACCTGTAAGTTTTTACTCATTGACTGTTTTTTCTAGTAAATTTAAACTCTCAGTCGTTTTTAGAGATGGTTGTTACAATTGAATCAGAGAAGGTATCTGCTATGACCGAGGATAGTAGATCTAAAATGGCTCTTTAAGAGCAGAAAATCAAAGATCCCAATGCCGGTGTTTTTAGTGACACAAGTGGGTATGTGTCTGAATCCTCATACGTGGATTGGTATAGAATTTATTCTATTTTTAATAGCGATGATTTTTCCTCTGTTACTAATGACCAACATTTTTACATTAACATACGTAATTCTTAGCTCCATTGCATTGCGGCGAGACCTCCTTTTATGCCTTACACGGACACTGTTAAGTGGGCATTGGATCACGTTGATCTTAACCAATGAATGTTTAATGATATTGACAATGTCTCTATTGCTTTGTTTGCTCCAGAAGTGTTTTCTCAGGCTTATGGTTTGAAAACTCCCAAGCAGTTTTTCTCAGGGAAATGTTTCGACAAATTCCTTTCCAAATCAAAATACAAACAAGTAGTGAAATGTTGGCTGGAAAACCCAACACTAGTGATTCCCGTTTCATTTTCGGCATATCCAGTTTCTTGGTTTAGAGAGCCTTTCTCGTTGTTGGTGGCCATGTTTTGTAGGTTATATGGTTTTCCTAATTGTTCCTTATTCAAAAATAAATGGGTCCCTATGGCGAACCATGTTTTGCTTACAGGTGATTCGTTCTATTGGGTGCAAATTATGTTTTGCAATTTGCGGGGGGGAATTGAAAAATATCAGAGAAACCCAGTGAACCAGAAACCCTCTTTCTACATGTTAGGGTACGTTATGGATGCATTCTATGCGTGTTCATGTTTCCCAGAGCTAAATTGGGATTAGAAGGAGAAATGTGGGATTGGAAGGAGAAATGTCCACCTGTTCATATATATTGTGCTGATATGTGGGACGGAAATTTCATACCTCGTGTTTATGAGCTCTGTGACCTATTTCTTGGGTCAATGTACTATAAAAATTTTAAAGTTGATGCTCTTGCATTTTCTGAAAAAGATAGGGAACTAATTTCTGTTTATGGCAACTGGTATGTAGGAGAATATTTCTCTTACATAAGGATTTGGGGCAGCAATATAGTGCACTTGCTTCAGAGAATTGTTCCAGACCAAATGGTGCTTCAAGAATTTTCCTATCAAGCTGTGATTGATGGGGTTTTCTCCAAGTTGACCAAACATAAGAAGAAGGGGTGGCCTAAATTTCCTGTGAATCTTGGCAATCTTATGGTACATAATGTTGGTCATGCATGTTTGTTGGGAAAGGAGATTTATGTTATGAGCTTGGGAGAGGTATTCAAAAGAAGGCATGATCTGAGGGGTTTTTTTCATAATGTATTTGCTCAAGAGCATGTGAAATTTCAATATGTTCATGAAAATGAGCTCGATGATTCCATGATGTGAGGAGCTTCCACTTTTCAGGAGGCAATTCGTAAAATTAGTGATCCAGAGACAAAGTCGCATCAGTACGTGTATGAAAAGGATCTTAAGAGAAGAATTTTGTGAGAAGGAGAAAATAAATTCGAACTAAAACAAGATCTTGACAAGGAGAATATAGAACAAGAAGCGAGAGAATATTTAGCAAGGTCTGATGTTGATGTTACTGCTCGATCTAAGGACAAGTGTAAAGGTGTCCTTCAAGGCCCAACTAGCCCCTCTCTTTGCAGAATGGAAGATACGTTGGAAAAAGGGTTGAACTGTACCTAATTGAGAAGGAGAAGAGAGAAGAAGAAGTGAGAGAACATGCAGCAAGCTCTGCTACTATTATTGGTGCTCAATCTGAGAAAAAGGGGACAGGTGTTCTTCAAGGCCGATTGAGCTCCTCTCTTACAACAATCGAAGATATGTTGGAGAAAGGGGAAGAAATCAAAAGAAATTTTGAAAAAGTCAGGTCTAAATTGCAATTTGAGACAGAGTTAATTGAAGTAAATCCTAAAAGGTTGAAGAGTGTAGTAGTTTTTGAAGAGGTTCAACTGCCAGAAGCATGGACAAAAGAAAAGTTGATTTCTTCGTTCTCAATTCGCAAGAAAGAAGAGAGGCTTGTTCAAGAATGTTCGATGTCAGATACAGCTGTACAAGAATATTCTGTACAAAATGTAATTTGTTTATCGTCAACTCAGATTGAGAGTCGTGTTAGGAATGTGGAAGAAGATGCTAAGGATGTTATGACTACCGTTGTGTCATCTATCCCCAATATCAAAAGGTTTTCTAGTATGTTAGGTACACCATCTTTACAACATTGTTTTTTCGAGGTAAATTTGTCATCAATAATGGCATCTACTGTTAGCATGTTCACCAGTTCAGTTGACTCACCTATTCATAGTTCTATTTCTTCTTTTTCATCAGCTCAGCTTATCACTACATGCCAGTACGACATTCCTTCTGTCTATATAACTCTTCCTGAAAAGAAGGATCTTTCTATATGTGATTCTTTTACATCGCTCGCTTTTACCTCTGTTTCTTGTCGTATGAATATTGTCCCTGTTAACATGGATATTCCTTTAAATCAAACGTAAAGTGATCCTTTGGTTAGCGTCCTCCAGCAAAGCATTTCATCTTCTGAAGTTATCGCGTATTTTGGAGAAGATGCAGTTGTATCCTTTGGAAAATATTATTGGAGTAAAAAGTATAAAGTTGTGGTTAAAAGGGGAGCCAAGAGAGCCAGAGAAAGTTCAGGCATAAATGTGCCTTCTATTGGTGAGCTCATATGGAAGGAAGATGCAAGTTATATGCAACAAGGGGCAGTGGACACAGCAGCTTCTATGGGAGTTTTTCTGGAGCTAATTTTCAATGTGTTTCACAATTAAATTTGGTTGTTGGTGAAAAACAAAAATAATTGGAGAAGGTGAAACATGACTTAGCAGAAACACAATAGAGGCATGAACAACAGATTGAGCAGTTGAAACAAGAACATGAAGAGAAAATAGAGAGATGGAAAAATAAAGTTGAAGAAGAAAAGCATCAGGTTCAGAATGTAGAGGTTGTTAATCATCAACAAGCAAAACAAATCGTTCTTTTCAATCAAGAATTGAAACTTGTCCATTTGACCTCAAAAGGTTGTTCCTTTGTCGATGTGAGACTTGAGGATTTTAAACACAGACTTTGTAAAATACAGGAAGAATTTGGGCAGAATGTGATATATTTGTATAGTTGTTTTAATGAGATATAAGGTATGTACGAGAATTTTATCAACATTCTAAAACTCTTGAGGATCACCATCATCGGATGAGAGTAGCATTCAGTGCTTTGGAGCAAGTAAGAGGTTGGCAAAAGGATATTAAGGAAAGACCTGATGGCTTGGGAACTTTAGACAAGTTAGAGCTGAAGAAAATTGAATTTTGCATTGAGACATGGGAGGCTATGTGCGATTCACTTGAAGTTGTAGTTAATGCAAGGCAAAAGGTTTGTAAAAATAGGTGGTCTGCCTCAAACAATTTGCTAACTTATTTGAGTTTACCTATTTTGGAACCTCTCAGTGAGGCAGTTTGTCCTAAAGTTCATTTGCAAGAAGTGGAAAAGCAGTTTGATCATAGCAAAGAGTTGATTCAACAAATTAGTCAGTTAACAGTGCAATAAATGGATAAATGGATAGAAGTTCCTCATGCCTCGATAGCTCGGATAAAATTGTTCATCAAAGAATGGAAAAAAATGACAAGGGTGGAAATTTTGTCCCAAATTTGCAAGAACGATATTCAGTTGAGGAATGCTCATTTTCAGGAAGTTAATGACATTCTGGATATATTTGCCAAATGGCATTCTTTCCTTAATCAAATCTAGAAACTATTTATTTGTGTAATTGCACGTTTTGGTGTGAATTTGGACTTATTGAGTAAGTCCAAGAAACTTTTTTTTGCAATTTGTGTATTTTCAACACTTATATGCTAAGTTGATTTAAATTAGGTTAAAATAAGTAAATTTGACTGGCATGTTTTTACATTAACTTGCATGTTTGCTGAAAGTAATTTTAACTTTGCAGCTTGTTTCGGAATATGTTAATGAAATACACTTAGCTTTCAGGCTGGTGGCGTCACAACCTAAAAGACACTGTGAATTTAACTTAAAACAATCTTGCATATTACAATTAAAGAAATGGCTCGAATATTTAAAGATTGCCCATGTTTTTTTTCTATTTTCCGATTTTCGAGTATGGGGAATCGAAAATACTATATTCGACATTACTTTATTTGAAAATCGAAAACTTCCGAGATTGGAAATGTCACAAATTGGATTTTGCGGAATTTAAAATTGGAAGTTAAAGTTATTATGATATTGTACATTTTTGTTGAAATAATTTTCTGGATTTACGATTTTCGATTTTGGATATTAGAAAGTGGAAAGATCCATATTTTTAATTGTAATGTTTATTGATTTATTGGATTTCTGATATTTCTGATTCAATTATCGTGAATCAGAAATGTTTGATAGGTGTAATAAACTTAATTAAAATTCAAATTTCTTGTTCTCGATATCCGATTTCAGAAATTTCATATCGAGTTTCGAAATTATATGATTTAAGTTATACAGTAAATTAAAATTTAAAATTTAATTATCGCAGATTGACGTTGTACTTGTTTTTGTCATGTATCATGTACTCATTGCGCATTAATGAAGCGGGTCTTTTTGTGCGGGTTGGCCAACTTTGTGATGAGTTGCATTTTAATGCTGGGATTAAAGTTAATTCGTTATTGACTTCTCTACTTCAATTTTGTTGGAGACGGCATTAAATTGTTGTTGTCGATGAAGCTTTTTGAGCATGTATCAGCTTGAATGGAGGACACTATAGCTATTGAGTTAAGGCATGATTTGACGCAATGATCATTTCATTATGTCGTTATAGTACAATTTCGCTTGGTCAGTAACTTGATGTGGTACAACAATGCTTTTTATCCATTAATGGCCTCTTGTTGGTTTTATTGTGGTGGTTCGTTTCAACTATTTATTGCCTAAGTGATTGGGTCTTGGTTTATTATTGTTGTTCCGTATTTTTGTTGCAGAACCATTATGTCTTTCTTTGTTCCATTTTGTTTTGAATTTGAACCAGCATACTGTGTCGAAGCAGCTTGCCACGTCTCATCGTGCTGGTTGTGGGAAACAAGGGACGCGGGTGACAAAGGTAGATGGTTACAACAATGATATTTCTCTGCAAGTTAATTCCATAATATATGACTGGGAGAGGTGGCTGGTAAACGAGTATATTGCTCGTGATATTGATGGGGTAAGCCTGAATCACTATTGGATCGTAAAAAACATGATGGGGTTACTCATGGAAGAAATGATAGGGAAATGGAATAATAGTAAGTTGGAAATTTCACAGGCCATGTTGAAAATGCTGGAGTTAGATATGCTTATCATGGAGAGAGCACTACAAGAAAACCCTATGATTAGCGTCTCTTTTAGCTTCCTTTTTAACGTCCACTATCACTTTTAGTGTATTTTTCATCTTTTTTGGCCAAAGTGGACGCTTTTCCATGGTATGGCGCTTTTGATGGCGCTATTTGCATCCATTTTTAAAATTTGGCGCTATTTTGGATGATAATTAGCATCCCAATTAGCGTCCTAATTAGCGTCCCAATTAGCGTCCCAATTAGCATCCAAATTAATGCCTCAATTAGCATCCCAATTAGAATCACAATTATCATCCCAATTAGCATCCAAATTAACGTCCCAATTAGCGTCCAAAAAAACATCCCATATAACTCCAAGAATAGCCTCCAAAAACCTAAGACATTGATCTTCCTAATACGACATCTAGGGCCTCAATAATCATCTTCATTACAAGGACACACATCCAATACATGCAGGACAAACATTCTCTTTACAATGATTTCATGGTGGTTTCATACAAAGTGCATGGTCCATGAGCACTAAAATCCGTTTTTAGACCGTAAGAAATCGGTGTGTCTCCTTTGACCATGTTTAAGCCATCAAGAACCATCATCGGTGCATGAAAACTTGTAATGGTGACCATGCAACACATATCAGCCAAAATTAATTTGATAAGTATGTGTGGTGACTTTTGACCATGAACTTTAAGGCCGCATAGGGTATAAGGCCATATGACTTTCCTAAATAAGATGTTCATGTCATGAAATTCCATTATTATTGGTTATCCATTGAAGGGCCACCATTATGATGCCTAGGAAAATAGTACAATTGGTTGTAGTTCATTGTCTATGTTAACGTCACTGCAAGGTTACTTTCAATAGCATTCCTTGCCCCCTTAAATATTTATTTATGGCAATTGATGAGCTTTAAGAAAAAGTTATCATTTCTCTTGAGGGTTGGAAATCTATTCATCATTGTTCTACACAAATGATTAATCTTACAAATCCATATTATGGTGTACCATACTAGGAGATGGAAAGTTATAGAAACAATTTTCCTTAAAGTCTCATTCAAACAAGCTACAACAAGTGATTTTTTTTACATTTAGTGTCTAAGCTCAGGCAAATAATCTATTTGATTCATCTCCTTAGAAAAATACTTATGGTAATATTTTAATTCATATTTCATGCATTCCATCCATGTGTCATTTAAAATACTTATGATAATATTTTAATTCATATTTCATGCATTCCATCCATGTGTCATTCAGTACTCACTCCTTTTATCGATCTCTTCCCCTTAGATTAAAATTTGAAAAAAATCATTTCACACTAAATTTGAAAAACTAAAAACTAAAATGTGTGCATTCCATCCATGTGTCATTTAGTACTCATTTTATTTATCATCTATTCACCTTAGATTAGAATTTGAAAAAAATCATTTTACACCAATTTAAAAAAAAAAACTAAAAATCCATATGTGGGCGCCAAAACATGTCAAACTACCTGTGATTGGCATCGTGGTATTCAATCTTGTCGTTGTCGAATTTAGCAGGGTAGCACATAGTGAATGCAATAGGAATGTGGTGTTGAGGGTTTATATCATCCTTGGAAGCTTCACATGGATAAAAGACCAGACCCTCAGGATTTCTTGCTATTGGCATTGTGGTCTTCAACGCTGTCATTGTGGACTTTAGCAGGGTAGCACACAGTGAAGGTGAGGGGAATATGTCGTTAGGGTTTATATCATCCTTGGAAGCTTGGCATGAAGAAAAGAATAGACCCCTCATGGTTTCAAATCTGATGTATTCAAACTCATGGCTTGATTCATAATTGATGCAGATGATGTTTACGAACTAAGGTTTAATGACTGAAATGGATGGTGTCAAGATCTCATCCGAAAATCGATGAACCAATATTCACATACAAAAAGATTCTAGGAAGGACATATCCCAACGACGAATTAGGATTGATCTCATATGGATCTCAATAAGATAATATTATACACTAAGATAAGATCATTAACGTAATGGGAAATGATCAAAACCATGAAACATAAAATACACCCTTTAAAGTGGATATATGTGATAAAAGTTGGATATATGCACAATTGAGCATTTTTGCATAGTGGGATGGATCTCAAGTCCTCAATTGGAGTCATAGGAAGAAATAAATATCCTTATGTAGGTGTCTTAGGGCATTAGGAATGGAATTCTAGGGAAGAAGAAAATGTCTTAGGCCCTAAATAATACACTGAGGAACACATATCCATGAACAATGCCTCAAATAACCATGAATGACTTCACAAGGGTATACATGGCACTAGGTATGCAAGTCTTGTGTCTTTAGTTCCTTTGACATGACCAATGTAGGAGACATAAATCTTGGGACCTAAAGGAATCTTCTAGGCATCCAAGGCTACGAAGGTTTCCTCCACCAAACACACATGGCTTCCTAAGAGTGATATTAGCCTATGATTGAGGATGTTGGTGCCATTAGATGGTTTTGACTAGTATGTGCACATGTCATGGCCTTGGGAATTATGTTGTAAGGAATAAGACCATGCCTTTGAACATAAGAAAATCATCAATGCATCAAAATCCATAAACAATGTATCGAAGCATCACGCATGAATTCATAAGGGGATTCATGGTACTATGTATCTACATATCGGGTCCTTAAACATGGTTAATGGAGGACATATGAACCTTGGGCCCTAAAGGGGATTCACGCATGACTTCATAAGGGGATTCATGGTACTATGTATCTACATCTTGGGTCCTTAAACATGGTTAATGGAGGACATATGAACCTTGAGCCCTAAAGGAATCTTGTAGTCATTAATGACTAAGAATGTTCCTTCCACCAACCACAAATAACCTTTTAAGGGTATAAGTGTCCTACGATTGATGATGCAATTACCATTAGGTGGTTTTGAGTAGTACAGACATGGCTCAGTTATTGAGGATGTTGTTATATGGAAGAATACAATGCCTTTGGAATTAAAGAAACCATTGAAGCATCTACAAACATGATAAATTCCTTAAGCACCACATATGACTTCACAAGAGTATCCATGGTGCCATGTATCCAAGTATTGGGAATTTGGGGCCATGGACATTATCAAGGGGGGATACTTGAACGAAGCCCTAAAGGAACAATTTATTCATATAGAGATGAAACAATAGCCTTAAGCAACAACACATGGTCTCCAGAGGGTATAATTTTCCTATGATTGAGATACCAATTTCATCATGTCCTTTTTAGTAGTATCTACATGTCTCATTGCCTAGGAATGATGTTCTAGGGAATAATACAATTAATTTCACCCTAAAAAAATCATTAAGGCATCCATAGCCATGAAAAATGTATCTAAGAACCATGCATAAACTCATAGAGATATTCATGGCATTTTGTGTCCATGTCTTGGGGCCTTGGGGCCTTAGACATGGTCATGGGAAGAAACATGATCCTTTGTCCCAAAAATAATCTTCTAGCCATGTAATTCTAAGAAGATTGTATCCACCAACCACACGTGGCCCCTTGAGGGTATCAGTTTCATATGAGTAATGATATTATTTCTATTTACATGGTGGTACAACTCTATTTTAAGAGTAATCAACTACCATTTTTGCGTAGAATCCCTATTTACATAGACACTCATATGTGAATTCTTTTTCCTTCTCTACAATATAGTTTGGTGGAACTTGAGCCCATGAATGGTTGCACATAAAATCTATAACATATAATATTGTTATTATAGAATGGTGTGGCTATCACATAACTACCACATATGCATCATATATGGACACATAGATTTTGTTTCAGGTTCCACTTCCCTCATTTCTCGTTAGTCTCCTTATATTGAGTAATGAGTATGTATCTAGGTTTATCAAGTGTAATAATAATACTATATAGTAATAAAATAACCTAGCATATATCCCTCTTAATCTTTATATTTTAAACATTGTTAGATTTGTATTTTAGTTTTGTTTTTATTCCTCTATGTCCTTAATATAGATGGATTTAAAAAAAAAACTACTTAGTTCCATGTTACCTCTAGATCTATCACATCTCAAGAATGATAGAATCACCTAAGGTGCAACCATTTTTTACATTGCAAAAACTTGAAGACACAATTGTACCTAAGATATTTGATCCCTCACTAAATACGATAAATCCACCATTAAGTTGTTATAATTAGAATAACTTAATTAATTTGTAAAAAAATTAAAAAAGGATCAATCTTTTAGATCCTATTTTACCTTTTCTTTGGGATAAAAGTATCTTGGACAAATTTTATTTCCATTTTCACAAAAATACTTCTAATTATACCACAAAATAAACCTTTAAAAATATAGGTCTATTTGATTGCTCATTATTTTAATCATTATCTAAAACATATTTTCAACTATACATTTTTTAAAATGTTAAAATATAAAAAATAATAATATTCAACTATACATTTTGAAATAATGTTAATATACAAAATAAATATATCCAACTAAAACATATCTTCAATTCTACATTTTTTAAATGTTAATATAAAAATAAATATATTCAACTATTAACAATAGTTCACTAAGCTTTTATGCAATGTAAGATCTAAAAATAAATTATATCATATTATTATGTTATGAATCATATTTAAATTAGTTTATAATGAAATGTTTACATATATTCAAAGCTAAAATATTTCATGATATTGTGTAATGGTATTATTGAACTTGACTATGGTTATCTCTACATTGAACAAATCGTTTGTTTATAAATGGTTACTTAAAATTATATAAGATATATTGGTTATCATTTTTATTATCAAAATGTTAAATTTTTTAATATTTAATTATTAATGTTTTTTTAATTCTTAAATTGTAATTATCTATTTCCATTATACCATGAGATTTTTGTTTTATCAATATTAGAAATATTATATAACTTTTTTAAGTGAATTATAAATGTTTTAAAAACATCAATATAATAAAGGAAAATTACTTAGTTACTAATTTTTTTTTAATTAGAAACGTCAACAAAAAAACTAGTTTTCCCTCTATTTCATTTTCTCTTTTCCCTTGATACATATGTGCAAAGAATAAGAATATGAAGGCGTGACTATTGGATCAATTTGGCCCTACGTGAATGAGGTTTTAAGTTTATTTGTATAATCAATTGTTGTATTTTTCCTTAGTTTCATGAAATTGTATTGTGTTGATTATTACTTCTTACAATCGTGTATCCCATCTTGCGGGTGCTCATTCTTTTGCTGAAGATGGATCTCTGCGATTTATAAAGGCTTGGGGATGGATCTTGCAGAAAGAACAATGGTTCTGCAGCAATTGGGGATTCTCCTATTCAACAGCAGAAGCAAGGGGGATGTTCCAGCAAAAAATCCAAGGAAGCCATGGAGCTCCTCTTTGGCACTTTGGAAGATTTTAGAACAAGATTTGGCTGGCATTTATAGTTACTATCATGTTCTATAGCTTGTTGTTTTGAATAGGATTAATGTACAAACTTTTTTGTGGATATCTTTATTGATATATGGTATATGTAATCTATTTCTTTTGTGGCTAAATCTTGTTTAGATTAATTTGAGAATACTCTACCCGATGTAAAAACTGTAAAAAGTTTTGCGTGGAAACATTAAATTGTTTTTTGTTGACAATGTATGAGGTATTTATCTACCCTTTATACATATGCGAATGTAATTTTGTTCATATCTGAAATAAAATTACTACTTTTTTTTAGCCAAAACTATTTCAACATCTCTAATTTTCAGTCATTACAAAAATCTTAACTTTAATTTATAACATTTTACATTTCTAATTTTCAGTCATAAAGAAAATATTAACTTTAATTGTAACATTTTACATTTCTAATTTTCAGTCATAAAGAAAATATTAACTTTAATTGTAACATTTTACATATCTTTAACATATTAAAATATTTATAATGTTTAATTAATATTATAAATTAATTAATCTAATAAATATGTAAACTACAATTTTAAGAATTATTTGTAATCAATAATTATAAATGACTTAAGACAACATTATGGTTTTTTTGTCTTAATATATTAAATTGTTGAATTTTTATAATGATTAAAATTATATATTAAAATTAACAATTTTATGTAAATTTATATTGTAAAATTAATATTATTGTTATATTAACGTGATATAAAAAAAAATTAATATAAACAAATGAAATGCATGATAGAAATGATTTGACCATCAATTCATAAGGCAAACATCTCTAATTTTCAGTCATAGATAAAATCTTAACTTTAATTTATAACATTTTACATATCTTTAGCATATTAAAATAATTATAATGTGTAATTAATGTTAAAAATAAATTCATCTAATAAATATGTAAACTACAATTTTAAGAATTGTTTGTGATCAATAATTATAAATAATTATAAATGGGTTAAGACAACATTATGGTTTTTCTTGTCTTAATATATTGAATTATTGAATTTTGATAATGAATTAAAATTATATCTTAAAATCAACAATTTTATGTATATTTATATTGTAAAATTAATGTTATTGTTATGTTAACATCACTGATATAATTAATAATTTATAGAAGGAAGCAAAAATTGGTGTAAATTTGGAAGCAAAAATTGACACATATTTGGAAGTAAAACATGGTGCAAAATGGGACACTAAAGTGGTAGCGAAAATGGATGCTAACATGGTGCTATTAAGGATGAAAATATGGCGCTAACGGAGATTTCATTTAAGAATCAAAAGAAGACACTCCTTAGGAAGAAAAATATGACGTTATTTAGGAAGCAAACCTTGATGTTGTTTAGGAAGCAAAGTTGGACGCTATTCTGGAAGCACAAAAATAGACGTTATTTTGGACGTCATAAAGGATGCTATTTAGGAAGCAAAAAAAACGTTTTTTGAGACGCTTTAAGTTTTGTCCATGACGCGTCCCATTTAGCGTCTAGTTTGACCACTCAATGTAAAAAAAATTTACACTAAAAAGGGACACTAAATGGGACGCTAATTCTAGGATTTGTTGTAGTGGAGATATCATGGACATGTGGAAAAAATTAGTTGTGGGAGTTGATTCCTTGGGTGATGGAGATAGCGAAAATGTCTCTATGGCTCTAGAAATGAATGTCGACCCCACTCCTACGATGCTCGTTGTATCTACAGTGCTTGTTACAATTAATGAGTTTTTCAAAGGAGGTCAGGAATGTCATGCTTCTGTGGGGAAAGTGATTTCCTCTGTGGAAAAATAAAATCCTTCTGTGGGGAAAACCGATGACTATGTAGGGAAAGCAGATGTTCTGCCTTTGAAGCGTAGTCTACCATTGTCAAATGAGCAACTATGTCGGCCTTCTCTTATGGCTGAGGAAACCCAAACACAGAACACGCAGGATCTGATTGTCACTACGAGTGATGCTAACTCATGATCTTGTTTCTCTTTCTTTTTGTTTCACTTTTGCTTCCTTTTGTTTACCTCTAAGTTTATTATCTTATTTAGCTTGCAAGGTCTCTTCGTAAACATTTGTTGATAGTAATTTTGTACGTATCCCCCCATATATCACATGGGTTGTTGTGGCTCATTTGAATAGGTCTGTAATTTTCTATAACCTTTACTTAGGAAGCAACGCTCATTTTTTGTATGCTTTTTATGCTTGGTACAATTGAACTGTAAATTTTATTTGCTTTTAGCGGATTAGAATGGTTGTTAGAGCACTTTATTCAGTTGATCAGAAATCTTGTTTTTCTGTAATATTTTTTAACTTTCGATTTCGGAAATTATGGAACTTTGGTTTTTCTTTATTTGAAAAGACAAAACTTTCAAGATTGGAAATGTTGCAAATTGGAATTGGGGAATCGGAAATTGGAACTTCGCATAGAGGTGTACAAAGTTCTTTTTGTGCACGTTCAATATAAACTATAAACTATAAACTGTGCATGTTTCGAAATACCATATGGTCTGATTTGTAGAAAAATGGAGTTTGTCATTATATGAAATTGATTTTCACGATTTATTTTCATTGTTGGTATAATGTTCGCAGAAGTTATTCCTTTGTAGGAAAGATGTAATAACAAATATTTATGTTAAAAAATATGAAGTTTACATATTATTCAAACATTCCTTGTTTGGAGTGTGTGATATTTATGATCATTTAATGATTAACCAAGATTGCTGATATATTTAATCATTAAGAAACAAGGAAATAATTATATCATTATAAGAAGGCATCGATCACAGTGACAAATGTGATTTGATACACTATAAGATAATATAAGGCCGACAAGAACTAAGGGTAAGAGTCACTTCTGCGATTAATATAATGACTTTATAGTAGAAATGGACGGCGTTATGATGGCATTAAAGAGGAGTCTCATCCTTCTGCACATTGGATTTCAAAGTCATTACTCCTCATGATTTTGAGATTTGTCCATAATGATTTCGGGCAGGTATATTGAAGAGAGATGTCTTATCATGGTCCCACCAGGTATTTGTTTTTATTATATATGCAGATGTTTTTAAGAAAAATGTCTCTAAAGAATGAAATATTTTGTAAACATTTTCATTTACAAGATGTGACATAGAAATAACTCGAATGTTAAGATTTCAAATCATTTGAGCAAAAAAATTGAGTGTTTGTTCTCCGATATCTGAAATATCGAGAATAAGGGAAATATCCTAAGAGAAATTTGACTTTTGTGTCTTCCGATATCAGTTTTCGGATATTGCATATTGTGTTTCTAAAATTGGAGAATGGGAATAAAAAGTTAAGTGATGTGTGAAATAATAATGGGAATAGAATTCGATATTTTGGAATCTGGAGATTTCTGAATTAACATTTATAGAAATAGGAATAACAACATTTATATATATGAATGAGGTGCAAATGATATTATGTGTTCGAGAGTGTTATAGCTTGGCATGTTCTTCAATATTTCAGATGCAAAACAAAGTAAAAATATATTATTGAATTTATTATATAAAGAATCATATAAGAAAAAAAATATGTTGCTGCAAGTTAATAGAGATAGTAGTGGTTGCAGTGATCACATTAACATAGAGTATCTAGATCAGAGTATCTGTCAAAAAGAAGAATATTTCAATATGCTGGAAAGTTGTTTTATGGTCATTTGATATTGCTGGTAATTATCTTTTCTGGAAGGTGGGGAATGGTGCCGATGTTAGAATTGGAATGGATCCATGGGTGGTTTGCAAATGGAGACACCTCTTACCATCTTTATTGATTGACAAATTACAATATGCTGGAATTTTTTTCCTAAAAGATATTGGAGGGCCTGGTATGACATTTATGATGGAACATCTTTGGCTTTCTGCTGGTAATCTTGTGTTAGTGGACATTCAAGATATAACATGTTGGAATGAATATTTAGCTATCCTAAAAGCTAGTCATGTGAGATTAGCTGATGATGCCAAGATGAACTAGTATGGAATCTGTCTAAATTTGGCAAATACTCTCCAAAAGATGGTTATTTGCATTTAATGTTGGACAGGAATTAGATGGAATATTCTTGGTGGTGGAAAGTTTTGTGGAAGCTAAAGTGTCCTCTAAAGGCAAAAATCTTATGTTGGTTTTTATTTTCTGATAAGGCACTTACATGAGATGTTATTGTTAGGAAAGGCAAGGAAGGACCTGGTAGATGTTATTTGTGTAAGATGAATGCTGAGACTAATCTTCATCTAGGTGTGGAGTTCCCTTTTACTATGAGTGTTTGATTAGATCTTGAAGATAAGTTAAAAATCAGGAATCTATGGAGTGGGGTTTCTGTGGTAGACTGTATGAAGACTTGGTGTCTTAATATGTAGTTTAAGCATATTAGATCTCTACCTATTATAGTTCTGTGGTTTATTTGGAAAGCAAGAAATCAGAGCTATTTTGAAGATCTATCTTTGAGACCTTCACAGGTTTCCTCTCTTAGTTTGGGTATGTTGAGATCCTTTCCACGGGACAATGATGTTGTGAAAATTAGATCTATTGTTGCTGAACATATTGATAAATCTTAACCTTGGGGGTATTTTGATGGATCGACAGTTAAACCGGCAGAACATGTAGCAGGCATCAAAGCATGTAAATCTGGCCATTTTGTATCAGTTTCATTAAGGGTAAAGAAGAAAGTTAGCGTACCTTGTTGATTGATCATATTAGTTAATTCAACCCTACTTTTGTTCCAATATGAGTGTGTTCCACGTAATGAAGATCCAAACTGTGCGACCTGCTCACCAATTTTTTGATTAGGCATGTCTTGCAATTGGTTAACAAGTTCAAGTATTGTCGGAGGTAGTGTATCTTCAAGATTAGTTTTGACAAAAACAAAGGTTGTATCATTACTTCGATGCCGTATAATTACATTTGTATATGTAGTAGTGGAATCGAGGATGTTGCCCAAATCTGTTGTCATGATAGTGAATTAGGTGAAGTGCATATTCGTGCATATCAAGCTCATGAATGTGTGGTTTTTTAAGCATTGTTGCACCTGTGGGGAACAAAGTTGGAAAAGCCATGGAAAGAAGTACTTCTATGTTGTACTCATTGATAGGTGAAATGCCTATAGGGGGGCAATCAATTGAAGGTGCTAGTGGAGTATTTGGTATATGTAACAACTGTCTAATTTATTCAACTTCAGTTCTAGCATTAGGTTGTGTTGAAATAAATGAGGAGGATTCGATTTCATAGGGTTGAAATGAATTTGGCGATTCAATTGCAGAGGACAAGCTTTGCTGATGAGATAATGTATCATTGCTACTATTAACATGCGAAATCCATGGTGAAATTTCTGTTGAGACAAGAGGTAGTGAAGATAATGCAACTAAGTTGACCTGTACATCCTTGTAGTATGGTCATTTGCCATTTTTTATTCAAGGGCAGCAAGAACATGTGTACGACTAACAAACAGTTCATATGGATTGTTTGTAGAGTTGCATTTGTGAACAAAAAGGGTGTCAACTTTTATTATATTAAATGGGGCAGGTATTTGGCAATGTTGGAAATGTCCTGGGGGAAGCAGATAGTATGTCCAGAATATTTATATTGACCACCATGAGCATGTGTAACTTGTAAAACTGGGTTAGCGCGACTCATCAACATTTCTTCAACTTGTGTAAGTGCTACAAGTACATGTGGTTGGATTCCTGGATCCATATTGTTTTTGAATGAAAACCGACGGCCTTTTCTTTCTAGAATACAATGAGAACAAGTATATGCATCATGGATTTTTCTCGTTACAATACTAGGATAACATTCTTTACAAATTGAGCAGACATGCATATCACGCAGTTGGTCCATTTTTTTACGAAATCGTTGATGTGCATCATCGAGGTGGGTGCTTGATGGATTTAACATAGATGGTCGAAGCGAAGGTTTGTTGAGAGGTTCGGGGAGATAAACTGGACAAGACATATCCACATGAAGTCGTGCAGCTCTGTAAAGAAGACGTGGTATCTTGTTTTTTTTATCTCTGTTCTCTGCATATACAATTCTTCTTCGTGCATTGGCTTGTTCATTGTCATGAGTTGGCATAATGCCTACAACAAAATTGTAAAATTGTTAACTACAAATTTTATCGGTATAAAGCAATATACAACAAGCAAATATTAACTCATTACATGTAGGTAACCAAGAATAAATAAATAATAACCAAATCAACCACAATGTAATTTACATGAGATCATTTGTAATTCTCTCAAAATATCGTGTATCGAAAATCGAGAAGCCAAAAAATTATTTCAACAGAAACATGAGTTTACAAGTGTTTGGTTTTCGATATTTTATCTGGTTTGTGGTTTCCCATATTCGATAATCGAAAATTGGAAATAGGAAATCAACAATCTTTAAGGCAGACAAAATGTCGGGCTGAGTAGACTCATTCAAAACGGATGAAGTAGAGCTTCACAGTGCAGGAAAGAAATGTGCTAAGCATGTAGATCCATTCGAAACTGAATTGATGGAGTATACAAGTTATGTCGACACAACTATAATAAAAAGCAAGAATTCTGATCAAGTGAAAATAGTGCTGAAGTGAAAATAGTGGTTGAAAAACCTCATTGTGATGACTTGGCATAATTCCTACAACAAAATCGTAAAATTGTTAACTGAAAATTTTATGGATATAAAGCAAAGTTTTATACAAATACGAGGTTGAAATAATTTCTTTGCTTCTCGATTTCCGATATCCAAAATATCGGGTATCAGAAATCGCGAAGGCAACAAATTATTTCAACAAAAACACGAGTCTCCGAGTATCTAGTTTCCGATATGGAAATTGGAAATAGCGGATACCCAAAATAACGTTAACAAAATCTCGATTTTGCGGTTTGTAATACTCGATAATTGAAATTTGGAAATAGGAAATTGACAATCTTTAACGAATACACAAATTTGAAGTTTTTCGGCCATATAGTTGAAGTTTTTCATTACATGTCCCAAGGAGAAACACGACTCTGTTTTCCTATTGGAAATTGGCTTATTGTTCAAATACAAATACTCCTTGGAACTCAGTAACATCAAAAACCGTTTTCATTATATGCTCGTTCGGACTTAAGATCAAAAATGGGTGTTTAATAAGTTTTTTCAAAACTTTGTTCTTTCCTTTAGAAGGTAAAAACCAAAGTAATAGTAATTTTTATGGGTTTATATACAATGAGCTAAGAACCGTTATCACATAGTATGCTAAAACAGTGGTGTAGACATATCTCGACATGTTCTTCAATATTTCAAATGCAAAACATAGTAATTTTTACGGGGTTATATCCAATGAGCTAAGAACCGTTATCACATAGTAGGATAAAACAGTGGTGTAGACATAGCTCGGCATGTTCTTCAAATGCAAAACAAAGTAAAAATATATTATTGAATTTATTATATAAAGAATCATATAAGAAAAAATAATATGTTGCTATGTTGGTGCAAGTTAATAGTGATAGTAGTGGTTGCGGCGATCATATTAACATAGAGTATCTGTCAAAAAGAAAAAGAACATTTCAATATGTTGGAAAGTTGTTTTATGGTCATTTGATATTGTTGGTAATTATCTTTTCTGGAAGGTGGGGAATGGTGTTGATGTTAGAATTGGAATGGATCCATGCGTGGGTTGCAAATGGAGACACCTCTTACCATCTTTATTGATTGACAAATTGCAATCTGCTGTAATTTTTTTCCTAAAAGATATTGGAGGGCTTGGTATGACATTTATGATGGAACAACTTTGGCTTTCTGCTGGTAATCTTAGGTTAGTGGACTTTCAAGATATAACATGCTGGAATGAATATTTAGCTATTCTAAAAGCTAGTCATGTGAGATTAACTGATGATGCTGATGAATTGGTATGGAATCTGTCTAAATCTAGCAAATACTCTCCAAAATATGGTTATTTGCATTTAATGTTGGATAGGAATGAGATGGAATATTCTTGGTGGTGGAAAGTTTTATGGAAGCTAAAGTGTCCTCTAAAGGCAAAAATCTTCTTCTGGTTTTTATTTTCTGATAAGGCACTTACATGAGATGTTATTATTAGGAAAGGCAAGGAAGGACGTGGTAGATGTTATTTGTGTAAGATGAATGATGAGACTAATTTTCATCTAGGTGTGGAGTGCCCTTTTACTATGAGTGTTTGGTTAGATCTTGAAGATAAGTTAAAAATCAGGAATATATGGAGTAGGGTTTCTGTGGTAGATTGTATGAAGACTTGGTGTCTTAATATGGAGTTTAAGCATATTAGATCTCTACCTATTATAGTTTTGTAGTTTATTTTAAAAGCAAGAAATCAGAGTTGTTTTGAAGATCTATCTTTGAGACCTTCACAGGTTTCCTCTCCTAGTTTGGGTATGTTGAGATCCTTTCCACAGGACAATGATGTTGTGAAAATCAAATCTGTTGTTGTTGAACATATTGATAAATCTTACCCTTGGGGGTATTTTGATGGATCGACAGCTAGTGAACCAAAAATATGTGGAGCAGGAGGTATGCTTTACATTACTGATGAACATTATTTTTCTTTTAAAGCTGTTTTAGGGGCTGGTACTAACAATTCTGTTGAGCTCTGTGCATTAAAGCTTCTACTTATCTTAGCTAGAAAGAATAATATCGCTAAGATCCAGATTTTTGGTGACTCCCAGTTAGTCATTAATTGGGCTAGTGGTAAGTACAGAATGTGAAATTTAGAGCTTTTTCAGATTCTACAAGAAGTAAACAAACTTTCAGATATGTTTGAATAGGTGGATCTCAAGCATATCTATCGTGGAAGAAATTCACATGCAGATAGCTTAGCAAAAGATGGAGCGTTTGTTATGGAAGGTTTATGGCATATCAAAGAGTTTCGAGCTTTAGGAAATTATGATACTTACCAAATATTTTGAATGGGCCTATTGATGGAGTTAGTAGTGTGGTGATTTACTGTGGTGAACTTTCTTATGAGACTACTTTTGATATTTTGGACAATGTTGGTTATGAAACAATTTATTAGATGTTGTTTATATGATCGATATAATTGAACATATTATCCTATATGTTTTCAATATGGTTGCAATGGTGAAGTAAAGATATATTTCTGTCTATTTGCATGAACAACATGTTTTTTTTTCCAAACAACATGAACAACATGGCATGATCAACATGTCCATACAGAACATCATGTTTTGGTTGCAGTTGTGAAGTAAAGATATATATCTGTCTATATATATGAACACCAGTTTTGCATGAACAACATGTCTATATTCATGAAGTCTATGCATGAACAACATGTCTATATGCATGAACAACATATTTTTTGAGATTTTGTAAAAAGTTTTTGGCTTTGAGAATTATTGATTATCATATGAGAATGGACACTTTGATCCATCTTGATGAATGTTATATGCATGATCAGCATGTATCTCCAAACACTATGATCTTGATTTTGTAATAAGTATAGGTTTTGAGAATTATCATGTGATAACGGACTTTTGATCCATCTGAAGAATGTAAATAAAATCTCCAAATACTATGATCTTGATTTTGTAATAAGTATAGGTTTTGAGAATTATCATGTGATAATGGACTTTTGATCCATCTAAAAAATGTAAATAAAATTTACGATTTTTTCTATGGAAAAAAAAAGATGTAAAAGAAGGAAAAGTAGATTTAATCACGTCAAAGGAAATAACCTCAAATTTGTAATCATCATGACTCACAAACTTTCACATATAAAAATAAATAAATAAACATTAAACCATTCAAATTTAGAATGAGAAACATTCATGGGAGAACATCAAACAATTAATTTTGTTATAGTTATAATTTTAAAAATCATCATAATTTTTTTTTGAAAATAGAAAATAATCAAATTAACATACAAATCATAATTACAAACAATTTTTTATTTTATTTTTGAAGTAAGAAATACTTAAATATAAAATAATTAAGTTAAAATATATTTTAACAAATCATAATTATAAATAAATGAGTTAATAATTTATTCACTTGAATTTTGATTTTTTTTTTTTTTAAATTTGATTTGTTTTGAAATTATTAAATCACTTAAAATTTTATTTAATATGAAATTTTACCAAAAAAAAATTAAAAATTAAAAATAAAAATACAATATTTCTATATATTAAAAATAAATTTTATTTAATAAATAGTAAGACACTTACCATTGTCGAGATTAAGTCATCACAAATCACTTTCTTGTAGGTAATGGTTGTAATGACAACCACCCATAAGAGAATAAAAGTGTGACCAAAGGGAACATGTTTGTCCAAGAAATCTTGGTACAAACATGATTATAACATTTTCCAGTAATATATACCTTCCAATCTATAAGATCTTGCTTACTTAATATGTTTTGTACCTTACAATCTATAAGATCTTGTTTAGTTAATAAGTCTAGTTGGGTACTACACATTCCTAGTTGAAAATTAATAGTAAGTTGGGAGAAAAGGGGAAGATGACTATTACTCTCAACCACTTCACCCACTAGATCAAATATTATTCCATTTTCTTAATACAAAATAATCATATAAAAATGAAAAGCCAAAGCGACATTACGTTTGCGTGTTGAAATATCTATAAAAGTTTTTGTGACGAATGCAATGGATCTCAAAGTCCATTTACGCCTTCCTTATTTCCATAAAGCCGGAAGCCTGCGCGATCACAGTCTCCATTGATGCTTTAACAGTCCTCAGTGCTCACGGCTCTTCTTTCGAATGCTCCCCCTTCTTATACTATATCTCCTTCACTTTTCAGTCAAAGCTTAAACAGGTCTAGGGATCGAACCGCACAGAATATATTTGATCAGATTATCGTGTTGTGTGCGGCAACTCCAGGAATCGTGTTGTGTGCGGCAACTCCAGGAAGAAAATCCATGGCAGAAACGGCATGCATGTGCTCTCCTTCGATGAGATGTGGCCTCCACAGACTCAGAATTCCGAGGCCGGAGACGGGATGCGAACGGGGGCCGAGACGCCCTCAGCTTAGCTTTAACAGGTCAAGGAGGATGACTATGATCCAGGGTTCGAAGCTCTCGCCAACACGCAGATCGGGAATGTTTTTCGTTCAGTCTGGAGAAGTTGCACGGAGGGCTCTGCTGTTATCAAACCGTCGCTCGGGCTCTCAGAAAATCCACAGAATGAATTTCTTGAGGAAGCCGAGCAGGCTGAGCAGAGTTTCTGTGGCAGCCGATTATTGATTGAAGAAGGTGCAAAGAATTTTGATGGAGATTGTAAATGTTATTTTGAAGATCGTCCTTGTAACCGTTTATAAATAATTTTGAAGGAGTAATTTAATGGATTAATAAATTGAATCCTTGTTTTTGACCTAATTAATTTTTTATATTTAACATAAATTTTATAAAATTATTAATTTGAGAAGTAAGATTTTTAAATTATTTATTTGATTAAAGTAAGTTTTTTAAATTATTTATTTAAATAAAGTAAGTTTTTATTTATTTATCAAAAATTAATTTTATAAATTTAACATAAATTTTATAAAATTATTTATATAAATAATGAAAACTTATTTGTACATCCAATATCGAATAGTTGATATAGATGAGGCAATATATTTGTCATTTCTATATGCGAAAGTAAATAGAAATCAACTACGAGAAGATTAGTTGATCATAAAACAAATAAAAATCAACTACGAGAAGATTGAAACTATAGTGATGGATCGTTATCGTTATAAAGACAAGTAGTGTTTTTTAAAATTTAAAGTAAAGTGAAATACTTTCCAAATCACGAGCTATATGTGAATTTCGATCGTAAATGAGGCTTTTGATTTTCCATAATTATTAAAGAGTATGTTTTTGTTGATTTGGGGGATTTCGATTTTAAATGAGGCTTTTGATTTCCATAATGATTAAAGAATAAGCTTTTGTTGATATTTTTTTTTAGGAAGCTAGCTCTCAAAGGTAGGATACGAAGGAGATATGATGATGACAATAAAATGTACTTCTATCCTTTGCATCTTCTTTTAGGTTAATAGTTATAGGATCTATGGTGGTAATAATAGTGGGTGAATTGTTTAACCTTTATATTCTCATATTTGATGGCTTGAGTTTATCTCGATTGTGGATTCGCTTCATCCAACGGGCAAGAAGCAGAGTTAACAGTTGGCTTTGCTCCTTGCTCGTTGGATGGAGAGAATATGCAATCGGGATAAGGATGGCCTATTTGATGAAGAAATTGCCTCCTTTAAGAGGATCATTGCATAAACATGTAAAGTCTAGACATCGAATGTTAGTTGCAACAATTGGTCTTTATTTAAAGGTAGGAAAGCATTATGTGGTGGAGTTCAATCATTTCTTCCTAAGATGGACGGCACTCTTCTTCCATGAATGTGCACTGGATGGGCAATTCATGAGGATATGGTTGTCACCAAAGTCAATGGAGGAATAGTTAACAAACAATTGGAAAACCTTAATAAAGGACTGTTTCAATGCACTTATGAGGATGATGATATTTCTCTTTCGAATTTGAAAAGGAGAGATATTTCATTTTTTGGAATGGACAATAACGCATGAGGTCACACATAATGTATCTCAACAGGCAGTCCCTTCATTTCAATTTAGAAGCAAACAACACCATCGTTGTCCCAAAATGGGTGTGGTTAGCACATATTCCTATGATCCTTTAGGATGAAAAATTCTCAGCTAATATGGGTAATAATTTATATACTTCATTGATATATCCATCCCCAAGAACGGCCTCCATTCCTATGCAAATATCTTTGTAGAGGTGGATCTTGAACATGACCTGCATGAAGAAGTAAGACTCAACTTAAGAGGCTAGCTCTATATCCAAACCTTAGACTACAACAAATTACCATTAAATTGTAATGGTTTCCATGAATATGCTTTTTTCACTTGGGATATCATCAAGAAACCCAATAGATCGACCTCAAATGAACTCAATGACTCAAGTCCCCGTTCTCCTTTCCCATCAATCACCCTCCACCTATACCTCCATCGTCCCATTAGTTTGAGGTTCTTAATTCCTTTGTCGATTCAGAACCCATCGATCCCTCCCTTGGCCCCTTACACCACCTTTGAAAGCAACTCCTCCTCCTTATCGACTACCCTCCCCATGTTCCCCATTCACCCACTCTTCCCCTGGTTAGACTCATAAGGGATCTCCTACATCCCTTTGTTTCCCCTTGCTCTATTATATGTCTTGTATTTAACTATGTCTTTGAGAATATACCCTCCCATCCCTAAGGTAAAATGTACCCTCTAACTCTATTTGGTTCTCTCCCTCTTTGTTCCCTCGCTCACTTGGCTTCTCTTAAAAAGCTAAAATTTGGGTTGTTTCATGGAGAAAAACAATACATAAAGGTCTCTTTGTTAGTGTCTTACCTTAACCTCCCTACTTTAGACTATGCATGAGTGTTATGTAACTTAGATTTAAAATTATTATTAGGCACAAAATATCAAAGAATAGGATTAAAAAGCTCCATTTATTACTCCACAAACCATGTTTTTTTACATCCAACATCCAACTTCTGGCTTACTCAATACAATGATACTCATGTATTAAAACTTTCTCATGATTATTCCTATTCATACTACCCCTCGTTATTACATTTTTGCTTCTAACCATTTAGTGGGCTATTTATAACCCACCAACTACAAAGTAGGATTAGGGTTACTCACTTTACATTCATTATCCCTTAGGTACCCCATATCATACTCCTTAGGTACATTACATTACATCACCTCTCACATGTTTCATCCTCGAAACACGAGAGGAAGCCATATAATATGAGAGACTAAGCAATGTAGTACATCAACACCAAGTGAGTATCCATCCCATCTTAGTGAAATATGGACATAGGGTACAACTACCACTGTGTCATATCTATCTTGTCATGGTTAAGCAATTTCCACCCTACGACAGCATATTTTCCCAAACCATAGGGTGACTGAGATATTTGAATCCCCTTCCAAGATGACTTTGTTATACGCATGTATTCTTCAATGGTAGGACCATAGGATTTCCCTGTAAAATACATTTTTCTTGGGATAAAACCCACATCCAAAACTAGGGTTTTAAATAAGTAACTTGTCAATGTAGCTACCTCATGTAATGAGGGATTTGAGGCAACAAATTTTGAATTATCATAACTCCATTAATATTTCTTAGAATATGTATTATGACCACAATTATAGCATGCCATGTTCATTCTATATCTACTAGCACTAGTTTGAGAAAAAAATGAGCAATCTATTAGTCCTACCCGAACTCCCCTACTTTATTAATGTACAAGGCTATAAATCCCATTCGATAGTTAATGGTTAGTGATTTAATGTAAAAGGGCCCTCTTTATTGAATGCAGGTCCCTAGGTGGACCGTGGTTGACCTTGATTAGTAGTGAGACTACAAAGTAGTTATGGTTTTGGCTATTGAAGTATTATATATAGAGTAATAAGTTATGTAATATTTTATCAATAATTGTTATTGTATTCAAAGATTTTGTAATATTCGTATCCAAATATTCTCGAAAGCTATCTCAATTGAGTAGTTCAATAGAAAATAGTTCCATGTTGGATGATTATATATGAGTAAATATGAATATGAATGATGATGATTTACAATTACATTGGTAGGAATTTATATAATCCTTAATGTTCATTTTCAAATGAAGGGTACATTTCTTTACTTTTTTCTAATTAATTAATTAATTAATTCTATTTATTAATTATTAATATTAATATATATTAATATTAATAATTAATATTGATATTTAATGTTTATATATCTTATTGTGTTATATACATATTTTATATAACATTGCTTGCCAATTCGTGATGCTTTGTCCTCAAAGCATGCTTTATAAAACTTGTTTATAATTTAAATATCGTAAGTAAAACCATGTGTGGTTTTATGAATTATATTCTTTAACTTTTTCCCTTTTTTTTTCTTTCTCTTGAGGATAATTATTTTTATTTTTTGGTTTTTTTACTTCTTCATTTTTTCCTCTTAGTCTTTGCTTCATATTTGGAGTGGAATTAATACTCCTTCAATGAAATTCGAATGACCAAGGCCAATTTTTGGTCAAAAACCAATTTTTACTAGAGAAACTCTTAATATGGATGGCTAAAAGCCACTGCGAGGTCTAATACCAATGTAACAATAAAATATAATTAATATTGTTATTTAATGTTTATTAACCTACAAGGAGAAAAGTTGATATATTTAGGTCTATATTTTGAATATCATCAATACAAGAATATATCAACCTACAAGAGAAAAGTTGATATATATATATATATATATATATATATATATATATATATNTCTATATTTTGAATATCATCAATACAAGAATACATTTTTCATGGTTTATCTATTTTCTTTTCTTTTTCTATTTTTCTTTAAATTTCTAGGGTCAAGTACCTTTTCTTGGGACATGGAAGGAGATTAATTCTTTTCTCTTTTTGTAGGAATTTTTTTTGAGGGAAAAGACTATTTGGTCTTAATACCAATTACAATTGGTTTGCACACTGATTTATCTATTTAAACATAATTAAATTTAAATAATGTGTCACGTTCCCACCCCTCTACTCATTGGAGAGGACGCGACTAATAGCTAACTGTCCGGGAAAACTGAGCCCCATGAAGACAATATAAAATGCAATGAAATAAAATACATATGCAGATGTCTAATTCATTAAACAACAGAAGCAATACATGTCATTCACATCCAAGCATTCAACATGTTCATAGTAATTTATCAAACAATACAGTTGCAAAGGATAAACACAAGAAAATACTTATCTTGAGAAAGAGTTGTCTCGCAACCAGCTATGTCGCTGCAATGTTCCACCCAACCATAGGCCAGTGTGCTCATCAATCTCTCAGGAACACTACCACCCGTGAGATGGGCATGATTTACTCAAGGAATAAGGGAACACTAGCAGACTCACACGTAGACAAGGATACACAAAACTCAGCCAAGCCAACATAGTTGGGTTTATCATGCTATACAGGAGCTAGAAAGGATGACTGCTAAGCTAGTGATCTCAATAAAGAGCCATGGACACCTACACCAGATCTAGCCTGACTTCTAAAACATCCACACACCCAACACAAGGAAGCATCCCCTTCTCTGCTACACAGTCCCTCGGGCCATGCCTTCCATTCTAGTGCTATTTAGGGTGTGCAAAGAAGAAATCCAACCCTCTTGCTCTGTCTATGAGGTTCCTTCTTCCACTAGGTTTATCAAGCTATCTCAGACCCCATTTCCACTTCAAAAACAGCTCAAGTCAAAACAACAGAGGTATACACAGCAAGATACACAGTTCTGGATTGGGGAAAATAGTTTGGTAACCAAAACAAATTACCAAGAAGGGTAAGAACAACCCCTAACAGCAATTCAATTTCCCAGGGACGTTTTGGCCCTAACGTGGCCAAAACGGACTCAATCACCCAAAAAATCATGGGTCTCTCCTCCCACACACTGGCTTCACCAAAAATGAATTCCTGCTTGAAGAAATTGCAGAGAGCGACTACTCTCGTGAGGGGAAACATATAACAACCCAAAAATGAGAGTAATCTCAACCATGTGAGTGCATCCAACAATGTCTGCATGCGCATAAGCACATAAGGAATTTCTCCTACATGAGTAGTGAGCTGCGACTACCTCTGGCCAACTCCCCTGCATGAATGTCGAATCAGTTCTCTTCCCATGTGAGGAGATGAATGCGATTTGCCTCCTTGGGGCATGCGTGTGGTCAAAGGACGGACAGTCCTGCTAGAGATGACAGTTTCCCACGCATTCGTCCCCCAAGGGAAATAACTACCCAACCAACTCATGGGGAATTAATTTGGGTTGGTGAATAAGACAAGGAAGGTAGTTTCCCACTCTCTTGGGTTCTTTTGCTAACATTTGGCTTTTCCCCATTGGCCCCAAAGGTTGAATATCCCCCCCCCCTTATCCTTAGGAATCATGACCCCATCTCATTATTGTTGCATTAACATAGCTGGTTGTGGGTATTTTAATCAAATTGCATATGTACATGGTGTCCATAATTATAATGTGTCTAGCTAGCACAAAATACCATCGATGTCGATTTTAATCGCCGAAACATAAAATGATAAATCAATGGTGGGGCTTTTCCCTTAGCTCCACACCATGATTAATTACAATATATACATCATATACATTTAATGCAAACGGCATCAAAACCGGGGTGTTACACAATGCCACACAACACATCAACACATTACACATAAATTACCTTGGAAACCCCTGTCCTAGGGAAAACCAACAAACTAGCAAGCTTACCATTGATCTATTAATTGAACACTCAAAATAGTTGTTTACAATCGTGACCAACTAGACCAAAAATCACACTTCATTACATCATGTCATGATTCAATACATAGCCATTACATCTTATTTATAGATGCAATAGAACCAACTTCTCATTGATGACAAACCATAACTTCCTAACCACTTTTAGTTATTATGTTATAGTCGACTTGACTAGGTCAACTTTGGTCCATTTTCCCATTGAGATTTGGCCATTCCGTCGACTTTCGGTTGAGCAATTTTTTTCCTTCAATCAAACAACTATTCCAGACGATCAATCGACCAGACTTCCATTGTTTGTTTCCTTTCAATCTAGTCGACTTGTACTAGTAGACTATTGACTTTACCAGTCTATTTACATGCAAATAATATAACATTCCCAACTTTCTCCCTCGTCTTCTTTGCATAAACAAGAGATTCAATCACTTTAGTTCATTCAAGCAGGGCTAACAAGCCCATCATTTCTTTATAATAGGAAAAATCCTCTGTGCTTACCAACTTGGTTAATGAGTCTGCAACATTCTTCACCGTGTCTACATTTTCCATTAATACCTTCTAGTTCTCCACCATCTCACACACAAAATGGTAATGCATATCAATATGATTTGTGTTTGAATGATATGATGGGTTCTTTGCTAGGAAGATTGCACTCTAACTATCACAATCCAACCTAATAGCATGTTGTCCAAGCCCAACATCTGAACGCAAACTCTACAACCTAACAAACTCCTTACAAGCATGAGTACCTTCCATATATTCAGCCTCAGTAGTCAATAATGCGACGATAGATTGCATCCTACTCATCCAACTGATTGCTCCACTAAATATATTGAACACATATTTTCTAGTCAACCGTCTGTGGTTGATATTTCCATCCCAGTTGGAATCAACGAATCCATGGACATTGGTTTCCTTATTTCCCTCAAGTTCCATAACTTATTGCATAATTTGTCGTGCTGCATAGATACCTAAATACTCTCTTGACTGGAGTCCATTGTTATTTTCTAGGTGTCAACATGGACTTGCTCAATAGCCCCACTGCATGAGAAATATCATGTTTTTTATATACCATAACATACATTAGATGTAATGTACTCAACCCCAAATCACGCCATAGAGGTTGGGTACATCACCTGAACATTAAGGGGATATGATGAAACTAAATAATGCACAATGGAACAAGGTAATCTAAGGCTAAGCCAACATGCCAAACAACCAAAAAATTAAATCCATTAGCATTTTTAGATGATATGCACAAAAACTATGCAAGGCAATGCAACCAAGGAAATTAACCATATCTGAGTAATCCATGCACAAGTAGCCAAAAATTTATATACATAGCTACAACATCATAAAATCAGTGACTTAAACAACCTAAACTCAAGTCTACAGTAATTACAAAAAGTGAATTTACAACACCAAGTAAACTAGATTTGCGACAATTAATAATCCATTTTACAACACTAAATAAATTGGAATGATGATACTAATTTCCAACCATAGCATCATGAGTAGATATTGGATATGAAAACATATCATCTATATCCATATGAAAAACATAGATATCAGATCTATCAGTTGTCACCTACATCCATATAATAGAAATACAAATAGAATTCCATAAACACATCTATAATAGAAAATTTATGGTAAATAAATAAATAATGAATAACTTATATTCATACGGGGAAACTGGATTTAATCGGACAATGTTCCAGCCAGAATTAGAACATCCATGATCATAATATTTCAACATGTTTATAATCCCCAAGGTGAGGCCATGGATCCATGGGATAAGGGTCTCTCAAAATAGCAAGGTGTGCTCAACCTCAATCTGGAAAACACTGCCACACAAAAACAATTATATGTCAGTCAAGCATAAACTGTTTTCCATGAAATAAAAAGTGTTACTTACTATAAACATTTCTCTGGACACAATGGAACAAGTCTCATGAATAAAAAATGCTCAGAAATAGGAAAAATAGAACATATGGTTGCACCCTTCACGATAAACTAGGATACAACCTAAGAAATATCAACACCTTCCCTCACCACTTAATTTCTCTGCATATTCACTACCTGGTACAATTGGATTCCCTTCACTACAATCCCTCAAGATTTCACCATCCACCATCAGGATTCACGTGTAAGACCAAAGAAAATACACGTAATGGTCCTTGAGGTGCTTCTGTGTTCAATATATCTAGATTGCAATCTGGCATAGATCAGTCTTCATACCTCATTATAAGGCATTCAATCCTTCTTCAAGCAATTCAAATCCATCCACATGCATTCAAAATATTCAAGAGAGAAAGAATAATAATCAAAGAGGAACCCAAGAGATCCAATTCAAATCCACTGGTTAAGGACCGTCCCAAGTTAACTGGAGTGTAACCACACTAGTTATTGGAATTTAGTAGAATACCAATTCGAATTCCCACCAAGGATAACTCAAATTACAAAGAGGAAACACTCAATCCCACCCAAACCAGCTTGAATGATTGTGTGGACCACTCAATCATGAAAGAGGAACTCAAATAGGTGGGGGGGGGGGGGGGGAAGTCATGGCAAGCAAGGGTATTCCTTCATGATAATAGAAAATGGTGTCATAATGAGGGAGGAGTTAAACATTTCAAATGTCTTGGTTAAAAATAGTCAGTGAGGGCACACTTTTGCAAGTTGGGGTTATAAAACCAAGTGTAACCTCAAAAAGGGAGTTACAAAATCACCAAAGGGGCACATTCAATAAGTGGGATCCGCCCAACCACTAAGGAGGGCGTATTCACCAAGGAAGGATTGCTAAATCATGAATTAGGCTCAGTAGTACCAACATAGGCTAAAATAATAAAAAATAGGAAACAAAGAGTGTTGTTAGGGAGAGCGAAAACTCTAGTCCCCAACCCCCTCACATGTGGAATGCATGACCCCCCATTCTTGTTAGTTTTCTGTGTTGAGCCAGTTATTAAATAATAATAATAATAATAATAATAATGTCCAAAGTCCATAGTCTAGGAACCTAGTGCCCACAATAATGTTGAATTCTTGTAACTTCAAAGAATATTCTAAATGTATTTTATTGGTCCCCAATGTTCCTATCAGGAGAACCATTTGTATTTATTTGTACCCTTGTGTTTCTATCAGGAGAATTACTAAGAGTCATGAGGAAGTCCCCTCCATTGTAAGTCGGGTCATTAGTACCCTCCGAAATATATTATTATATTAATTTATCCTAGTTATGTCTACTCAAGCCTACATAACTGAGTTAAGTTTAATCGAGCCTACATAACTGGGTTAAATGTCAAGTGAACAAAAGAATATAAATAGAGTGAGGTGCCTCTCATTTGAGACACACACACTCACTTGTGTAGCGCATAAGAGAGAGAGAGAAAGAGCTATAGCTGGAGAAGGAGGAGGATCAGTTTTGGGTTTTACCTTTTATCTTTTGGGACATCTATATTGAGGAAGCTTTTGCTGGGTTTTTCCCATTAGGGTTTTCCTAGGATAACTCTGTGTTGTTCTTGTGATACTGTTTCTTTCAGTGATCCTATCTATATGCTTTTATTAAATTGAAATTAAATGTTGATAATCTAGCTTAGCATATGGAAATATAACATGGTATCAGAGCTAACCTGAATAGGATAGCTTTCACAAGAGAAAAAGCCCTCTCTCTCTCCCCGACAAGAAATTAGGGTTTCAAGAAAATTTTGAATTTTGGAAAACTGATTGCATGGAAATTTGTGCCCTCTTAGTGCACATCTATTGAGCCCTAGATCATTTTTTTCAGTGGCTAGATCTCCAAGAAATTCAAACCCTAGTTTGACAACTGGCCTAGAAAACTATAGAACCAGAAAAACTGCAAAGAGCTGCAGCACTGAATCTCACAAGTCAGATTTGAAAGGTGAAGATTTAAGATATCCAGAAACCAAGAACACCAGTCAAATTGCCTCAGTCAAGCACATATCCTGGTAAGTTCAGTTTCTCATTACGCGGAATTTCAATTTTTTGTGACTTACTGACAAGATGGCCCCAAGCACTAAGCTTGAGGACAAACTGGAAGGCATAGATAATTTATGAGCATGGAAATACAGGATTGACCTCATTCTCCAAGAGAATGTTCTTGATAAGTATATCAAAGATGAAGTTTCGGAACCTAAAGAAGCTGAAGCTAAGGAGAAGCACAAGAAGGATATGATTAGGGAACAAAGGATTATTGCTGACTCTATCAAGGATCACTTGATCCCTCAAGTGTCATCCAAGAAGACTTCGAAAGAATGTATGATGCCCTATCAAGAATGTATGAAGGAAGAAACATCAACATAAAGATAAATCTAGGAGCTCAACTAAAGAGCACCAAGATGAGTCATGGAGAATCCATCTAGGACTACTTCACAAGGGTTTCCCAGTTCAACGAACAACTAGAAGCCATTGGAGACAAACTTGATGAACATGAGTTGGTTATGACTGCCCTCAATGATCTCACTAGACCCTGGGATTCATTCAGATGATGATGTGTGCCAGGAAGGAAAGCTTGAAGTTTGATGTTGTATGGGAAGATTGTATTCAAGAGGAGACTAGAGTGGCAAACAGAGAAGCTCTACTGAAGGAAGATGATCAAGCCCTATCCACTCATACCAAAAGAAGAATAAGTCAACCTAACTTCAAGAAGAGAAACCACAAGGAGTCTCAACCTCCCAGAAGAATCCAAATAACAAGAGAAATTCCTCCAAGTAAGGACTACTTTGGCTTTCAATGTTTTAATTGTGATAAGATAGGACACAATGCCAGAAATTGTCCTATGAAGAGACAAGAATATAAGAATAGGATCAACAACAACACAATACATCATGCTCATCTAGCTGAAGATGAGGATGAAGAAGAAGAAGAGGAAGGACCTCCAAGAAAGAAAGAAAGAGAAGATGATGTAGAAGAGTATGTACTATTCTCTACACTCTCTGGATCTTTAACACCTGGAGAGGAAACTTGGCTTATTGATAGTGGTGCTTCAAAGCACATGACGGGACAAAAGAAAAACTTGTCAAGACTTGAAGAAAAGAAATCTCCTCAGAAAGTATCTCTAGGAGATGACTATCAATATCTTATCAAAGGATTCGGGGAAGCAAGCTACAAGCTTGATTCAAGAAATCCCCTGAAGATGAAATAAGTATTGTATGTACCTGGTCTAAAGAAGAATCTACTTTCTATCTCAGATTTAGATAAGAAAGGATTCAAAGTTGCATTCATAGATGGCCAAGTACTCATGTGGCCCAAAGGAAAGAAAATTGAAGATGCAATTGTTATCAGTGAAGAAGAAGGAGGCTTGTATAAACTCAAGGGACATTCATAAACAACCCTTGTTCATGAGTCCACTGACCCTAGTGAACTATGGCATAGAAGGATTTCCCACATCAATTACAAGGCATTACCTCATGTGAACAAAGTAGTGACAGGACTACTAGACTTGAAGATCAAACATGAAGGCATTTGCAAGGGATGTGCAAAAGGGAAGAAAATCAAGAATCCATTTCCGAAGAGTGAAACAAAAACAAAAGGTACGTTGGAATTGATTCATTCGGATGTGTGTGGTCCAATGTCCTTCGCATCTTTAAGTGGATTTGAATATTATATTACATTTATTGATGACTATTCAAGAAAGAATTGGATATACTTCTTGAAAGCAAAGAGTGAAGTGTTTGAGAAATTCAAGGAATTCAAAGCCTTGATAGAGAATCTTTCAGACAGGAGAATCAAGACACTCTGATCAGACAATGGCGGAGAGTATACTTCAAAACTGTTTGAAGCCTTCTGTAAATATGTTGGAATCAAGAGGGAACTAACCACTCCCTACAATCCTCAACATAATGGTGTTGTGGAAAGAAAGAACAAAACCATCATGGAGGCAATGAAGACAATGATATATGATCAAGATCTTCCAATGCATCTATGGGCAGAAGCACCAAGAACTGTTGTCTACGTACATAATAGAATATCTCACATTTCTCTTGGATTCAAGACTCCAGAAGAGATGTTCACGGGAAAGAAGCTTGAGGTAAGTCACCTCAAAATATTTGGTTGTCCAGTATATATTCATATACTGAAAGAGAAAAGAACCAAGTTGGACCCTTCCGGAAAGAAGGGGATATTTGTTGGATACTGTGAAGTATCCAAGGAATTCAAAATTTACATTCCTGGATTCCATTGCATGGAAATCAGTAGAGATGTAACATTCGATGAAGCAACAACTCTCAAGAGATCCAGAAAATACCAACATGAAGATGTGTATGAGGAAGATGCACCACCCATAAATATAGAGACTACATTCCTCCCTGAAGATGAGGCTCCTGAAGAACATGATATGACAAAACCACAAGAACCTCCTATGTTGGAGATATCACGAAAGAGAAAGGCTGCTTGGGCAAGAGAAATCATACAAGAAGCAAAAATATATGGAACTCCTGAAGGCTCCACAAGGGTAAGTAATAATCCCAAGACATTTTCCAACTATGTAGCTTTGATGTGTGATCTTGTAGATCAAGAATCTGCAAACTACGAAGAAGCTATACAGAAGAAAGAGTGGGTAGAAGCAATGACTGAAGAATATCAGTCAATAATGAAGAACGATGTGTGGGATATAGTTTCCAAACCAGAAGGAAAGAGTGTAGTATCCTCCAAATGGATCTACAAGATAAAACATACAATTGACGGAAGTTTAGAGAAGTACAAGGCTAGATTTGTGGCTAGAGGTTTCTCTCCGAAAGGGGAAATTGATTACGAAGAAACATTTGCACCAATAGCAAGGTATACTTCAATTAGAGCCATCATGGCACTTGCATCCATGATGAATTGGGAATTACACCAGATGGATGTGAAAACAGCCTTCCTAAATGGTGTGATTGAAGAAGAAGTATACATAGAATGGCCACAAGGATTTAAGGTTGAAGACATACGAACTCACGTATGCAAGTTGAAGAAGGCACTATATGGACTGAAGCAAGATCCTAGAGCTTGGTATGGAAGGATAGATAGTTTCCTGATGAGCATGGGATTTGCCAAGAGTAAAGTCGATCCTAACCTTTACTTCAAGGTTATATAAGATGAACCTGTCGTACTATTACTGTACGTGGATGATTTATTTCTGACAGGGAATGAGAAACAAATTGTAGAATATAAGAAGAAGCTCACTGAATAATTTGAGATGAAAGACCTTGGTCTAATGCATTATTTCCTAGGTCTGGAAGTATGGAAGAAATCAGAAGGAATCTTTCTCAGTCAGGGAAAGTATGCAGTGGAAGTTTTGAAAATATTTGATATGTTAGAATGTAAAGCCATGGCCACACCCATGAATTCCAACCTGAAGTTGTTAGCTGATGACTCATTAGATTTGGTGGATGTGACTCAATACAGACATATTATTGGGTCGTTGATGTATCTAACCAATACTAGACCAAACATTTGTTTTGGTGTGAACACCTTGAGTCAGTATCTAGTTCAACCTAGACGAGTTCACTTGATAGCTACAAAACATGTGATGAGATATCTGAAAGGGACTATAGACTTTGGTCTATACTATGATGGAATCATGATTACAGATTATATGGCTATACAAATGCAGATTGGGCTGGAAGTGTCTCAGATAGGAAAAGCACATCAGGTGGATGCTTTTGTCTGGGGTCTGCTATGATTTCATGGTTTAGCAAGAAACAATCGAGTATTGCTATTACAACGACCGAAGCAGAATACATAGCAGCTTGCTCTGCTAGTTGTGAAGCCATATGGATTCAGAAGCTGATGTCAGGTCTCTTTGACCTAGAGATGGATACTACTAAGATTCTATGTGATAACCAAAGCTGTATAAAGATGTCGGAGAGCCCAGTGTTCCATGATAGATCGAAGCACATAGAAATTTGGTATTTATACATACAAGATATGATACATAAGGGATCCATAAAGCTCCAGTATGTGAGTACTGATGAGCAATTTCCTGATGTGTTGATGAAGCCTCTATCTTAGGTAAAGTTCGAACACTTTTGAGACAAGCTTGGTGTTGTTCGGAAAGACCTTCCTCGAAAGGGGGAGTAGTGATGTTGCAGTGGGATTGTATCATCCCGGGACACTTGTCCTAAAGTGATTCGGTGATTTCAATCCTTGAGAATGAAGAGGTATTGTATCATCCCTGAACTTCGGTTTAGAATGGATCCAGTGACTTTGGTCCTCGGGAATGTGGTGGGATTGTAGCATCCTTGAAATTTTGTTCAGAACTGATCTAGTGACTTCGGTCCTCAAGAATGTGGTGGGATTGTATCATCCTTGAACTTTTGTTCATAACTGATTTGTTGACTTCAGTCCTCGAGAATGTGGTGGGATTGTATCATCCCTGAACTTCAGTTCAGAACGGATACGGTGACTTTCATCCTCGAGAATGTGGTGGGATTGTATCATCCCTGAACTTTGGTTCAGAACGGATCCGGTGACTTCGGTGCTTGAGAATATGGTGGGATTATATCATCCCTGAACTTTTGTTCAAAACGGATCCAGTGACTTTGGTCCTCAAGAATATGGCGGGATTGTATCATCCCTGAACTTTGGTTCAGAACGGATCCAGTGACTTTGGTACTCGAGAATGTGGTAGGATTGTATCATCCTTGAAATTTTCTTCGAAATGGATCCAGTGACTTTGGTACTCGAGCATGTGGTAGGATTGTATCATCCTTGAACTTTTGTTCAGAACGGATTCGGTGACTTCGGTACTCGAGAACGTGGTAGGATTGTATCATCCTTGAACTTTTTTTCAGAACTGATCTGGTGACTTCGGTACTCGAGAATGTGGTAGGATTGTATCATCCTTGAAGTTTGTTCATAACGGATCTAGTGACTTTTCTCCTTGAGAATGTGGTAGGATTGCATCACCCTTGGAATTTAAGTCCAAAAGTGATCTAAAAACTTTCGTCTTCGTATTTTGGATTGCAGGTTGTTGCTGATGATGATGATTTTATTGATCGAAAGATCAGAGTGTGGTGATGATGATATTACTGATCGAAATATCAGAGTGTGATGATGATGATGTTACTAATCGAAAGATTAGAATGTGATGATGATGATGTTGCTGATCGAAAGAGCAAAGTATGATGATGATGATTATTGATCGAAAGATAAGAATGTGATGATGATGATGTTGCTGATTGAAAGTTCAGAGTATGATGATGATGATGTTGATCGAAAGTTTAGAGTATGATGATGATGATGATGCTGATCAAAAGTTTAGATGATGAATCAAAATGATGTTGTCGATCGAGCGGTCAAAGTGTTGCTACTGCTGAAGTTCGAAGATGAAGACTATATGCTGAAGGTGATGAAAAGATTCCAATGATTTATAGATGTATCACCCTGATGATGTTGATGATGCCCTCTCTCTCCTACAGTTGTCGTTGTTGTTTTTGTTGTTGTAGAATACCCTTCTCGTTAAGGGGGAGTGTTGAATTATTGTAACTTCAAAGAATATTCTAAATGTATTTTATTGGTCCCCGATGTTCCTATTGATAGAATCATTTGTATTTCTTTGTACTCCGATGTTCCTATCGGGAGAATTACTAAGATTCATGAGGAAGTACCCTCCGTTGTAATTCGGGTGATTAGTACCCTCCAGAATATATTATTATATTAAGTTAGCCCAATTATGTGTACTTGAGCCTACATAATTGGGTTAAATGTCAAGTGAACGAACATTAGAGAGAATTTGAGGTAAAAAATGGGCCTCCTAAGAGATGTACTACAAAGATATAAGATATATTAAAATATTATGAATTAGGGGTTTTATGGGGTGGGTATATATGACAACTCACCTCCTACACTACTTTTTATGCACAATATAAATAACCATGGTTGAGTTACTTTTCTAAATTGACTA